>OZ023273.1:52740115-52870519 GCA_964007475.1 Hybos culiciformis
ATACCGTATATAATAAACTTATTAACTGTTACGTAAATTAAATTCGCAACCTAATTTTGGATCATATATTAGGTTAAACAGTGAGTCAAATTATCCAATGTCTTTACTCTCAATCAAATTATTTTAATCTTATCTCACCTACAGAAATTGTATGTACATTGTATAATAGGCATAAGTACATATATATATGTTTTGTTTTATACATACTTATTTTTCCAAATTATAAAAACAAGAATATTTGGCGCGCAAAAATAAAATTTTATTTCATGTAAAATGCTTTATACATATATTCAGCTTTTATTTAGTTAGTTAATTGTTATTAAATATGAGTCGTAAAAAAATTTTATGTTATTTACTATGATATGTATGAATACATAGTATATATTTACGTAGATACATACATACAGAAATATATTACTATATTACCCAAATACAATTTTAAGTAACTTGAACTTGAACTTTATTATATTTTTAAAAAAAATTAAAAATTGGAGTCATTTTTAAACATGATTGTAAAAAAAAAATTAATTTATATGATTAATTTAGTTATGTAGTTTTATATTTATGTATAATAATGTAGTTAAGTAATAAACAATTTTTTTTTTTTATTGTCACAAGTGAAGTACCTAACTCTTGCAACCGGCCGGCTTTCAACATTGCGATCTATAATATTTTTGGATTTTTTTTTTAATAATTCTACTAATCATTCTCTGTCCATGACCGATTTTTAACGGTATCCTCCAGTAATATTTTTCTAAGATTCCTTCAATCCACATTTACTCATATAATACTGATTTTCAATTTCAAGTGAATTAATTTCTAATTTCCAGTCTGAATTCTAATCGTGGCTTATTACCTTTGTTTATGTTGCTCTAATCAACCCAAATACTAATTTTCATGGGAATCCATTAAACCTTTAAAAAAATCTAAGTTATGAAATTTTATAACCTTCGGTCCTTAGAATTAGAAGGTACATAATTAGCAAAATATTACTTCTTGAATTTAATAAATTTTAATTATTTTAGTTTTCGAAGTTTTATATTTACAATTTTTTGTAATTGGTATTAGCACTCTTTTGAACTAAGAGAATTAGGAGGTTTGAATCCTTGAATCTATTATATTTTTTAATTTGTTTGAAAACATAAAGAATACATATACATACATACCTACAATTTTTTTGTTTGAAAATTATTCCCATTTCACGTTAAAAGTACGAGAATTGCACTTAGTGTTATGTTTTTTTTTGTTAAAAATAATTGAAAATGTTTTTATTTTATAAAAAAATAAAATAAAAATTATACACAACAAGGATCTGCTGAATACAAAAAGTATCTTAACTATTTATTAATTACTAAATAACGTATTACCATTATAAGGTTCTTATGATTCCTCAAACTACTTACTTAAACTATTGTTTTTTTTTAATTTTTTCTTTTTTTTATATTAATTTTGTTCGTTATCATAATAGCGAGTTAATGGTTAACACAAAATTTCATAAAGAAATATCTTCGTATAAGTTTATCTTTTAAAAATTTTGTTAATAAATTAATGAATATTTAGTATAAGGTCAAATACCTCATTTGTACCATTAATATTATATACAATACACATTATGCATAGTGTAGCAAGATGAAAAAAAAACATTTCATTAAAGTTAATATATTATTTTCTTATCGTTTTGTTGACTCCAAATGTTTTCATTCATGAACAAAATATTAAATTTTAAACTTTTAAAAGGTGTAATATTTTGTAGGTAGTTTTTAATAAGGTTCAATTCAGGAAAGAAATTTAATGAAATTATTTTCATTTTTATTAATCAAATCAATAAAAAACAAAAAAATTACGATGACGACGTTAAATATGAAATTAATTATTTTTGTTTATCTTTGCCTCTGTTCTTCTCCTATATTTCTTATGAATGACCTAGTTTTACTCTTATAGGCTTATTTTCCAGTTATGTATTATGTTTATAAATAAATATGGATTGATAACTAATTTCTTAAATAACAAGTACATATAATCGATATGAGTTTGTTTTCATTGTACCTATACTATACGTAATGTTAAGAGCCCTCAATGTGAAAAATTGGAAAAAATTAGTCTTAGTTTGGCTTTGATTGTAGGGTTACTACAATCTAGACTGAAGTGATTTTTTGATATGTTAGAGAGTATATAACTGGCTCCAGGGAAGGTGAGGCGTATTTTTTAAATTTTGAATTTTTTGTCCCAAATGATAAAGGCTTTAACTTGAACATATTTGCTTGGATTCTGAAGTAAAGGTAAAAGATAATAAAAAATTTCAAACGCAGAAATGAAGCTAAAATAACCAATCTCCAGAGCTGGTGACATGAAATTATGAATTTCTTTAATTTCCTAAACAATTTTTAATTATTTTTTTTGATAAATTACAGTTTCTGCACAGAAATAAAATTCAAATATAGTTTTGTGATTTTCTGGTAGAGGTTTTTTTCGTACAATTATTGTCGCATTTTTCACGGACGTTTATTTTCTGTAAAATAAAACAAAAAAAACTGCAAAAATAGAAAACAGAAATAGAAAACAGAATTTCACATGCAGGGCTCTAAAGAAAGTGTTCTTTTATTTTTATCTTACAAATTATATATACTTACTTCTAATTTTTCATGTGTTAAAATTATTCATAGAATGAATAAAATTGATTTTCAATTATACTACGACGATATATCATTATAACGAAATTAAATTAAATACAATATGTACAAACAATATGTAATAATAAAAAAAAGTATAAGTATATTGTCCATGTACAATATGCATAACCAAAATAATAAACATAGGGTTTGTTTTTCTAACCAAAATTTATTTTTATTATTATAGATTGTAGTGTAAATAATAATGATAATTAATTCGACTGAAATTGTGGTTATGGTAAATAAGTCACAATTTCATAGTTTCCTTTATTTGCATAAATATAAACCCTCTACATATATCATTATAGCTCTTTTTCTATTACAAGAACGTGCTATTTATCATAACTACATACATGTGCAAAATAGATGTATCACTTACATATATGTTCTATGAATTTTTCAAGTTTCTTATTTTATTTCCATTGAATGAAGTTAGAAACATTTATGCAAAAATCTTTACTTAGAAATTAATATTTTGTTTGTACATATAATATATATGTACACAATAATATAGTATATAATAGTATGAAATATTTAAAATCTTAATATCACAGTTTATGTTGCAGCTACATAAAAAATATATGTATATACACATAATATTCGCTTTAATTTTTTTGCAAAACCAGAGTCGTTACTAGATTGTTTAGTGTCATCTTCTGGTTTTTTCAGTTTTTGAATTTTCATTTAATTTTTTTTATGACAGTCCAACTAGAAAAGAACAGCAATTGATTACACAAAAACTTATTTATTGGATGCACTTTCTCTAAAGAACTAAATTTTGCGATGCCAACAAGAAAACAATATTAATGTTTGCATATTGTGCATTGGATGTTTAACGGATTGCAATTGTTGTATATTTGATTTGAATTTTTGAAATGTGCGACCCTTTTTACTTACGGCCTTGTGAACATGGGCGAATTGTTTTATTACGACTCTCAGTGGACATACGGACACTTTGAGCAGTTGCCTAGGGCCCACTTTTATTAGAGGATCCACCAAATGATTAAACTTCTACTAAAATTATTTCTAATAAAAAATTACATATTTCAAATTTAATACCCCTTCTGCATTGGCAAAAAAAAGACGTCTTAAATCAGTCTTTTGAAAAAGTTGTATACACTGCCAAAACCACTTCCTTTGCACTTTCTTTTGACAGAAAAAAACAAATTTTCATTGCTTATGAATTTATTGCCCTGTTTGTTATTATTTTTTTGACAAAAATAAGTGTAACCACCATGAAATAATAGAAAATTTAATTTAAGGCTGAAACACAACAAAAAATAATAATCCACAAACTGCAAAGGGCCAAAGTATGAACTTTGAAGAGTCTTTCTTTCGGTTTTTGTGTTTTTTTTTATATGGCGAAAGACGAAAGAGAGCTGAAAGAAAGACGTCTTTCGCAAGGACCTATATTAAGACTGCCAGTGCAGAAACGCTATAACACATTTTATGTCAATGGATTTGCGGTTAATCCATCTAGCATCAAATTTTTATTTTCAAATTCATTTCAAAAAAATTTATTCGAAATTATTGATTTAGATTTGGTTTATATTTGCTTAACGGGTTTTAATTATTAATTTTATATAGCAAGTCATCAAAAGGAACTAATATTTTTTAATCACAGTATACCTACCTATTTACATTTACTTTTTTAAAAAAAGGCCCTTTTAGAATCTTTGCCCACGGGCCCAGTGAATGCTCTATCCGGCACTGACGACTCTGTCTGCAACACGGAAGTATTCAATAATATATTCATTTCAGAACTAACTAAATTTATAATTATGTAGTTTTTCTGTGTTCTAAACATCAGCAAAAAAATTATAAAATAATGTTGACGCGTCGAAATATAATTCTATATATAATCTTTTTTTTTCTATAATTGTTCCGGAACATTCTTATATTTCAATTTTTTAAAATTCAATTATTAAGAATTTTGTATAAAATTTAATAACGTATTTAAAAGAAAAAAATAGAAACATTACTTACACATAAATCTTAAATAACTTTGTTATGACTTTTAAAAACAATTAAAATACAATGTAATTGTTTTGTTTTTTCATAGTTTTATTCTACATAAATATACATAATTAAAATCTATGTTTTATTTAAATTGTTATTGTTTACGTCTAGCTTTTTTTGAGCCTTTTATCAGTACTTAAATATTTTCTAAAAGCTTTTCTAAAAATAAATAAAAATAATAAAATATATAATAATATAATAATAAACACTATAATATATTTAACATACACTACACATAACATATAGAGCACCAATAAATAAACGAGCTTTGATTAATTTTGTAATAAATCATGGAATAATAATAATAAATATTTCAAATATCGAATATAATGTTTTCAATAATATTAAATGGATGCAAAAGAATTGCATTTTTTTGGTTTGGGTATTCGAATTCACAATGTAATTTGCAATTAATCTTATGTGCAACTCGTAAAATTTGCACTAAATTTGGACTGATTTTAATTAAAATACACTTAAAATAAACTCAATAGGGTTGCAGCATAAAATAATTTTAAATATTGAATTTTGAATTCCGAATGTATTTTAGTCGGATATTAGAAATAAATCTAAAAATTTGAAATTTAGAATTAAAAATTTCCATTTTTTTAGGGTGAGGAACTAATATGTTTTTGAAGATATGAATGAGATTCAATTTCAGTCAATAAAATCCTCTTTAATTTTTTATGGAACAGTATATTAGTTGAATATTATATAAAAATGTGTTTTCATTAAGAAATTACTTTATTGCACAAACGCATTAGTTTTAATTATACTTTAAACTTTTATTTATAATTAACATAAAATATTTTAGTGGTTTATCTACTCTATATTAACAACAGGTTTTTTTTTTGGAATAATTTGTACGAAATAAAATCAGAATAAGTTTTTAAAACAAATAAGATAATGAATTCTTTATAATGTTTATGCCTTGGACACAGCTATACCACCGCAAAGCAATTTTCGAACGAATGTTCCGGAAACCTGTTCACAGCTAATTTTACTTGAAAGCAAAAAAATCAACTGCAAAGAATTTGAAACTTTCAAGTTGGGATATATAAATAATTTCACTTCTGTTCGCGGTTTTATTAAATTAATATTTATTTCACTTCTAATCCTAAAGCTTTACACAGCTATTTCAGTAATTAAGAATCGAAAAGTTAAGTCCTCGAATCTTTACAATTAACAGTAGTTGTTTACTACGAATTGTATAATATTTTATGAAAACGCTATATATATGTATGTATAATACTTAGTTAAAATTGCATTTTATTATTAAAAATGAAAATCGTATGCATAATATTAATTTCACGTGTCGATTAATTATCACCCTTTTAATTAGATTGAAATTTATTTCATGCACTTTAAAATTTCATGCTTTTAGTTTTAGATGATACTTAAAGAAATATGCGATGTGCATATGACTTAATGAAAAAACATTTTATGAACTTTTTTTTTATATTATTTGCATTAAACTTTTTATGCGTGTGAAAGTATGACGTTTGTACGTATATTATAAATATTTATGGACAATAAATGTTAAATATATCATAATTATAATAAATATATTCAATACAAGAAAGGGTTCGATATTTTCTTTAAAAACTTTTTTTTTTGTTAGTGTAATATTATAATTCTTATTTACATAATGCATCCTAGTTTTAGTTACAGTTTTAAAATATTAATTAAATAAAATAAAAAACAAAAACAAGATTTCCTCGAGGATTATGTTCAAAATTTGTCAGTAAAAAAATTAAAAACTGTTGTAACCATGACATCTCTATTTGTAAATAAAAGTGAAACATATTAATTTAGTATCAAAGATTCATCTAAATTTTTCATGTATTTTTGGACTATTCTTCTCGTGCTGCAAGAACCATAACTATGGGGGTCTAATATATTTATATGTACTGCATTACTATAAAATCATGGATAAAACTGCACACTCCTAAATAATTGAATGAAAAAAAAATGTGTGGGTTGAAATAAAATAGTTACGGGCTTTTATATATACCTACTCAATTAATGTAATATCCAAAAAAAAATTGTTTTTTCCAAAATCTCACAATGTTTTAGTTTAAAATTTCATTCAATGATAGTGAAGTATGAGGAAATCTGTACTTCCGTCATACATACATAGATATGCAAACCTTTTTTATTATTTAATTATTATTTCCTTTTCCTAATCCACAGAATATTTAGTTTATTTTTTTTTTTTAATTACATAATACTACGTTGAATGAAAATAAGGATTCTGTTTCTATTATTTTTATTTATTTTTCAAGCTATTGAAAAATATTGTTTGAATTATAATATTTTGGTCAATTAACTTCATTATTATAATTTTAAATAGATTCTGCAAAAAAAAATTTAATTTTGAATAAGTCGTCTGTCTGTCTGAAACCCCTCGCTGATTAATTTTTCTAAAATTATTATATTATATTTTATTTTCGTCCCATATCTTCCTAACTCAACTAATGAAAAATTGTTTAAATAATGTATACTTAAATTTTATTTAAAAAAAATATTTTAGAACCACTTAACTAACAGATAATACGTTCAAAAGAAGTGAAAAATAAATGCATATATTGAGCTGTCAAGCTTGAGAACTGTGTGATTATCTCATTATTTTTGAAGAACTGCAGAACGGAAATCAAATGTATTTTGTTATTCGAACTGTCGATAAGTGATCATAATTGAACTAAATAATGTATTTTATAGAACTAAGATTACATACATTATGTTCGATCGATGTTTGGATCATAATTACACTATCAAATGAAGTCATTAATTAAAAGAAATTTTTAATCAATAGGAATTTTAAATTTAAATAATTGCAACTCATTTTATATTTAAGAAAGCTTAGCATAAACTAACTTTATTAAATATAAAATATATCATCTTTTATATTAGTTAAAAATACATTGCACTGAATTTTAAGTAATTCAGATTTATTTATCATATATGTATGTCTGCAATCAATTTAATTTGAAAGAAAATTGGCTTATTTATAAAAATAAGTTATTTAATTTTCGTTCGTAATTTTTCAAAAAGTTCCAAATATAGTATGTATTATTATATATCAGCCTAAATTACATGTTAACCCTTTGCAGTAGAATGCATTATAATATAAATATTAGGTGGACACGACAGTGCGACAATAGAATAAGTATGATATTTTGATCCTTTTACTAGTACAATGGGAAAACAGATCTAAAGGCAACGGAATCGAAGAACCGTTCGCCTGCTTGAACATAAAATTAACTTGTCAAATAAGTTATACGTACACAATAATATTGTCATCTACAAAGGGTTAAGAAATAATTTCTACGTCGTCGATTCATTATTTCTTAATTTCAAAAATATGTAAATAAACAATGTTAGTTTATTAATGAATTTACTACACATGCTCGTTCAAAAGTATCCCACGGTTTTCTCAAAAACTGGAGTACATTCATAAATTTATTTTTTTAAATATTAGTCAATCGGTTTTGTTCCAACTTAAGATATTTTTTCGTTACAAAAAAAAAAAATTTTTTTTTGTGGTTCTGACCTTTATTCTGGTCTCTGACCTCTTTCGAGTTATAGCAGTGTATCAAGTCTTTTGATCGTTTTGTATATACATCGTAACCAGTTAATGACTTCATTGAAGATAAATAATATTAAAATAATTTATTAGCTAATTTTGTTTAATTTTTAACATTATTCTGAAAAATATGATGCATTAGCGATGTATAAAAAAAGATGCTTAAAAAAACGTCAATGTACTCGCCTATATAAAATTAAAAGAATTATTTTTATAAAGTCAAAGACACTTGTGTAAATTAATATTATTAACAATCTTAAAAAATTATCAGTTTATTTATAATTGAGTTGTTGGATTTTGACAAATTAATGTACGTAAATCGAACAATTACGTTATTAGCATATGATGATTATCAAAAAATAAATTGTATACAATATTTTCGTTAAAAAAATGGGAAACTCCAGGATGAAGAGGATTTAGTTTTTTCAAATGAAAATCAGAATATGTAATTTATTTTTAACTGCTATGCTGGCCGCATGGACGAAATACTATCAGTTTTGTATTATTTTATACTAGTTGAGATTATTCGGTTTCACACGGGAGTGCCGAAATTACATTAATATTAATAATATCCCTAGGCCAGTGGTGTCCAATACAATCGCCACTCGCCACATGTGGCGAATAGACTTTGTGAATGTGGCGAATGCAGCACTGAAATATTTTTTTATATTAAATAAAGTTTTCACCCCATATTAATGAATTTGTGGTGGCAAAATGCGAAAATGAAAAAACGAACAAACAAAAATTGTCAAATTTTGGATTTTGTTATCTTAATAATAACTTGTTTATTACAATGATATAATAATTAATGAATTTTTTATAAATATTTTAAATGTGGGGAATGAAATTATTTAAAAATAGCGATTGTGGCTAAAAACAAATTTCTGTTGGACACCGCTGCCCTAGGCTATTTAATTTCCCAATTTCGGTTTAAGACATTTATTTTTAAACATTTATTTTTAAACATTTATTTTTAAATCGAAATGCCGCTTTAATTATTGAAGGCTTTGAACGCACTGAAAGCTCCAAGCTCGGTTGTATAGTAGAATCTTATTTTGGCATTATGCTTGGAATTTAAAATGTCATAAGCTAGAGAAAAAATTATAATTCATAGTACATTTTATTCATTTTTGGAGCATAAAACTATTTTCGAAATCAATTAATTTTATAAGTTCCGTTGTTGAAATTAATAATTATTACATTCCATTAAAAAAAGTTGTCTTTACTAATAACGACAGCAGTTGAATTACTCTTTTCTTTTTGAATACTTATCCAAAAGAACTAACTAGTTATTATGGGTTGATTTTCTGTAGAGCAACAATTCACCTAAAGCTTTTGATGTTACATATTTATAAAGCGAATTCCTTCGTACTGCGGTTTCTGTCGCAAATATATAATTCTTAATTTTTAATGATTTTTATTTTATGATATTTCAGTAGTGGCCGAGAAGCAAGAAATCGAGCTGAGAAACAACGGCGTGATAAACTTAATGGCTCCATTCAGGATCTTGCAACTATGGTTCCCCATGTAGCCGAATCACCAAGACGGGTAGATAAAACTGCAATCTTGAGGTACTCAGCACATGGTCTACGAATACGTTATGGTAAAAAATATTTTATAATTACGATTCATAATTTAAAACAAGCTCGGGCAGTATATTTATAGGTGGTGAATATATACAATAGAATTTATTAACACCATTCTCAGCTAATTGATGAATATTTAACTAAACTTATTCGTAGGGCACAAAAAAGTTATTGCAAACTATTCAGGGCCAAAATACAAACTCATAATGCATAACAGCTGTAATTTTAATGTATATATAAATGCTTTTTTTAACATAAATTATAAATGAAAATAAAGATAAAAATAAGTGAAAACATATGTATCAATCAACCTTAAAATTAAATTACAAACATAATTGAAATATTTGTCTAATTACGAATCTCGGATTTTTTGGATCTTTTCGGAACAAAAGCTGGCCATCCTTTATTCTATATCTATTTTATATTTATATCGTCAATATTATTGCACAGAAATAAAAAAAAAAGAAAGAAAGAATAATTAGATACCTACTTATTTTAATTTTATTTAATATTTGTAAGAACTACGAACTCAATATAATGGTTTTTTGGGACCTACTAATTTATATGTAAATAATTATTCTAGTAATTCCTATAATGAAGTTAAATTAAAATTATCAATCAAGAATTTTTATTCAAATGGTTATGGACATGGTCTTACACCGGTAATGCTATTTTCAATACTGTTCTATCAAGGTTAAACATAGACCTTGTGCCATTGATCTAGTTTTATTTTTCCCATTACATTCTTGAGAAGGTTCCTATACCTCTAGATTTAGTTTAGATTAATACGAAAAAAATAAATGAAAAAAAGATAAAACACTTTTTTGAAAGCTTGTGGTGTTACAATATATTAAAATTTCAATTTTTGAAATAAAATTGACTAACAATCGATAACTTTAATTTTTTTCTTCATTTCATTTTTAGTATTTGGGAACAGTCTTGATAGTGAGTTCAATCAATCTACAACCGGTATAGCTCTTACAGATACTTTAATGACACTTTTAGATGGATTTTTATTAACACTCACTTGTCGTGGACAAATAGTATTAATTTCTCCATCTGTAGAACAACATTTGGGACATTGTCAGGTAATTATTTTTTTCTTAAGTTAATAATATAATTAACGAATCTTGTATTTTGAATTAATAATAATGTATTTACATTATATTGTATATGCTACTTATCCGAATATGTTTGATATTTCATTTGTTTACCAAATTACTTAGTTTCAAGAATTATTATAAGTTAGAACAAATTTCAAGTCAATTCGAACTCATAAGTATAATAAATCGTAGAACACTTACATACTGTAATATAAACTAATAAACATAAAAAAAATTAATTGCGGTTAAAGTCTCACCTCCTGACCTTGATTTGTATTTGAATTTAGTAAAAAAATAAGTTCATAAAAACCTCAGTATAGTTTTTCTTAGTAAGGTAGGTACTTAATTTTATTTTTATTATTTGCATCCTATTGAATGTTTATTAAACGTGTCAGTTGTCTACGTGACATTTTATTTAAAAAAAAATACAAATATACAAATATATACTGAACTAGAAATATGTACATATATATTATAAAAGTATAATATTAAAAATTTATTGCTTAAAAAGGATATAACTTTAAACCACAAAATAGAGCATCACAATGCTCTAGTATCTAGTTCGTGATTTTCTATGAGTGTTTTGAATAAAAAACATAATCTTATGTTTGTGAACTTATTTAATTCAAATTGATATTTTCTATACATTCAAATAAAAAAATAGAACAATTTAATCCTTTTTGTATAAAAAGCTTAATGCATTCCATTACAGACTGATTTATTTGGTCAAAATATTTTACACATAACTCATTCCGATGATCATCAAATGCTAAAACAGCAATTAATACCATCTAATTTGGATGCTCTATTTGATATTCAACCGGGAGATGAAAATGGAGAATTATCATCACGAACTGAAGCTGAAGAAGATATAATTGATCAAAAATTACGAGAAGATAGGCGATGTTTCACCTTAAGGTGAAATTAAAATACCATTTGAAGAATATAAATAAATTTAACCTCTTTTTATTTACTAATTTTCAGGCTAGCAAGAGCCACACCTCGCAGTGAACCAACTCAGTATGAAATTGTTCGCATTGAGGGAAATTTTCGCAGAGCAGATTCAGCACCTCGTGGAGTAAAATCGACAACGTTGCAATCGGGTCTGCAATTAATAAGACGAGCGCGAACTAAAGAAGAAACTTCAATACCTTCTTTACACAGTATTAGTGGAAACGATATAGTAATAGCTTTGCGATAAAAAAAATTATTTCGTTATTTTACCACTATTATATTATTTATTTTAGGTTTTAATTTGTGTTGCAAGGATAATAAAACCCTTAAAAATAGAAGATAAGTTATTGGAAAGTAATCAATATGAATATAGAACACGACATCTAATTGATGGCAGAATTGTTCAGTGTGATCAACGAATCTCAATTGTTGCTGGTTATATGACAGACGAAGTAAATGGCTTATGTCCGTTTACTTTTATGCATCAGGATGATGTAAGATGGGTTATTGTAGCTTTAAGACAAAGTAAGTTAAAAATAAATCAGAAATTAGCCTGAGTATGAATATATTTTCTACCCATAAACCTATACTAACGATTTTTTGTTCATTTTTAGTGTATGATAGTAAAAGCTCATATGGTGAATCATGTTACCGATTACTTACAAGACCAGGGCGTTTTATTTATCTTAGAACTCGAGGCTACCTAGACGTAGAAAAATCGACAAACAAAGTACATTCGTTTGTTTGTATCAATACGCTGGTTAGTGAAGAGGAAGGAAAACGTCGTTGTGAAGAAATGAAAAAAAAATTTTCTGTTATTATAAATACGACAATTCCTGATTCATCAATTGATGCTCCAGCATCGGACAATGCTCATCAGCTTGAAAAAGCTGTCATGTATTTAATACAAAATTTACAACATGATGTGCAATATAATAAAGTGGCTGCAAGCGACAGTGAAAACGATGACAATTTTAAGGAATCTGCAACGATAACTGATATTACGGAGGCTAGCCCAAAAACTAGTGCTCCAATAATAGATTTAGTTCCACCACAAACTGATTCAATTAAATCATCAATTTCGAAATCTGTAAATGTGGTTAATGTTACGTCAGCTAAATGTTTTCGTTTAAATAAAGCAATGAATTCACCCATTTCAGAAGATCCACTCTACTCTCCAAAGGGATCTCCGCTTTCTGTTACTCCGTCAGGTTATTCTTCTCCTATGAACTCACCACCTTATATTCAGTCTCCACAACAAACTTCTCTTCAAAGCCATAAACTTTCATCACCATGTACTAACAATGATCAGGAAAAGATATCTCCTGTATCACTTAAAGGTGTTCCTAGCTCTTCGCATGCAAATGAATTTATAGAAAATAATAATCTTCTAATGACTGTAACAGAAAATTTTGAAATCAATAATATTACGCCCTTACATAAAAGTTCAAATCAAATTATCTCACTGCCGACGAATTCAACTGATTCAAATAACCACTTACCGCAAGTAAGAAATATTTCAAATATTGTTTCTCAAAAAGAAAATACTGCCAATATTATTACTACAACACTGCCAACTGCAAAATATCCTGATCATAACCAGAAATGTCAACCAAATTCAGTGCTCAAGCGATCACTTAACAATATGCAAGAATGTAATAATTTTAAAAAGAAACGAATTGACGATGAGTCTTATTCATCACTAGAAAATGCATCTGACTCTTTACTTACACAGGATTATCACAATAATAACAGAACCACAGGAACGTATTGCAGTAATTCTATCATTGAATCAGGGGAAGATTGTGAAATGGGTTAGTTTTTACTATAATCAATTATGTATAACCCATAATAAAAGTAAACAAATATTTTCTTTACATGTCAATAGACTTATCTAGCGCATTAACGAATTCATTTGTTCAAATTAATCGATCATTATCAAATATTGGAACTGCAGCCAGCGAAATAAGAGATCAATGTAGTTTGTATCCTATTCCAAATTCTCATAATCAATTAGAAGAAATAATTGTAAGTTTTAAAATCATTTTTCAGAAATTTTAATCAATTATATACACATAACAATATGTATATTTAATCATACTCTTATTTATCGAAAGAATTTGATCGTCGTGCATATTCAATACATAACAACTATATAGGTATTTTATTAACAAATTTTTGAAAATTGATAGTCGATATTATTTGTTTTAGGTTTTAATTTGTGTAACAAGCATAATAAAGCTCTAGTAAAAATATAACATAAGTTATTGGAAAATATCTGAGTCCTCAGGATTAAGGACAAATAATAAAAGCGAAATTTTCAGTGAACATGACTGTTATGTGTATACTATTATAGTAATAGATAGACGATAAAAATTACCCTTCTTAGGAAACTTTGGCAACAAATCGTTTGTTTTTAACGGTTTGGAAGTGATTAGATCCAAGTTATTGTAAAGGAAAAGTAAAGGATCTAGTTTATAAGAGATTTTTTAGTATAAAAACCTTCTAACGGCTATGTTTATTAAATAACAAAATAAAAATACATAGTAAATCACAATTAAAAAATATTTAAAAACTCTTTGATATTATTTCAGGAAGAACATCATGAACAAAAAGAAATGCTTCAAAATATTCAAAGTGAATATGAAGCACATTTGCAGTCTGTTCCATCAGTTAAATCGCATCAAGAAGATTTGGATGATGAAAATGGAGAAAAATCTGTTTATCAACAGAAAGTCAGATTAAAAGGGATATAAACAAAATTTCAGACTTATTAGTTTTTTTTAATTATGTTATGTAAATTTTGGGTTAAAAAATCATAAATCATAAATATGGAAGTTATTAACCGTATACACTAGGATTTAATAAAGGTCATAGTTTTAGGAGTGTTCTGGTGAATCGGTAACAAACGCTCGCCCTATAATAAGGTTAATAAATAGCATATCTGAAACTGAAATAGTTAGGAGACATAAGGTCTATAGACTGACTGGCTGGTGATGCAATTCCTACTAACCAACTGCAAGCCCGAACGAGATGCTCGTCGTCCCACGAAAACGACAAAACGACAAAAGATATTCTTACGGTGGACATTATGTCTTTTATTCGTGCACATTATTGTCACAGAAATTATGGCGGTTTTCTTAAAAAGAATAATTTACGAACAATTATTGGGCTAAAATTGCAAAAAATAATTTACACCTATTTCAAATTTTGAAGTTTCATTGTTCGTATAAAATTATCTAACTTACAAAACTTAACGATAAAAAATATCATAATCATTAATTTGAAAATTCTAACAAATTTTTTTTTTTTAATCATTTTTAAATTATTCTTTTTTGCTGGATGCTTTTTTTTATATCCTTTTCCTTAAAGAATTTTCACGAAAAAGGGAGCTCTGATAAGTTATTGGTCACAAATAATAACATCTGATACTGAAGTAGTAAAAATTCGTACTTATGTATATCATATTTTTCGTTCCATTTCAAGACTGGCCGATTCATTTAAGTCCTTTTTATGAAATATGATTTTTTTATTAATTGTTACAAGTTTCTTATTTCAAAATACCTACAAAATTTTGTTCAATACTCTTAAAGAAAAGTGTAATTGTTTTCTTCTTACACATTATGTTGTAAATTTGAGCATAACCTTAAGCTCAAAATTTTCAATCTTTTGTAATATTATAAAGTATTGCTAGTATTTTTATTTTTAAATCTGATATGTTTAGGATATCCTTATGATTACCTCAAAATTATTTAATACAAAATATTGAATTTATAAGTAAAAAACTGATAAAAATCAGAAACAGTGAAAAAAAAATGCCGGAGCTATTCCCAACAATAAGAATAGTATGAAACCGCTTAAAACTAGAACATACATTCAAAAATAAGAATCCAGTAAGTTTGTCTTCGGGATTGTTTTCATAGAGTTTAAAAATATTTTTTTTTTACAGTAAAATATTGTTTTTCATCAGAATCGCAGTTATTGTCTCTTTTACTACTTGTCTGTTTACTACAATATCAGGATTAACAGTTCTAAATTAAATTGTTTAACATTTCAATAGCTTTTATTTGAAAACTTTTGATAATATTGAAAAAATTGTTTTTTAGGGGTATAGAAACTACTTTAGGTAAATTTAAAAATTTGATAATTTTAAATATCATCAAACATTTAATTGAATCAAAAAAATATTTCTCATTATTCTAACGAGTTTGAAAATATCTAAACTAAAAAAACAGAATAAAAGCTATCTCTTAAACAAATAAATTTAAAAGTATAAAATTCTTAAGATACTAAACCTAATCCTCAATTAATAACAAATGGAAAAGTTTGCCATCCAAACAGTTAGTGTAGTTTATTTATTTTTAAATATAAGTTAAGTAGTTCAATTTAGGGCATTCATGTGATTAATTTATTTTTAAATTTGGAATTATATTCTAAAAGTAAATAAATTATTAACTTAGATTAGTCCTAACTCGATCTGCTTGTACCTACTATTAAAAAAGTTTCTTTACGTTATTAAATGCGATCTGTCATAAATTATTTGGTGTCAATAATAATAAATACTACTGGATCAAAATGTATCATGAAAACATTATCTATCATAAATTATAAAAGAAAATAACAATGGCACTTAATTTCATCGATGTAGTTTTAAATTTCTAGGTACGCATTATTATTAATAAAAAAATTTTAATTTTATTTAAAAAATTAATATTTATATTTGAAAATAATATTAAGAGGAATATTTTTATAAGTGTTACTTAGTACAATTTTAATTAAGTTTTAGTTAATAAATTTTTAGGAAAATTCAGAACCAAAAAAAAAAAAAAATTATTTAAAAAAATTATTTTCTATGCATAATTATAGTTTAATGGAAAATTTTACTTTTCTTATTAGTAAAAATTTATAAATTTACTATAATTCACAATTAAGACTATTTTGTTTTACAAAATTATTTTTTTACGAGTGTTAAAAAATGTTATTATTTTAAAGCTGTGCTAAAAATTGAATAAAATTATTGGTCAAAATATTTCTTTTTAATAATAAATCTAACATTTAAAGTTTTCAGGTGATTTTTTAACTATCTTCTAATACCCTAGAAATCATTCTGATTTAATAAAAAAAAAATAAAAATTAAAAAAAAATTTAAGACTTACGTGGAAAATTTTTTTTATATTTTTTTGAAAAAAAATTTGTTTAAATAAATCATAACATTAAAAGAACAAAACAAATGCAGGCAACATCAATTTTAATTATCTTATAATCAATACTAAAATATTAAAAATATAATTGAAAAATATTTCTTACTGTTTAATTTAATTCTAAAAATCACAATTAAAACAATATCATTTGGTCCTTTCTTTTTAGGCATAACAAACTTTAATTTATTGTAATTTACAATTTGAAGCAGATGAATTTAAAACATCTTCATCAATACCATTTTTGGTTAAAAGTAAAGCCTTAATACTTTCAGCCTCTTTCATCCAGAAATCAATCTAAAAAATAAGAAAATAAAATTGCAGAAATTTTTTAAATTATTAAAATAGAAAAACAATTTTTTATATTCATCACCGCACCGTTTTCATAAAGAATAATATTCAAAACCGCAATAACTAAAAGGAATTTCTAAAAATATGCAGTTTTTTTTTCGAACAATTTAATTTTCATATGGCTTGAATTTTAATTTATTTCTATTTAATTAATTTTACTAAAAGATTCATCTTATTTATGTATATTCATTCTGGTGCAGATTTTGTTATTATACTTAAACTTTCAGTTTTATGAACTTTGCTGTAGATTCCAAAATAATTAAATAGCTTTCAAATTTACTTCCATTAAAGATTATTTATTCAAATTGAAAAAATACATTGTGGACTAAACTGAAAATGTTTATAATACTGACTAAGTTAAGGATTTTTTAATTTTTTGTGAATATTTAAAGAAAATTTTTAAAATTACCTGCTGAATAAGTAGACTTCTTCTGCTACCATTGGGCTCGTTATTTAAAAAAGGCACCATAATATTCAATGCTGACTTCAAATTTTCTAAAGCTAAAACAAATTTTTTTTCATACAAATACATTTCACCATTCCTTCCAATTTCTAAAGCATCTTTCAAATTTGGACTGGATGATGATAAAGAATCTAAAAAATAAAAAATTATACTCAGTTTAAATTTTATTTTTTCTTCACACCAATAATGACAATTAATGCGACAAGCAATAAATAAAATTTTTTATTTGTTTAATTCTTACAGAGAATAGTGAATCTGTGGCCTGGCTCGATAATATTATTAAAAGAATTTGTATGTTGATCTAAGCTATTTTTTGAACATTCTCCAGTTTTTTCAGCTTGCATTAACGTGTCACTTTTATTTGGTGTATTTTTATTCAAATGCTGATCTAGTAACAATGATTTGAGATCTTCTGCTCGATTCATATAGCCAGAAACTTTTGTACGTAAATGCTGCCTTATTTGTGCGTCTTGTTCTGCAGCTATTAAAGGCACAAAATATTGTAACGCTTTGCAATACAAATGATAGGCATCTTCATAATCTTCTTTTTGATCACATTCAACAGCTTCCGTTACAATAGCTGTTGCTGTTTCGAAATTCTAAAATTAATGCAAGTATTTAAGTATGAGACATCTAGCCAATTTATTCGAGCCTCAAACTTAAAATTCAAATTATATTCGCAGAAAGGATTGGAATTTTTGATCCACAAAACACCAATACGACTTTTAGTCCTACCACTACGGACCTCTAAGATTTATGTACACGAGAGACTATGTCGCTGAAATTTTTTTTATAACCAAAATGAAGGATTATAGTCTTTTAAACTTACTTCATCTGACGGAAAATATTTCAAATTCATGAATGGATGATTAAAAAAATCTTCAAATGTTATTCTCTTATCTAGATTATGTTGCAACAAACGTGTTAGTAAGTCTTCACATTCTGTACTAACTTTCATATTTCTAGGCATTACAATTTTCTCTTTATTTTTTATTCGTGCAAGTAGTTCGTCAATGGATTTCGAACTATATGGTGCTCGACCATTTAAGCATTCATATAAAATTACACCAACGCTCCATAAGTCTGCCCTTGCATCATATTTATGTTTTAAAATAATTTCGGGTGCCATATATAAGGGTGATCCTTTTAAACATGAGTTTACTTCATCCAATTGTAAATGTTGTGCAAATCTTAAAAAAAACACATGAATTTTTTTTTTAAACATTAATTAAAATTCCAATATTGTTACCCAAAGTCAGCTACCTTCAATATCATATTTGGACAACGTGTTAATAGTAAATTTTGTGGCTTCAAATCAAAATGGCTCACATTATTAGATCGCATATATTGCATAGCACTACCTAATTGTCTCATAAAATATTTACATGTATTTTCGGGTAAAACATTTCTAGCCCTAATATATGAAGTTAGATTTCCAGCATTACAATATTCCAATAATATATATATATTTCTGATGAATTAAAATTAATTAAATTATTAAAAATTCTTAAAATTGAAATGCAAGTACGGAATTTATTTCGATAAGTACTATGATTGAAAATAGGGGTACAGGTAATATCGTATAAAGAATAAACCGAAATGTTATGAAAACAAGGTTTAAGTTCAAGTCAACATATATACAGTATAATAATAAAGAATTACTTTTCATCCCAAAAGAAATCATTAAGACCAACAATATGCTTATGCTTCAATAATTTTAAAAGTTTTATTTCTGTTATCAAATTATCCAAGTGTGTACTTCTTCCGGATAATGATGACTTTTCCATACATTTAATTGCAAAATATTGATTTGTTTTCTAAAAAAAAAAATTATAGAATAGAAATAATAGAAGAAATCTAATTTTCATGAATCATTATTATTTTAAAAATCAATAAAAAAATATTTTTTATTCCATCAGAGTATTAGGAAGAAACTTCAGTATCTAGACTTTGTTTTCCAAAAGTTGGAATAAAAAATATACATCTGCAACTACCTACACTGTATTTTACTTTTTAGATACAGATATAGGTAGGTATGTTATGGCCGAACGTAACGTACGCCTCGTATCATTAACATGATAACTTAATACATAAATAGAAGTAAAATATTAAATGTATGAATGTTTCGTTGATATCCTAATTTTACACATTGCATGAGCATGGTGCATGAATCCTTACTTTGTTACGGGTTTTAAAAACAGTCGCATAAGTTCCATTACCCAGCTTGTGCTGCAATTCAAATTCATTGATCGTAGGAATTGCCATTTTTAATATAAATAAATAAAATTAAAACAATTTTAAATTCTTTATATTTGAATTGTTTTCCTTTCAATTTCAATTTTCAAAGAATTTAATAGTTTTTTTTTAATTTGTTTTTCCGCTTTGTCAAAAAAATTAATGTTATTTTTTTCTAATCTTTTTTTTGTTATGACGTTTTATAAATTTTTACTTTGATTCGATTTGCGAAGCAGTGCTGCCAATCATCTGAAAATATTAACTCATCAAAAAATAAACAGCGCACATTCATTTCAACCATAGATGAAGAATATAGTATCAGATGGTAAACTTCCATACATCGTGTTTTAAGTTTGATATTTCAAAAAATGGTATTTTCTTGTGAGGGTATTAGTGAAACAAAATAAAAACAGCTTTAAATTTTCAATGTATTTAGTAAACATATTTTTACATTTGCACTCAACTCAATACAAAATAATAAATAAAAAATCATATTGAAGCTAAATACACAAATGAAATTGTGTATACAAAAAAATGCATAATCAAAAAAATACACGGATGATAACTTTCTATTTTACAGGAGATTTTAACTAACACATTTTTTCCTTTATTTTGCTTTATTTTTATTTACAACTAAAAATCAATATTTGGATGAATCGATCATTCGCCGATACGAGTGATTTTGTAACAACTTACCTTTTTTTTTTTTTGATTTTCTGTTTCAACTAAATAAAATTAAATTTTTTAAAATAATAATGTTTTCTTTAATGACTTAGCTCTTAATATTTAGCTCTTAATATTTAATATTTAGCTCTTAATATTTAATGACTTAGCTCTTAATATTTAAAGAATTTTATTTATTTATTTAAATTTTATGTATTAATTTTTGTACATAAAAAAATTTTTTTTTTTTCAGGATTAATACAATGATTTTTTGCGAAAAGGTAGAAAATTTCTTGGTTTTCTTTTTATTGATTGAATAAAAAAAATAATTACTTCAGACTAATAATTTTTAATTTTTTAATTAATTTTTTTTTCTTTGAATCAAAAAAACTTAAATTTTTATTTAAAGTAGTTTGTTGTAAATTTATTCGTATGAATATTATAATGCAACAACGCATGCATACAATCATAATGTTTAATTAGGATAAATATTTATCTATACGTCGTTTTGTTTTTATTATTACTTTTTACAAACATATGATTATGAATGAATTTATGAATTCATATTATATCATAGGCTAAAAAAACGAAAAAAATTCTTATTTTTCTAACATTTACGAACAACGATTGAATTACGATGTTTACAAAAAACAACAAAAAATTTTGACTCCAATTTCTTTATTTATACATATAAAGCTTTTTCATAAATAGTAATATGAATAATAAATAGTAAATTCCGTTTCCTTTTCAAATAATGAAAAATTGCATAGCCAGGACATACTTTCTTCACTCATCTTCTCATGTATTATTTTATTGATAATTATGCGAAATAATAAAAAAAAATTTTGTTTGTAATAAAACACAAATTTGGTTTTTTCAATAAATTTTATATATTTTGATATTTTTATCGATTACCTATTTAATTATTAAATGATTTGTTTACTTGAAAATATAGTCTCTGTCTCGAGATTTCTCGCGAGAATGTCATTATTTTAATATCTCGTCTCGTCGAGAAATTATGATCCTTCTCGCAGACTAGCATACAAAAAAATGTTCAAAAATGTTCAAAAATTATTAATAATAAAAAAGTAAAATACTAATATTTTCAAGTAAACAAATCATTTAATAATTGTTTTTTGTAAACATCGTAATTCAATCTTTGTTCGTAAATGTTAGAAAAATAAGAATTTTTTTCGTTTTTTTAGCCTATGATATAATATGAATTCATAAATTCATTCATAATCATATGTTTGTAAAAAGTAATAATAAAAACAAAACGACGTATAGATAAATATTTATCCTAATTAAACATTATGATTGTATGCATGCGTTGTTGCATTATAATATTCATACGAATAAATTTACAACAAACTACTTTAAATAAAAATTTAAGTTTTTTTGATTCAAAGAAAAAAAATTAATTAAAAAATTAAAAATTATTAGTCTGAAGTAATTATTTTTTTTATTCAATCAATAAAAAAAAAACCAAGAAATTTTCTACCTTTTCGCAAAAAATCATTGTATTAATCCTGAAAAACAAAAATTTTTTTCTGTACAAAAATTAATACATAAAATTTAAATAAATAAATAAAATTCTTTAAGTATTAAGAGCTAAGTCATTAAATATTAAGAGCTAAATATTAAATATTAAGAGCTAAATATTAAAAGCTAAGTCATTAAAGAAAACATTATTATTTTAAAAAACTTAAACAGAAACAGAAAATCAAAAAAAAAAAAAAGGTAAGTTGTTACAAAATCACTCGTATCGGCAAATGATCGATTCATCCAAATATTGATTTTTAGTTGTAAATAAAAATAAAGCAAAATAAAGGAAAAAATGTGTTAGTTAAAATCTCCTGTAAAATAGAAAGTTATCATCCGTGTATTTTTTTGATTATGCATTTTTTTGTATACACAATTTCATTTGTGTATTTAGCTTCAATATGATTTTTTATTTATTATTTTGTATTGAGTTGAGTGCAAATGTAAAAATATGTTTACTAAATACATTGAAAATTTAAAGCTGTTTTTATTTTGTTTCACTAAACCCTCACAAGAAAATACCATTTTTTGAAATATCAAACTTAAAACACGATGTATGGAAGTTTTCCATCTGATACTATATTCTTCATCTATGTTTCAACTTATTTTGTTGCAAAAAAAATATCACAGAGTTCATTGGGAAATATTTGGGAATTATATGGGAAATATTCGTGCGCGCAAAAAACATTTTATAGTATACATATAGTAAAATAGAATTACCTATTTCAAAAAGAAAAAAAATAAATACTGCAACATATTTTTTATTTTATTTTATATAATTTTATTTAAATATTAAACAATAAAAAAAAGCGAGTATAAAATTAATTAGGTATATGAATATGTAATAATAAATATATTCTTACTTATGCTACTTATTATAGCATTTGAACAATTGTTTATCATGGGTCAAGGGAGGGGGGGTTTAACCCACAGTAACACCTACCTGCGTACGCCACAGCTAATAACATGTTAGTGTGGAAAGTTCTCCTCCTTTTAGTTTTTATACGAAGATTAAAATGAAAACTTTTAGGAATTAGTGTTTAAAAGTTTGTGTTAAATTTGTCTTTTAATCGTAACTTCTAATCGCATTTCTAGACCCACATAATTGGTTACAAACTAGAAAAATTATTATTCATAAAGAAAAGAAAATCACATTTCCAACACTTCAATACTCGGCAATTATTATTGCTTATTTTTAGGCGGTACATTTGCATTAAACTGTTCGTCAAATGCAGTTCTAGATGAACTAGCAAAAGTTTCATTGTTTCGTATCGCTTAATACGCGGCTATCGAAATTATGAAAAAAATAATTTTTGAGCCAGGCATGAAGCAATGCAAAGAGTTGAAATTATACTCAACTATCCGGAAAATGGCATAGATCGAATCATTCATTTACAAGCAATTTTTAAAATAATTTCCTTTTTTTCACAATTTTTTCCTTTATTTTTCTTTATTTTCATGCTTTATATTAGGTAGATGCATTCAGATAGATGGTAGATCAAACAAAGATCTTCGAAAAGAAGAATAAGTTGATAAGGAGCAGAAATTGATCATCATATCTCAGAAACTATCACTGATAGGAAAAAAACGGGTTTCAGATTTGAAAAGATTGTGGTCTTTTTTCTTTGGACCCACTTTACTAAAAAAACACGAAATTGCGATAGTTAAACAAAGATTCAACCGGCGATATGTATTCTATTTCGATTCAGCAAAAATTTACGATTTGCAGTGTGTGTTTTCATGAAAATGTTAGAGGTTGGAAAAAAAAATTATTTTATTAAATAATATTGGAAATTGCTTAATTGAGCTTGCGATATACTACACTAGTGCGTTTGTAAATATACGTAAAATAAAGCCCCAAGCAAATTCGAATTTTCATATTAAATATAATTATAATTTGATTAGTAACTTGGGGGTTAGACTCGATTTTCTTACTATCTTGACGAAGATAGTAGTTCAATGTATTGGTAAAATATTATTATTTTATACATTGTCAATTTACTATTTTTTCTACTTAACAGTAATTTGGGAAATATGCCTATACTAAATACTACATATCAATAATTACGATCAATATATTATTTTAAGTTTATAATTAAAAAAGTAGGTATGCTGCAAATATATTTTTGTAGCACATGTACTACAAATAGGTATTTGCATGTTATGAATACAAATATTTTTCTCTCCCATATTTGACCTGAATATTTTCCCCAGAAATTTTCTTTGGTTTTGCATTTTTTCCATTATACATATATCAGCTGTGTTATATAAAATACAAAAACAAATATTTTAAAAGCATATGAATGCAACAGAGTCAATTTTTTATTCTAACCACGTGTCAAAATGTCCTTGAGCTTACTTTTCTTTTTAAAAATTCATATGAAAGTATTCTCATAAGATGAGAAAAGCTCTCTTTCATTTTGAGCTTTCAAAAAAATACACTTTTTAGTCGCTTTTAAAAATCCTTAGAATCCTAATTAAAAAAGAGAAATAAAGAAATTGCAACACGTAAACTGTTGACGATTTTTACCATGTTATGAAAAATATTTGGTATGAAAATTTTATTTAAGAGGAAAATTGAGAAATAAAATTTTTCTATTTTCTCTTCAATTTTATCCTTGCTACTAAAATTTTTATTTTTTGCCCTGTTGTTGAATGTAGTTTTTTTTTTTTTCCTGAAAGTCAACAATATTTGTTTGTTATTTTTTTTTCTGTGTGTATCAAACTTTTTAAGGATATGACTGGTTGCATTTAAATCAGATACTTCAGTTAATCGTCGTTGCTGGTTGAAGTTGTTTTGAAACTTTTTTCTATTATAGAAAATCGGAAAAAAAAAACAATTTTAATTTAATATTTTTTTTTTTTTTTTTTTAATAAAAAAATAAAATAAATTGAAAAAAAAATAATAAAAACAAGAAAAACGGTTACAACATAAAATTACATTTTTTTGATTAATTCAAAATTTATAGAGTTCTTCTAAATATAGTGTTTCATATATTCACAATTTTTTTTTTCTAACTTGAACTTAATTTGCTGCAAATCAATAAATAATTAATTTATTTTTTTTTTATTTTTTTTTAAACTATAATATCTAGTATATATAAAAAAAAATTTTATTACAATTATTTTTTTCAATAAATTGAATTGTCCTTAAAATAGAATCACCAAATAAAAAAAAAAATGAAGTGTTCAAAAAGAATTTTTTTATTATTTTTTCTTCCGCACTTAATTAATAAGAAATTGACTGAAATTTTATTTTAATTCTGAAGGTTAAAAAAAAAAAAAATGATTACCTATTTTTAAATTCAAAGTGAATTTTTGAGCAATTTTTTTAATTGCTTTTTAGTAATTAGTAATAGGATTTATATATGTAATTAAAATCTTATTTGAGAAATTTAATTGTAACGAAATTTTGAAATCGAAAGTTAAGAAGCCCTAATCTAATGCAAAAAAAAAATCTTAAATTAAAAAATTGACTTTGGTCCGAGACACAATCACAATTTATCTAGTAGATCTTTAGTCATACTGTGAAGTTATAGTATTGTCATTAACCTATTACAACGTTGGCGCTCCTGGGTTCAATTCCCATTTCTAGTTGGAATTTGTGTTAAATTTTTCAATTGCTTTGTTCGTGTTATTGCATTTTGTACCATTTTATATGTTATTCATTTTTACCTAACCGGATAAAAATTTATAAAAATGTTACAAAAATAAAATTTTCTGTATAAAATGTAAAATAATTCTTTTTTTATAAAATTTTAGCTATTATTGTTCAGTTTTTGACGTAAGATCTGTCTCATCCTATATTTTCTTTATCTCATCATATCTTAGCTTTCTGTCTGATATAAGACATTATCTTATCTATATAATATAGTAATTAGTTACTATATAAATACACATACATGTGTTTGTGTATATTAATTAAAATTGGTAGGTACTTCGGATTAGAGTTGGAAAAAAGAGTGACATTTGTTATAGAATTTACCCTAATCTTACGAGAAAAGTTGTTCGTCACAAAAATATATTTTCAGAATGTATATTTAGTTAATAGTAGTAGTTAGTTAATTTCAGATAAAAACAAATGAAGAAATGTGAATTTATATAAAAACATCAAATTAATGTAAAGAGGTTTTTATTTAAACGAGCTCAGCAAGCAGTTCTTGTTTAGATCGCCATAAATTTAATAATATTATGACAGTTTCCACTATAGAATTAAAATCTCCTCTCCTCATTGAAAAAGTTCAACAAATTTTAAAGTCATTGTATACTTTTTTCAATTAAATACTTTAGTTAATGAGGTTTACCGGCTGCAACGATCCTGAAAATTTTCCAAACTATTAATCAACATTTTGCTTTTCTCTTTTGTAATAGTTATACATAAAAAAATAGCTTATTACCCATGTTATATCAATTTCGCAAAAATAAAGACAGACAAAACAGTTTCCAGAATTAACAACAATAATATTCCAGATACTTATTAATTAAGAAAAAAATTGGAGACTTGATAAACTTTACAATTAATTTTTTACATAAATATTTTAGTAGAACATTGACCTCAGTTGAATAATTTAATAATCATAAGATTTACAGAATACTAAGGTTGACATTTCCCCCAATAATTCATCTGAGTGACAAAAAATTTACAATGCCCATTGTTATTTAAAATGTCATTAGTATTTTTCTTTTCATAATTTATTCAAAAATTTGTATTGTAAAATTACAACTTTATTTTTCAATATAATAACAAAGAACCCAAAAAATTTTAATTTATTCATATAAGAAAAAGTTACAAGCTTATAAGAATAAAAAAGTTTTATTTCTTTTTTTTTCTAATAATTATTTTATTTGTCCACTTTTTACCTTTATTAGGTTCATAAAATTCTTAAATATATTTTTCTTTGGTGTTATTTTTCTAAAACCCTTTTCAATTATTTTTAAATACACCCATCATAGTTTTAAGTTTCAAGTTTTAACATAATAGACGATTTCTAGATCCCGACGAACGATGTTACATACAAATCTGCCCATTTAAGGCATGAGTATTAACGAAATTTAATCATCTATGCTGGGTTTGTTTTGGAATTAATAAATCTAAAGAAATCATTTTTAAAGTGAATTTTGGATCGTTTCAAATTTTTTAATTTGGTTACGATATAACCCATAATTGAAAAAAAAATCGCCTTTTTAGGCATCCGTACTTTCAGAAGAAGTGCCAAAACCCAACCCAATTTTAAATTTTCGGTCTGTTTTCAATTTTTCTTTTTGACGCACATTTTTCAATGAGGTAAGAATTTTCATTAGAATTTACATTATACACTATGCATGGGATATAAACTTTGGCTGAATTCTATATTTATACTTTTTCCCTTAACGCGTTGATGATATAATTATAACAAAGTCTTTGTCTAGTATGTTTCTTTTAAAATCATAAGTACCTTAATAAAAAAAAATATTTTTATTTTTTTGTTAAAATAAATTGAAAAGTTAGTCCTTTTGGGAAAACTGTAATATTTCTCACATTTCCTTATTGTTTATTATGTGCATGGATAGGCAACAAAATGTAAAAAAAAAACGGAAAAATAATAAACAAACTATTTTTCTCTTGTGAATAATTTTCATAAGAAAGATTATTAGAAAAGATTAACAAAATTTAGGTGTACATTAGTTATTGAAATTTTTTTTTATTGAGTAATAACGAAGAAGATATAATAACGAAAAAGATTTACTAATAGCTGCGCCAGGCGTAGACGCTTATATTTAATTTAACGTTACTAGCTAACTATTAAAAATTTTTGTGAAATAATTTGTAGAAGAATTTGAGTTCTTTTGTGAGTACGGAATATGTGTAGTGTAGTTATAAAAATTAAAAAATACTAAGAGTAAACTTATTGATATGATAACATGTCCTATATTGTTATAAAAATGATAACATCTTTCAAAATCTTTCAAAAATTTTTTAGTTAATTATAATTTATTCAGTATTAAACCCTTACCAATATTATGTTAAGAGAATTATGGCCTCTAAAAAAAAAATTTCTACACCCAAAACAAAATCAAACCCACGTGCTGACTAAAAACTTTTAATATTTTTACTATAAAAATTGGTAAGGAATGTTTCTAAAAAAAATTCAGCCACACTTATTTAGGAACATCCTGACTTCTTCTATACTATTATCCAGCTTAAATGATTTATAAAAATAAATTTTAACCATAAAATTAATTATATAACACGAAAGTAATGAATTTATAGAGATTTTTAAGTTATTTAATAAGCAAATAATTTAAATAATTTTTAGGAAGATTTTATATTTTTTCACAAAAACAAAAACCTTTTATATTATAAATAAAAAATGGAACAGGATTCGTGAATGGGTCAGCTTTCCATTTTCCGAATAATAATTTCCCTTTTATTTTATAATTATTTTCATTTTTCTACAAATCAAAGACATTAATTGATTTTCTGTTTTACAATAATCTTTAAAATTTTGTTAATAAAATTCACGCGATGGTTTTCCTATCAGTAAAATCTTATTGAGATGTACTTGACCTATCTTATATTTTCTTTTAGGACTATAACATAGAATTATACGGAACAAAGTAAAATTTATAAAATGTAAATTCTCTTTAGGAGGAAAAAAATATTCTTGTCTTGAAGTGTAGGTACTCAAAGTTTATTGAAAAAATAAAATTTTCTATACCTACTCTAATAGTTTCAATGTTCAATTTTTTATTAATTTTATTTGAAATATTTGGAGCTTACATCTCACTAATAATTAAGGTTTGATATTGCCGTAGTCAAAAAAATAACAGCGACAGCGCGATTAAATAGTTCTTTACTAAATTTATTAATTTTTTGTCTGAACTCATTTTTTAAACGTATATATTTAAATACATTATACTAACATTCAAAAGTTTTTTATAATTTTTATTTTTGAACTTTTACAATTTGAAAACCTTTATACATAAGAGTTTAATTGCATTAGATTCCTCAAATTTAAATAAATTTTTTTTTAAACAATTTAATTTATATTTTAATGTTAAATAAATGCCAGGTTTTTATTTTCACAATATTATAATTAACATTAGTTTTTTAACTCAAAATAATGTGAACTTTACAGTATTAAATAATACAAAAGGAAAATTCTTTCGAAAGTTAATTTACTAATTTATAATTTTCTCATTCGTGTAAAAAAATTCAAAACAGAATTAGAATACATTAAGATATTTTTGGAGTTTTCAAATTAAGGTAAGTAAAATAAATTACAATAATTAAATTTAAAAAATCTAAAAAATTTATTGTTTTTAAATCATAGTATGAAAATTTTTAAAATAATTAAAAATATCATTCAGATAAGCATGAATGTTCGTTGTATTTGTATTCATATGCGATTATTTTTCTGAACTAATTTTAATCCTCGTATTGGAAATTTGTTTGTTAATAACAGATTTGAACCCAAATGATAATCAATTCCCAAATAATTAATAAATATGCAATTCTATTTCTGTTTTCATCTTTTAAATTATGTCGGTACTTCACCTGTCATCTTCAAAATCAATTATATGATTAAAATGGATTTTCGTAAAACTAGCTGCTTTAATGATATTTTCTATCTTTAAATTCTATATAATCTAAAAAAACAAAAAGTTTAAAAAAATTTTATACTATCGTAATTTACGAAAACTTAATTTTTAACTTTAAAAGTTTTATACAAGTGTCAGGTATGTGTACAATAATACTTGTTATCCAATACCCAGAGCTTGTTACTTTATTTCGCAAAAATTACATCTAAAATAAAAATTTAAAAGGTAAAAAAAATTTCAGATTTATATCTTGTCATAATATAAATAGTAATTAAACAAAATTACATTCTATTTGGAAGGAAAAAGCAGAAGCAGAAAAATTTTTTTAATGAGAAAAAAGTTTCTTTCTTGCTTTTTTATTTTATTTTTTTGAAAAACATGAAACAAAAGATTTATCTTTAGCCAATACAAAAATATTTACAAAAAAAAAGGAAAAAATAAATTTGATTTTGTTAAATTGATAAAATAGGTTTCGCTCAAATAAAAAAAAAAAAAACCTTTGATTAATTAATTAAAAATATCCGAATATATATATGTACTAGTATTTGGTTTGTTAGGTCACCCATAATTTAATTTATATATATATATATATATATATATATATATATTTTTTTTTTTGGAAGATAATTTCTTCAACACGAATTTTGGTATATGAAACACGCTTAGCCTAACTAAAAAAAACCTAATAAAAATTGGGTATAATTTTATTGTTTAAAATTTAACTTTCTTATGATGTTATTATATGATAATAAAATAACATAAAATTTTGTTTTTGAGGTTTTGAGGTTTAACTTTTCTAGAATATTGTTATTATAGCATAATTTTCATTCAATATAATTCTGAACATCTCTTTATATTTGTGTTTTAACATTTTTTTTTTTTGAGTTTTTTTTAAATAGTGAAATGTATATTATTGTATGTTGTGTATGGTATACCATTCGTATTACATAATATAAATTATTTATAAATTTGAAATTCTTGATAAAATAAAAACCAAAATAACATTTAAAAAGTTATCTAGATCAAGGTTAAACGTAGAGTTTCCATCCCGGGATTTCCCGAGGCAGATTTTCTGGGAAATAAATTAATTTTTAATTGCTCAAAACTCGGGATTTTTTTTTATTTCCCGGGAAAATTAATTTCATTTAATTCGAATGAAAATTATGGTTTTCATTAAAAAATCTTTTTCGCTGTAATATGAATTAACGTTTTATCTAAAGAAATTATTTTGAACCATAAAATTAAACGTTTTAAGTTTTAGTACATGATTTTGATTTAAATCTTAAATTCGGAAGAAATTAAACTAAAAAAGACCTTGCAGATTGCATTGAATCAGTGTTTCAAAGAATTGCCAATTAATTTAGACTATGGGAGTAATCTTCAAAAAGAAATTAAAATAGTTGAAATAACCGCCAAAAGGACTGAAAATTTACAAAAATTATTTAACAGTTTAAAAACAATGAGACCAATTTTAACTGAGTGTGAACGGGTATTTTCAATAGCAATATTTTCACATAAAATCACTACTTAGTGATCATTGACTAAACGCATTATGCTTCTTGAAAAGCTATTTTATTAAGTGCAAAAATTAATAACTGAGCCCTTAGCAGCTCCATTGTATGTACATTCATTATTTAAATTGCAGAATAATATTTTTTCAACTGCAGTATAATACTAATAGTATAAGACTTGAATAAGATGTGTTTTTTTTATTTTTTTAAACAAATATAATTAATGTTATTGTTTTTAGTTTTCTTTAATATTTTTCATATTTCCCGGGATCCCAGGATTTCCCGGGGTCGCAGGTTTTCCCCGAATCCTAGGATTTTTCGAAAAAAAAATTTTATATTTCCCGTTTCCCGGGAAAATTAAAAATGTCGGTAAATGGAAACTCTAGTTGAACGTTGAATAAAAGTTAAAAAAAAACTAATAAAAAGAACAGTTATTTTATCTACATAGAATATCGTAGGATAAGGCATATTAATATTAAAGTATAAGATGTCGACATGGTTTAAAATTATGAATGAAAAAATGGACACACTGGTTCGTGTACCTTCATTTTGTATATATACATTATACATACATAACAAATCATTATTCAGTGAATAAATTAATGAAAATTGCAACAGACTAAAAAAATCAAACAATTTCACATTATGTTCAATCCATGTTTGAATTTTGGTAAATATATTTTTATGTCAATAGCAAAGAGTGCGACATCTCATATCTCTAGTATGTATAACTTCCCAATATATTATAGTTTTATAACTTTTTTTCATCGATTTTTTAATTATAAGTTTGTTACAATTATTGGAGTATGACCAACCAGTTTATTAAGGGAAAAATGTATTTGAACCTATAACAAATGCTATTCTGATCAAATGGAACAAGATTATCAATTTCAAAGTGATTTTATGTGAAAATTAAAAAAATTGATAATAAAACTCATTTATTATCTATTAACGAACCACAATAACAAACCTATACACTTTTATTGATTATATATATACGAGCCCTGCATCATAAGACCTCGTACGGTTTTTTTTTTTTGAGTTTGTTCTACTTTTTTTCAGTTTTCTCCAGTTTTGTATTTTTTTCGTTTAAACCAACCTTTTTTAGGAGTTTTTGGTCTTTATAAAAAAAAAATTTTTTTAAGTTAAATTTTGAGAAAAAAATTATTTTCCAAAAGTCTACTTTTTCAACTTTTTTTGTGGGCATCGCAGAAATTTTCGAAAGATGCATTTTGAAGGGCATTTGGGAGTAGTTAATTTTAGCTTTTTGGGTTTTGTCGATAAAATAAAGGAGAGAGTCAAAAAACGCCTTTGAAAATCCAAAAAATAGGTCAAAAACGCGAAAAATAGCAATTTTGGCCTGTTTTTTGGAATTTCAAATGCGTTTTTTGGCTCTCTCCTTTATTTTATCGCCAAAACCTAAAAAGCTAAAATTAGCTACTCCCAAATGCCCTTCAAAATGCATCTTTCGAAAATTTCTGCGATGCCCACAAAAAAAGTTGAAAAAGTAGACTTTTGGAAAATAATTTTTTTCTCAAAATTTAACTAAAAAAAAAATTTTTTTTTATAAAGACCAAAAACTCCTAAAAAAGGTTGGTTTAAACGAAAAAAGTACAAAACTGGAGAAAACTGAAAAAAAGTAGAACAAACTCAAAAAAAAAAACCCGTACGAGGTCTTATGATGCAGGGCTCGTATAAAATAATTAATTTTCTGTAATTTTGTGGATACAATGAAAGTAATAATTTATTTCTCTTCAATATTATGCTAATAACATACATTAAATTTTAATTATTAAAGATTATTCTTTAACTTTATATAAAAAAAAACAAATAAAAAAAAAAGGAATTATATTAAATATTTTATCACAATTTAAAAATTAATTAAAGGATTACATTATTTACTCAATACGATAATTGCAAAAAAAAAAAATTACATAAAATGTACATACATTTTTTTTTATTACCCGCCTTTACAATCAATATTTTATTTTCGAATTAATTCTCTTTTATCCTTTTTTTTTTAAACAGTTTTTTATTTTTATTATTTTCCACCTTAAAAAGAAAGTTTTTCAAGAAAAAAAAATATAACAATTTTTTTTTTAATTCAAAAAGAAAACTCCCGAAACAAATAAAATAATTTTAAATCCTTCATTTTTGGTATTTGATCCTAATAAAAATAAACTGTCTGAAGAAAAAAATCAAAGGAAATATAATTAGAATTAAATAAAAGCAAAAATTAGGCTTTTTCAATGTTCCTCTTTAATTCATGTTTTTTTGTTATTTTTTTAATTTGATATTTAATTCATTTTTTATTTTTATTTTTTTAAATTACATTTAGTTAAAAAAGGGAAGCAGAATCGATATTTACGAGATGTTAAATCAATACTTTCTTTAAATCAATACGTTTTGTATAATATTTTTTAATTTTCTATAATTCCCAGTCACTAACTTTTCGAATATTAAAAACGTAGACTCTTGAAGATTATTACCGGATTTGTTAAATAATCTAAAACTCCTAAAATAGATCGTATATACTTTATACTTTAGTTAGTATGGAATAGTTGCATTAAACATTGATATTCTGGAGTCATAGTTCAAAAGGAAGTGAGTATGTATATACAAAAATGAAACAAAAAATGTATGATGATGCCATTCGATAGTAAACGGCTTTGTAACTATCGAAAGGCAAAAAGAATTTTAAAAAATTATTACTAATAGTACGTTCAGTAAGTACAGATTGTCCTTAGCTAATGACAAAATCCTACGTTGCATACAATTTGTACTTTGTGAAAGACAAAATCTGCCATCTAAAGTCCTTAAATACGGGCAAATTCTACAAAAAATCGTTCAGTAATGCAATCCTACCTCAAAACTTCTGCAAAGGGAAATTTTATAATTTCCCATAATAGTCCGTATTCTGGGAGTACTTTTTAGTTGACCTTAGCTAAGGACTTTGATAATTTTGATTAAAAACAAACAAAAAAAAGTTAATTTTAACAAATTTTTTTGTTTTCCTAAATAAAATTTGAATTTTTATGTTTTTATTTTAATAAAATACAAAGTTTTAAATAAAAATATAAAATGTTTAACAAAAATATAAAATTTTTAATTTTATTTACATATTTTATCAAATTTAGTTCAACCCATATACTTTAAAAAGGTTTATACCGAGTTCTTGTTTACATTTCACTACAAGCTATCCTTCCTTTATGATGATTTTTTTCAATCAATTATGCAAATTAAATAAAAATTTTCGATATCTTCCTTAGTTTTCGAGATATCAAACATTTTATCTTTTAAATAAAAATTCGCTACAACAAGAAAATATTAAGAAACTTCGTAAAGAAGGGAGAACGGCAACATACATTAGCATAATGTTAATAAGACATCAGGTCAGGTGCTTTGTACTTTTAATATTTGTTCACCAATAGCATGACACTAGTTTCAGAAATAGAAATACTTTTTCATCGGTGAACCACTAGTGAATAGGAAGTAATAATTCATGTTGAAGTGAGGCAAGATCCTATTTAAAAAGTAAATTATTCGTACTTTTTTGCTCTATTAAAGAACTTGCAAGCGATATTCAGCTTGATTCAATACAGAGTAGGAAACATAAATATATGTAAAAAAAACACATTCACTCAATTTTTGTTCATGCATTTTACTAGACAATTTCATAATTTTTATTAGGTATGTGTTAGCTTAAAAACATTTAAAAAAAAGGCAGAATTTTTGAAATTGCATTAAATTTGTATTCCCTTAAACAATATACATGCATATTATTAATAAATGTTACAAATGATTCTTTAAAATCTGAAATACAACAAATGACACATTTCAATATGCCCATATAAAATTGTTTAATGTATATGATTTTAAAATGAAATGTCACAGCTTTCCTTATCGTAGGGGTTTGCAGAAGTTATTTGCAGGATTTTGCAGAAAAGGCAATTCCTTAGCTACGGACAATCGGTACTTACTGAACGTACTATAAAATCGGCTCTGGATAGTGAAATATTATTTTGTTTAAAACATTTACTTTTAAATTTTATTATTCAAACCAAATTTACTCATTTCCAATTTTTAACCAATTTTCCCATCAAAAATGAAAAACGAATTAGTTATATATTTTCATTAAATGTCCGTCCGACCGTGACCGTGAATTTGTGAGATACACTGTTTTATATTTTTAGGTATACAGTTTTTAATCCTCTTAACCGTCATCGAGTCACTTCTGTTCTGTGCTGGCAAAATTAATAAAAAACGGTTGAGCTATAAAATGTACCTAACTCCAAAATTAAATGAATAACTAAATATAAAATTTTTTAATAATTTTGATCGCAAAATATACAAAAGAATTAAATAATAATAATAACTCGATCGTATATTTTAGACCCGTTTATTAGAATATTACCAATTTTTCTATTCAAAATTCTTCAGTATGCAACTAAATTTTTTCAATGGCGAAGTGAATCGATGATTCTAATCTACTTTATCTTAATTATAAATTAATTATAAATCTTTATTGTAGCATAGTTTCTAAAATTAATAAAAATGATTGATATGCACATTCCAGCCGCACCTATAATTCAAATCGAAACGTTGAGGAAATCCATTAAAAAAACTTATATAAAATCATATTTAATTCTTTTTTTTCAAGAGAGAAAAAAACTTTAAAATGAATACCTTTATTTTCAATAAAAATGCACACACACCTGATGCTGTCGTTATCCTATTCCGTTTTATAATATTTTCTTTAAAAACGTATATAAAAAAAAAATTTAATCACAAAAAATATGGAAAAGGAAAGCAATAATTTTCTTTTCGATTTTTTTTTATCATCACGCGTTTTATTGTTGAATTATCATTTAATAGCTTCAACTCATCTGGTTAAAGGAAAATAATTTGATTTATTTTTACCTGCTGAAAACCATAAAACTTATTTTTTAATTTAACTATCGCCTCTACATTCAGCTAAATCACATATAAACTATGTCATGTATGTTTTTTCAAACATTTATATATAAATATATATATTTTTTTAATTAAATTTACATAATACAATTAAAGGAATAATAATATTTTATTGTTTACTAGCTGATATAGGTAATATTATATGGACTGTGACATGAGAAAACTTAATAAACTTATCAAATACATGTGTAATACCATTGATTGTAAGAGAAGTACTTTAAGATAGGTTATTTTCATATTATATTTATAATTAATTTTCAATATATTAACATTATTTTATTTTGTTTCACTAATGCCTTCAAATAAAATACAAAAAAATTGTTTGTTAGACAATTAGTTATCTTAAATTATACTATTCTTAAATAATGGTAATCCATAAAATCATACTTTCAATTCTTACTGAATTTACATTTTTAGATTGGACTATTAAATTTATTTAAACAAAAAAGATTTATTATTTAATTTTACTTAGTTTAAGTCCATCATCATCAAAAATGTGTATTAATAATAATAATTTACCCCTACCTATATTATCCAAGTATAAATTTGGGTTCAAATTTATTCCAAAATTTTTATATTTAGGTGATGAGTTTATTGAAACCCAGTGAGAGTTGTTTAAAAGAAAAAATATAATAATTGCAAAATTGAGGAAAAATTATTGGAAATTTTTTTACATAAATCCTCTTTTCTTCATTTTTTTTTTTTAGCACATAATGAGAAAAAATGAAGGCAATTTAATTTTAAAAAGGAAAACTAAAATGAAAATCAAAGTTCAAATTAAAATTCAAATTTCCGGTGAATAAGAGAAAAATTGATTTTTGTATATTGTTTTGACTTCTTTCCAATCATATTTTATTTTTTATTTTTAGATTTTGAAATCATAACAATAGAATAATATTTCACTTAGTGGAAAAGTAATTGGAATAAAAAATCTTTTTTTTTTTGTAAAACAATATGAATCGTACATGAGTTAATTAAATTAAAAACAGAAGAACAGATAAAAAAAAATTTAGATGACAGCTTTTTTTATTTGGATTGTATATCGAGCCAATTATTGAAATATTGAAGAACTTGAGGCAAATTAATGAAATGCATGTTTCTTTTGAGTTTGATTCGCAGTGATTTAGTATTTTTTCAATATTCTCCGGATACAACATCACTCACTGGTTTCTAGATTTTTTTCCACGACCGTGAAAAATATTTAATGTGCATGTGATCGGTAAGTTGTATTTACAATCGTAAATTTAGCTCGATAAATGGTATATTAAGTGTGTCAATTATTAATTTAAGAAAATTTTATTTACACACTTCAATTTTATTTACCACACTTCAATTTTATTTACTTTCTTCATTTAAATTTCATTGCAAATGTATTGATTGCAACTACCTCTCACATGCACATTAAAACAGTATACAAAACATGTTAATAAAATTTGTTTTACAGCTCGTTGTGTATATACACAAAAACACATGGACACTTGTCAATATTATATTACTCGACCTAACGGTCTCGTGATATAAGTATTGACGAGTGTCCATGTGTTTTTGTGTATACACAACTCGTTGTAATAACAAATTTTCTTAACATGTGTTGTAATCTACTATTACAATTTGCACGGGAAAACGCCTTGCGAAAAAGCAGTTCTCCACAGTGAAAATAGTTTACGGGAAATGAAAATTCGGTTTCCATAAAATTTCAAGACAATTTTCACGCAAATTTTAGTATTATTTTAATTTCACAGAGATTTAATTACTTTTAAATGGAATTACTATTTCAAGCCTTTTGATTTCATAACAACTTTATAATTCAGATCAGAAGTGAGGAAATTGTAAGTTTAGGCAGTTTTTCATAACGTCAATGAGACATAACGTCGATTATATAACACAAAACAAGTGACTCATTAAGCAAGTAAGTTCATTTAGTTCCTTATCCGTCAAGTATTTATGGTTTATTTATACACTGAGGGAAAAAATTTTCTAGAATCGTGCAATACACTTTCATAATCACTAAAATTTATAAAAAAAACGAAATTTTCATAATTCAAAGCGAATTCACTTGATTTCTTAAATACTTGCTTGAATTTTGCAATTTTTTCTCGTCTGTTATTTATGGCTTTTTCCATGATTCAAGTAAACTTATTTTGCTAGATTTAATTGGCTTATTTTCATTAATCATGTAATTATTTCTCTATTTATGTAAATATTTCTTAATTTAAGTAAATATTTACTTAATGTGATTCTAACACAGTTTAAGAATTTTTTTCCTTCGTTTGTGTATTTTTTTTTTTAACGAAACATGAAAATTAAAAACATGATTCTTTGCGAATACATTTCTTATTTGATGATAATTTTTTCATATTATATGGTTACAGTTTTCCATAAGTTAAATAAATTATTTTTGATTGAATGAAATTTTTTAAATCTTAAGAAAGATATTATAGTCAGTATAGAATTTATATTTTCTATTTTACACACGTCCTAAATTTCAATTGCTTAGCCTAGTGGTAGAGTTGAACGTTTGCAATGCAAAAGAACAAGGTTCGAATCCCGAAGAGGGCATAAGAAAAATCAAATAAATGACATAAATTTAATAAAATTAAATTTAATAAATATAAATAAAATAAATAAAAAATTATAAATAAAAAAAATTAATAAATAAAAAAAAATTAAAATAAAAAAAAATAAAAATAAAATTAAAACAAAAAAAAAAAATATAAAAAAAAAAAAAAAAAAATTAAAAAAAAAAATAAAAAATTAAAAAAAAAAAAAAAAATAAAATAAAAAAAAATAATAAATATAAAAAAAAAATTTTTTTTCGCATAATTGTCCTCTTCAAGATTCGAACCTGGGTCCTCAGCATTGCAAACCGGCATCTCTACCTATAGACTGAGCTATTGAAATCCAAAATGTATCATGCGTTTCTTGATTCGTGTTTCTTTTACACGAATTATCAAAAAACTCGCACATTGCAATGTCTTATTATTTCTTCATTCACGCAAACAATATTTCTTTCATGAAGTAAAGTTGATTGTTATGTGTATGAAAAAGTTCTAAAAATTATGTAAAACAAATACAAGATTCCAGAAAAAAGGCGAACGGGTCAAAAACAAGTCCTTTTTTTCCATGATTTATTCAGATTTTACATGATTTTAGCAATCTTTTCTCTCCGTGTACTCAAAAGAAAACTATAATAATTAATAATTAATAATTAATAATTAGAAATATACATAAATAAGTTCAAATCTATATACATACATAAGAAAATTTCGTAGAATAAATCTCTGAGACCGATTATTAAAAATAAATACAAATATAATGTATGGTATCACCTAAAAATTATAAAACAAAAGTTATGCATTTTTTGCTTATTAAAAAAAACGTATTTTTGGAAATAAATAACTTCTGAATCTGATAAAATGCTTTACCTAAGTTTTTTTTTTAAATAATATTTAATATGTTATATATATTGTTTTAACCGAAAATATGGGATTTTATATCAAAATCTAGGAAGTTGGACAATGCTTTTCCGGAAAGTTATAAAATTATTCTCATGTGAATAAAAATTGCAACGTAACAGGCATTTTGGTCAGTATTATAGTCGTATTAATTTATTCCAAATCATCGAAATTATAACTTATTTTTTGGCATAGCGGTTTAACGGGTTACAAATAAAATAAGAAAAATTAAAATGGTACTTTCAATATCATAATGTCATAAAACTTTATTCATTCAGGCTATCTAAACGTATTTATTAAGTTTTTTGTTCATTTTATACGATATTATAACTTCTAAATGATGATGCTAATATCTCTCAACATCATACGCACGATGTGTATAATCTCGTCGATTAGGTACATAATTCTCAACATTCACAATTTTTATATACTGGCAGGTATATATAGACATAATGTTCAGCTAAAAATAAATTATTTCTTTTATATCGTTCAAAAAGTAATACGGGTTCACAGGAGTAAATACAATAAAATATAAAATTAAAATTACAAAATTTTAGAAATAAATTTTTATAATAAGTGTAAATGTCTTAGATTCTACAACAAAATGACATAATGTTTTAATTAAACTTATGTTATAATTATTATTTGTATTATTGATCATTAAAATGTAGATTCTCTTTCTGTACCCGAATTATAAATAACATTTTTTATCAACTTTGATTTTTCATCAAAGTCTCTTGTATTAGATGCGGGAAAATACATAGATCCGATAAAAAACAATTTGAGTTTTTCGACTCTAGAAGTAAAAATTAATTTAAATCAAATTTAAACCTAATTTTTACTTTCCAATTAATCAAGTGAATGTGTCATGGAATGTTGTGTATCTATTATATTATCTGTATTATCTACATTATATTACTATCTATTATATTATTTTCATTTTAATTTGAATAAAATACCTTCAAACTTTTGTAGGTAATTCATTATTTTTATTATTATTTTCTGATTTATTTTTATTGGAAGCCAATTAACAAACAATTATTTCACTAAAAATTTCATATGTATATTCTTTAATATTATTGAATATCCCTCAAAATTAAATGTGAGTTTTGTACAAAAATTATTATTTCTTATTAAAATTTTTCATTTTTTGAAAGCTGCGTTTTATAAAAATAAACATGGTGGGTGGCCAAAGTGAAATAGATACCGACGTAAATTTATACAATATCATGATTTTCTACCTGTATGAATATATTTTGTGTATACTTATGTATAATATGTATTCTAAATATATATATAATATTTTGTTTTTATTAAAAGGAAATCTAGTTTCCCTATTTTTGTTTTAATTTAATATTTTATAAATAAATTAGATTTTAACTACAAGTGTAATTGGATTTTTCCTTTAAATAAATATATCTATAGGTGTGTTATAAAGTATACCCATATAATTTGAGGTGAATTGTTTTTCTTGTTGATTAAAAAAAAAAGAGAGGAAATTTTTTCCTGTTTAAAAATTATCTTGTATTTTGTAGAAAATAACAAAATAATAAAAATAATTTCATAAAAAAAGTTTTAATTCTGTTTATACAATTGTGGCGAAAAATAACCCCTAATACCTACGTTTTTAAATCTCTTCAAGTAATTTTTTTTTTTAATTAAGAAAAACCAATTTAATAAATTAATTCGCTTTTTATGGCCATTAATTTGGAATTTAATTAATATATATGTAGTACACATGAATATCCTATTCTAAACAGTAGTACAGTGATAATCGAAAACATTGAGAGAACCTGTATTTAATTATGAAATTTCATATCGCACTATTATTGGAAATATAATTCTGATTGATATTTTCGAAACCCGAAATAAAGTTACGATATAATTCACGTTAAAATTAAAAGTAAAATATGTTTTAAAGTTAAGTTGAAACGACAACAAACTATTTCACATTTAAAATAAAATTGGTGAAAAACTCGTACAAAAAAGTGTGACAAATGAATTGTAGCAAAAGTGCTACTCGAAAATTATAGTTGTTATTGTTTTTTCTAGCAAAAAATAAAATAGAAAAATATGTTTTTATACAATATGAGTTTCTGAAATGATCAGATTAATTAAAAAGTAAAATATGAGCTTCTATGAAAAATAGCTAATCGTGCTAACGTCATGCAATTATATCTGCGAGAGCTATCTGTTTTTTCAGTGCATGGTCGGAAAGAAATCTTTTTTTAATTTATTTATTTCGATCTATATAAGGAAAAAACTTTACAGATTTACTTACTAAGATAAAAAATTAAATTATTAAATTTAAATTCAACTACAAGTACATTAGGTAAATATTAAATAGTAAAATATCAACATTTTATTCTAATCTAAATTAAAAATAGGAAAACGAAACAATAATGTTTAGCTTTTATAATATTTTTATTTATAGCATTGTTCTCAAAAATTCTGTATTTCGTTGTCTGACTTTAAATAAAAAATACGTTTTGTCAAATGTTAAATGAGCCTTACTGTGGTCTTCTCGATGGATACATGAAGTAGTTATTATACTAAACTTTTCATTTCCATTGCGATGGAAAATAATATTTCTCTTTTGAATCTATCTGTCGTAATGACATATAATATTTTTTATGCAAAATATTTCGTCAAATCACTGAAAAATTAGGTTAAAAGTATAATTTCAAAAAATTTATTCTTTGAATGAATGAAATTATTTTATTAAAACTTGACCATGAAAACTGTTGGTTGTATTAAAATATTGTGCACGAACCTTAAGTCAAACAAATTTTTATGTTTTTGATGTTTTTATATTTCCTTACTATAAATGATTTCTATATACCTAACCCACATAATTTTTTTTTTTTTTATTATAAGAACTCAAAAAATTCATGTCTATATGCCAAAAAATTTCGTAATTTTATAAATTGTTTTCTTCAACTTTTGTTTTGAAGAAAATTTAGTGAGATGGCAATTTATGATACTTGTACATAGTTTTCATACCCAAAGTTAATAAATTTAGAAACATAAAACAAGTTGAAAATATTCTTACTCATAAAATGCCAATGAGGTATATCGTATATGTATGTAGAGTACTGTAGGCTGTAGTTGTTATGAAATTTATGTAAACATAATACAATATATTCTTAACACATGCATTATATTGGTATCGAAATCGATTTTAATTTATTTTTCATCCCTTGAATTGTGAAAGAGAAACAAGATCCTTGAGATAAGAGTTATTATTTTTGAGCTGATAATTGTAAAAGTATATTTAAGGATATCACAATATTCAGCAATGATATGCTTCGTGATTTTGGAAGGCGACAGTAATTATATTATTATGATTCTTATTATTTATTTCCTAAACGAGAACTATTATATATCAAACAAAATAAATTATTACACTAATACAGCACAAGACCGACGACTTGAAGTCACATTATATTGAAAGAATAGAGTGTATTTTGTTAAGAACAAAATCGTAAATAATACCATAGATTAAGAATACAGAAAGATGGGAAGCTTCATACGATATTATTTTTGGTATTTTTATGTGAATGTGTTAGTAAAACAAAATAAAATACGTGATAATTATCAATAATATATGAAAAGAATTTTATTTAGTTTTACTCTAACACCTTCACATAAAAATACCAAAAAAGACTGAAACAATGTTGTATGAAGCTTCCAATCTTTCTGTATTCTTAATCTATGATAATATTTATAACTAAAAATGATGAAAAATTATGATTAAGTGATGTAGTTGAGTTGTTGAAATTTTAAATCTACATACATAATATGTATGGTTATAAATTTCATAACACAATGAAGAGGTTTTTATGAACATTTTTCGAAATAAAAATTACTTTTATTTGCTTTTAAAAAAAAATATTATGTTTGATTATGTTATATTTTGAAAATGGATTTTGTTATATTATTATTATTATTTATATTTTTTATAGAACTTTTTTATGTATGTATATCTTATTCAACTATTTATAGTTCATAGTTATTCCAAAAAAATAGTTATGACAAGGTATTTTAATTTGAAAAAAAATTTTTTTTTGCTTCTTGGGCTAAAAAAAAAACAAGTTGTTTAAGCATTTACTTATATTAATTGTAATAAATATGTATAGTATATACATATCTTTTGTCATAATAATATTTTATCTATTTTTTATTAAAAATGTTGGTCTCTGTTTTAAGTATATATTCAGATGATGCAACCTTTAATTTTTTAAATGTAATTAAATTTTTTATAAGTAGATAGTAAAGTAATTGAAATATTTTATTTGAAAGATAGTTGACTTTCGATTTTAAAGCACTGTAATATTTTATTATGGTATTAAAAAATAAGTTTTGAATATAATATAGAAATATCGTCAGGATGAACTGAAAACTTACTACCTAGAAAAAAACATAGTTCTTCAATGAAATTTTTGACCCTCTGTATACAATTTCTTTATTTTTTATTGAAAAATTATATAATCTTGCAAGAGTAAGCATTGGTTATCCTAATTTCTCGTTAATGAAAAATCTCTAACTTATTTAAAAGTTCTCAAATCTTAGAAAAATTCTTGTCTCTTTATACCACAAGTAGACTCAACTAATTCTGTCAATCAGACTTCTGAACTTCTCGCATGCATACTACTTCAGAGCATGGAGCGATGTATTAAAAAATTACCATTGTTTTAATCATGATGTGTTTTTTACTTTGTGAGTTCTTGGACTATAAAGTTTAATGTAAAATTTGCGTAAATTTTTCCTTAATAAAAAATTTTCCTTTCTATATCTTTTAATCACAAAATTATGTAAAATTTAAGAAAATTGTATAATACATAAGAAAAATTGTTATAATACATAAGAAAAGTTGCAAGTTTGAATATTTTAAGCGATTCTCTATATGAATTTTAAACTAAAAGTTAACTATTTTATTTGGAATAAAGAACCAATACTTTATGTATATACAAACAATGTTTATCGCAAATTGAGAAAACATTGTGTAAATTTTTGCGATATCGAGATGAAAAAACGAAATTAGACCTCTTTATCTGAAAATACCCGACGCTTAATAGGTCAAGAAACAGCACATTAGATGACAATGGGATGAATTTATCGTTTATCGTGACTAAGCTATAGTTACGACTAGTGTTAGAGGTAAAAGAACTTAAGCTTATTATTCTTTATCAAAATATTTCTTCACCCAATCTTGTTTGACCGCATTTTCTTCTTCAAGTTGAAGATTTTCTTATAATTAACAAATATGCTGCAAATATATTTATTACTTTATAAATAAGTAAAATTCTCGATATTTTAAATTATCACTTCGTAAAGTAATAATTTAAGAACAAATCTAAATTAGTTATTACACAGTACCAACACTATTTTTTATGTTTTTTAGAGATCCTGCTTTAATAGTACAGGCAAATTGTCCAAAATAAACAAAAAAATTGCGAAGTGGCTGTAACTTGGTATAGACCTTTGAAAATGTATATATTTCAAGAAACCAAGGAGTCCCTAGCTAAAAAGAGTGTGCTGGAGTGGCCACGCTTGACTCTTTGCGGCACATGTAAATAATATTATTTTGTATTTTTTTTTTTTGTAAATTACTATCAATATAGACAAGTTTGGTAAATTTAGCATCCTAAGATCTTAAATAATAAGGTGCATTACTATAATTTTGTTTCTATTAATAATATTGCTGAAATAAACAGATAAATGCTGTTTTATTCGAATAAATTCGATTTCTCGAAAAATATATTTTGGTTTTTAAAGTTTTATATTTTAATACAATTGCCGTAAAAAAATTTTATGAAATTTTACCGTCCATTATTTGCCGCCGGACGCTCGAGCTTAGAGTGCCTATTTATAAATCCATCATTGCTCCTAAGTTTTAAACAGTTTAAACATAATTATTTCGTGCTTAGATACATACAAAGTATTTGAAAAACTTGATTGTCAAATACTGGGTCGAGCACACTATTGAATGCTCGGGACTCATCGGATTCTTCAAAAGAATGTGTTTGTGTATGAGTATAGAAAGTTGCAGATACTTCGCAATTTTTTTGTTTATTTGATGATTTTCGATTTAATTTGCGTGTACTATAATACTATCTTTTTCTTTTGGCGCGGAAGTTGTAGGTTATATGTTTCATAATATATTTATAGGATGACGTGACTTTATCTTTATCGAAAAAAAATGTTTGTGACAATAATAAATTAGTTTTATAAAAAGTTATGATTGAATATTATTTAAGTAAGAAAGAAACGAAGAATAAGAAATTGAATTAATTAGGAAGGCACTTGTTTTTTCTTCAATAACATAATAATTATGAAAAAGAAATTAGAAGTTTTTGAAGTTTATACTTCTTTAGCGACGATGGAAGAAATTTGGTAGAGGGTAAAAATTTATTTTCATATAAAATTTTTCTGAGAATCGTCATCATTTTTCTGAGAATCGACCGTCATCATTTTTCAAAAATTAAAAAAAAAAACAAACCATAATTGGGTTCGAACCTGGCACCTTCAGACTTATTAGTATGGTGTTCTATCCACTAAGCCATACGGCCATATAATTCTTGCTTTCTAAAATATAATTAAAAAAAGTCTAATAAACCATTCATTTTTTTGTTTTTATTTTATTGTAGGGGAATAAAAAATAATACTCAAAAAAAAAAATAAGAAAAGAATTAGAATACTCAAAAAACGAGTTTGAAAAATTAACTAACCAATCAAAAAATTAATCTCATTGCCATATAATGAGATTTAATATTATTTAGGAAAATAAATCAAAAATATTTTTTGTATTTGTTTAGAAAGCTAAACTCATATAGGCAATATGGCTTAGTATTATAGTAGAACATCACACTGTAAGTCTGAAGGTGCCTGGTTCGATTCCCAATGAGGATTTTTTTTTTTTTAATAAAGAAACAAATCCTTTTAGTATTTTTGGAAAACGTTAAATATTCATATGATATATGATAAAAATTAAATTTTTGCACCACTTAACAATTCTTGAATTAAAATAAAAATATGATTTATAGTTTTTCATTAAAAAAAAGAAATTAAATAATCCTTTTCTTTGTGGGTCGCCAAAAAAAAATTCTCATGTGACAACGGAATTTATTGTCGATTTATTTATATATGTATAATAAAATAAGGGACTATGAAATAATTAAAAAGTAATAGTTAGCAATAGAAATATACATTTATTTTTTGATCCTATATTTTTTAATTTATAGCTTAAATATTATTTGCCAAATTCGATTCTAATTTCAATTTGATATTTTCGTCTATTTTTTATTTTGACATGCAGATTGTGAAAACTTCGGAATTTCACGCAGTTACGAATGATTAAATATAAAAATATAAAATATTGTTAACTTCATATTATTTAACGTCTCAAATTAATTATAGATTTAGCTAGACAAATAATATTATTTCCAGTCGATGATGAACTTTTACAGATAAGACTTATATAAACAAAATACAATAAAATAGATTTAAATGCCAAAATTTAATAAAATTATTTAACAATTGATTAATATGAACAAAAATTTAGTAAAATGTCTTAAAATTCGATTTATATGAACAAAATTTCGATTTATAATTCATAATGTTTAATTTAAATTAGTTATTCGAGCTGATTTTCCATCAAATAAAATAATTTTCGAAACATCTGGGAAATGTTTTTACACACTCTAGATTATTTTTTACAGAGATCATGTAACCACTAAAGTTATAAACATTATATCCTATAAAACAAATTTATAATATTGGACGCACTAAACTCGTTACAAACAACATAGGTATATTTTGGCATTGATAGTATAGATATCGATCAAGTAATTTATCATTATAGGTTTTCCCGGCTCAAAATATGCAAAAAAAAAAAATATTTTCAAAATAGGTAGCTCTGGTGAAATAAAGATTACCAGACCAAAAATTTTGGGTAGGAATTCATAATTATCGTACACTTTTTTAATTTCAAATATATGTCCAATATTACAAGCAAAAAAATTACATATTCTACCAATAAAAAAATTATGTTCAAAAAATTATAAAAATTATTATGTTCAAAAAAATTTAAAAAAAAATGTATTCATTGGGGAATCGAACCTGACACCTTCACTCTTATAGTCCGATGTTCTAGCCACTAAGCCATACGGCCATATAATTTTTGCTTTCTAAAATATAATAAAAAAATTCTAATAAACCATTCATTTTTTTGTTTTTATTTTATTGTAGGGGAATAAAAAATAATACTCAAAAAAAAAAATAAGAAAAGAATTAGAATACTCAAAAAACGAGTTTGAAAAATTAACTAACCAATCAAAAAATTAATCTCATTGCCATATAATGAGATTTAATATTATTTAGGAAAATAAATCAAAAATATTTTTTGTATTTGTTTAGAAAGCTAAACTCATATAGGCAATATGGCTTAGTATTATAGTAGAACATCACACTGTAAGTCTGAAGGTGCCTGGTTCGATTCCCAATGAGGATTTTTTTTTTTTTTAATAAAGAAACAAATCCTTTTAGTATTTTTGGAAAACGTTAAATATTCATATGATATATGATAAAAATTAAATTTTTGCACCACTTAACAATTCTTGAATTATAATAAAAATATGATTTATAGTTTTTCATTAAAAAAAAGAAATTAAATAATCCTTTTCTTTGTGGGTCCCCAAAAAAAATTCTCATGTGACAACGGAATTTATTGTCGATTTATTAATATATGTATAATAAAATAAGGGACTATGAAATAATTAAAAAGTAATAGTTAGCAATAGAAAAATACATTTATTTTTTGATCCTATATTTTTTAATTTATAGCTTAAATATTATTTGCCAAATTCGATTCTAATTTCAATTTGATATTTTCGTCTATTTTTTATTTTGACATGCAGATTGTGAAAACTTCGGAATTTCACGCAGTTACGAATGATTAAATATAAAAATATAAAATATTGTTAACTTCATATTATTTAACGTCTCAAATTAATTATAGATTTAGCTAGACAAATAATATTATTTCCAGTCGATGATGAACTTTTACAGATAAGACTTATATAAACAAAATACAATAAAATAGATTTAAATGCCAAAATTTAATAAAATTATTTAACAATTGATTAATATGAACAAAAATTTAGTAAAATGTCTTAAAATTCGATTTATATGAACAAAATTTCGATTTATAATTCATAATGTTTAATTTAAATTAGTTATTCGAGCTGATTTTCCATCAAATAAAATAATTTTCGAAACATCTGGGAAATGTTTTTACACACTCTAGATTATTTTTTACAGAGATCATGTAACCACAAAAGTTATAAACATTATATCCTATAAAACAAATTTATAATATTGGACGCACTAAACTCGTTACAAACAACATAGGTATATTTTGGCATTGATAGTATAGATATCGATCAAGTAATTTATCATTATAGGTTTTCCCGGCTCAAAATATGCAAAAAAAAAAATATTTTCAAAATAGGTAGCTCTGGTGAAATAAAGATTACCAGACCAAAAATTTTGGGTAGGAATTCATAATTATCGTACACTTTTTTAATTTCAAATATATGTCCAATATTACAAGCAAAAAAATTACATATTCTACCAATAAAAAAATTATGTTCAAAAAATTATAAAAATTATTATGTTCAAAAAAATTTAAAAAAAAATGTATTCATTGGGGAATCGAACCTGACACCTTCACTCTTATAGTCCGATGTTCTAGCCACTAAGCCATACGGCCATATAATTTTTGCTTTCTAAAATATAATAAAAAAATTCTAATAAACCATTCATTTTTTTGTTTTTATTTTATTGTAGGGGAATAAAAAATAATACTCAAAAAAAAAAATAAGAAAAGAATTAGAATACTCAAAAAACGAGTTTGAAAAATTAACTAACCAATCAAAAAATTAATCTCATTGCCATATAATGAGATTTAATATTATTTAGGAAAATAAATAAAATATTTTTTGTATTTGTTTAGAAAGCTAAACTCATATAGGCAATATGGCTTAGTATTATAGTAGAACATCACACTGTAAGTCTGAAGGTGCCTGGTTCGATTCCCAATGAGGATTTTTTTTTTTTTAATAAAGAAACAAATCCTTTTAGTATTTTTGGAAAACGTTAAATATTCATATGATATATGATAAAAATTAAATTTTTGCACCACTTAACAATTCTTGAATTAAAATAAAAATATGATTTATAGTTTTTCATTAAAAAAAAGAAATTAAATAATCCTTTTCTTTGTGGGTCCCCAAAAAAAAATTCTCATGTGACAACGGAATTTATTGTCGATTTATTTATATATGTATAATAAAATAAGGGACTATGAAATAATTAAAAAGTAATAGTTAGGAATAGAAATATACATTTATTATTTGATCCTATATTTTTTAATTTATAGCTTAAATATTATTTGCCAAATTCGATTCTAATTTCAATTTTATATTTTCGTCTATTTTTTATTTTGACATGCAGATTGTGAAAACTTCGGAATTTCACGCAGTTACGAATGATTAAATATAAAAATATAAAATATTGTTAACTTCATATTATTTAACGTCTCAAATTAATTATAGATTTAGCTAGACAAATAATATTATTTCCAGTCGATGATGAACTTTTACAGATAAGACTTATATAAACAAAATACAATAAAATAGATTTAAATGCCAAAATTTAATAAAATTATTTAACAATTGATTAATATGAACAAAAATTTAGTGAAATGTCTTAAAATTCGATTTATATGAACAAAATTTCGATTTATAATTCATAATGTTTAATTTAAATTAGTTATTCGAGCTGATTTTCCATCAAATAAAATAATTTTCGAAACATCTGGGAAATGTTTTTACACACTCTAGATTATTTTTTACAGAGATCATGTAACCACTAAAGTTATAAACATTATATCCTATAAAACAAATTTATAATATTGGACGCACTAAACTCGTTACAAACAACATAGGTATATTTTGGCATTGATAGTATAGATATCGATCAAGAAATTTATCATTATAGGTTTTCCCGGCTCAAAATATGCAAAAAAAAAAAATTTCAAAATAGGTAGCTCTGGTGAAATAAAGATTACCAGACCAAACATTTTGGGTAGGAATTCATAATTATCGTACACTTTTTTAATTTCAAATATATGTATATATAGGGCCCAATATTACAAGCAAAAAAATTACATATTCTACCAATAAAAAAATTATGTTCAAAAAAAAAAAAATTATTATGTTCAAAAAAATGAAAAAAAAATGTATTCATTGGGGAATCGAACCTGACACCTTCACTCTTATAGTCCGATGTTCTAGCCACTAAGCCATACAGCCCATATGATTTTGCATTTCTAAAATATAATAAAAAAACACATGAATCATAATTTTTGGGTAATAGCATTCTTAATCTATGGTAATAGTAAACAGTATTTTGATATTTTTTTGTGTTGTTTTTTATTTTTTTATTTATTTAATCAAGAAAAATATACGATATAAGATATTACATTTTTTAGTTATTTATGTATATATAAATAAAAAAGAAAAGAAAAAAAGCCATAGAAAAATTTTTTGTTTTGGGTTATGGTAAATAGTATTTTGATATTTTTTTGTGTTTGTTTAATTATTTATTTAAACAATAAAAATATACAATAGAAGATATTACATCTTTCAGTATGCATGCATATAAAAAAAACGAAAAACGAATAAAAAAAAAACACGAAGCAGTCATAGAACTGCCTACAGAAGTTTATACTTAAGATTTAAACTATGAAATAACAGTGGCTACAAATAATGGACTGCTTTTGGACTGATGGACTGATTTTTATTTTAATTTACATTTTTTACTGAGCAGCCCATCATTTGTAGCCACTGTTATTCATAGTTTTTTTCATAGTTTTTAAATCTTTAAGTATAAACTTCTGTAGGCAGTTCTATGACTGCTTCGTGTTTTTTTATAATATACATTAAAAAAAAAAAATTGTTAGAAATTTTTACTTTGATTTAAAATAATTAAAATTCAGTTTACCAGTAAAGCTTACATGTATCAAAAATGTAATTAAACATTTAGTGCAATATTACATTGGTTTTTTTTTCTCATTTTATTGAATTTGCAATTAAAATATAATCGATTTTTTTTAACTTATCGTTCTTTTGACTAAACTTTTATTTTTGACACGCAAGACATCTAGAAAACATGTTGTATTAGCTATTCAAATATTGGAATAATAAATTTATGCACAACAAGTAAAAAACATTATTTTGGGCAAAAAAAAAAAGGAATGTATTTATGTAAAAGCTAGAATTGATTTAATATACTTTTGAAAGCAACAATATCAAGGTTAACATTTCAATATCGTTTTTATTTTACTTTGATAAAATAAATATGTACCTCTATGTTGTTATACTACATTTCTATGTAATATATTTATGTTAAATAAAAAATATAATATTTTGAAATCATACGTGATTTGCAACGAAATTGAATTTTATATTGACAGTTATTTAGATAACTTATAACTTTTTTTTTCTAAATTGCAAATATACCCATCGAAATTTGAATAGCACATTTATATTTTCATATTTTTAGTTCAAATTTTGTTCCGTGTTTTAGATTTTTTAATTTTTCTATTTAGAAGAATCTCTTGATGCAACATTTTCTTCATTGCAGCCAAATTTGTTCTATTGCAAAAATAACGATTCTCTTTCCGCAATATTAACAGTTTTACAACATTCTGTTAAGAGCCCTCCATGTGAAATTCTGTTTGCTATTTCTGTTTTCTATTTTTGCAGTTTTTTTTGTTTTATTTTACAGAAAATAAACGGCCGTGAAAAATGCGACAAAAATTGTACGAAAAACACCTCTACCAGAAAATCACAAAACTATATTTGAATTTTATTTCTGTGCAGAAACAGTAATTTATCAAAAAAATAAAAAAATTCTTAGAAATAAATGAAATTAATTAAAAATAGTTTAGGAAATTAAAGAAATTCAAAATTTCACGTCACCAGCCCTGGAGAGTGGTATTTTAGCTTTATTTCTGCGTTTGAGATTTTTTATTATCTTTTACCTTTACTTCAGAATCCAAGCAAATATGTTCAATTTTTTTAAAGGCTCATTTGGGCCAAAAAACTCAAAATATAAAAAATCCGCCTCACCTACCCTGGAGCCAGTTATATACATATCAAAAAATCACTTCAGTCTAGATTGTAGTAACCCTACAATCAAAGCCAAACTAAGACCAATTTTTTGCAATTTTTCACATTGAGGGCTCTTAAAAGAATTAACATTGCAGAGAATGAATCAGTATTTATGCTGCAATTAAATTTATTTGCCTGCAATCAAAATTAAATTTTTGTCATCGTAAGAAGTATGATCAGATTAAGTATGTAAGTAAAAATGTTCCAATTTTCTCAGTCTTACTAACTTTACTACTAACGACATTTTCACAAACGGAAGAAGTAAAAAAATGTCTGTACAGTTTTTTTAAAAATTCGAAAATTTTTTGGGCTGCATGAGAAATTAAATTGCAATTGAAAATGGGGGCGAACACCTGATCTATTGTCTTTTAAATTTAACTTCAAAACAAATATAAAGCTTAACGAAACTCTAATAATGTTGGATCAAAAATATAAGTGTGACATTCAAAATTTGGATCACTGTATTTTTTTTTTTTTAAATTCAAAGTAAATGTGTACGTAAATATTGTGTACAAAGCCGAAGTAAATCTATAAATATAAAGTATTATGACTGTAATTTAATTTTAAATTTTGATGGTAAAAAAATTCAAAATTTGTGGGCAAAAGATAATAAAATAATTTTTTATTCATGGAAATTTTAATTAATGCTTTTGAATGAAAAATTTTTACCACTACTTCAAATATTATATAATTTTTTTTTTTATTTCATATTTTGATAGTGTGTATTTCATCTGTATATAGCACAAAAATAACACAAACCTTTTAAAAAAAAAGTTTTTTTCTCAGAAGTGTTGTATTTTGATCTTGATCAAAATCTTTCTGTATACTTTAAACGCGTTTTTATCGAAACCTCTTTTTCAAATTCGGCTGCCACTATAACTCAAAATCTATTGAACTGATTCGTCTATTTTTTTTTCAGTTCTTAGAACACAAAAAAAACCTGATCCATATCGTCGCGGTTTTTGAAATTTTTATTAAACAAATTTTTAGTAAAGGAAAATAGGTGAATTCTTAACTTCGTTTTTCCACTTTTGATTTCAAATTGCTGCATTGTCCACAAAAAAAAGAAAACGGTAGTTGGTAATGAATTGGAAACTTTTTAAAATAAAAAAAAATCTAAAAATTATTTTACTTTATCTTTTTATAGCTGTTCAAAAGCTATTTTTGTAGCGTTCTAAAGATACAGGTGGTTAAGATGTTTTCAATCGATATTATTTACACAATATCGAAACAAACTGACTCCCAAACTGACGGCAAGTTTATTATCATTTTTGTTATTATGTACCTGCTAACTATACTATTATATATAGTAATGATTGTAACACAAACTTGCGAGTATTTATTATGTCATAAAATAAAACTTTTTTAATAATAATATAAAAAAAAAAAAAAACAAAGTACATATAAAATAAAATTTTCGAACAGAAATTAAAAAAAAAAAAAAAAACAAACCAAGTTCAAATTTAATGTTTTTTTAAATCTCCATCAAAACATAATATTATTATTTTTTTTTTTTGCTACATACGTTTTGAAAAGATAAAAAAGGCAAAAAAAATAATAATAATAATAATAACATCAGAAAATTATCATAAAATTGAAAAAAAAAAATTTTTTTTTACTTTTTTTTTTCCAAACAAATTATGAATAATAAATGAAAATTTTTGAAAAAAAAAATCATAAAGAATCAAAAAAGGAAAATCCTTATGTCTTGATAAAAAAAAAAAAAAAAAAAACTGATTCCAATTTCATACATTATTATTATTATTATTTTTTATTTTTTATTATTATTATTCTTCATAACAGTTTTTCCGATATTCAATGACCAAGATCATCAGGCAGTTTATTTCCCAAAGCAAGAAAGAAAAAAAAAAAAAGAAGAAAAACTCAACCAACTGAATAAAAATCGATATTTTCCGGAAAAAAAATAATAATAAAAAATATACATATATGTATTTATATTTTATGAATTTATATAGGATTCGAAATATGTATTTTCAATAGAAATAAATAAAAAAAGAAGAAAATCGAGAAAACCCTTAGCCATGAATAAATTTATTTCTTTTTTTTTTTTCCTTTTTTTCTCCATCAAAGTATTACAAAATGATTTTATTTCGAAATGAAAATGTATAAAAAATAAAAAAAAAAATTAATATTATTTCGTATATGAAGTTACTACTCACTATCGCACTTACTATATATACTATACTATACAAATAAAAATCCTCCTATTTTTCTATTAACAAAAAAAAAAAAAACGAGATGTAGTTTTTCATTGATGGCTTTTTTCTTTCTTTTTTTTTTGCATCTCAAGGGACATGATGTTTTTTTTTTTATTTTTCTTGTCCTGAAATGCTGTTTTTTTTTTTATTCATTTTCTTCTTTTTATTTTTTTTTTTTTGCACATAAAGCAATAAAAAAATAAGTTTTTTTTTACCCTTAAGGCGATTTTGTGTCAGTCTTTTGGATAATAAAAATAAATTAAAATTATGAGTTTATCCCTAATGGGATATTATTGTTATTATATACGAAAAAAAAAACCAAAAAGAATTTATATCTTATTCAATTTTTTTTTTTTTTTCGGAGAATCAAATTTTTATCTCACATAAGTATAATATGGAATATGATTTTTGAGTGTAAAATGAAAGATGTACAATAATGTATCTTATATGTAAAATGTGAAAAAAAAAAAGAAACAGAAAATAAATAATAAATAATATTTTTTTTTTATTTAGCTTTTTTAGAATTTGAAATCAAAAGATTTCAATTAAGTTAATCATATCACTTATAGTATTTATATATATATTTTTTTTTTTGTGTTTGATCCCAAATGTAATTAATTTTATTTTATGGTAAAAAAAAAAAGGACTTACACAAAATTTGCTTTGTTATTATATTATACATAGGTTATTATTCAAATTTTATTTTTTTTTTTAAATATTTTTTGTGTGCGTTTTCATGTTTTACATAACACATAAAAAATTTAATCTATATTTTTTCTTTGATTGAAATAATTTGGGATCATATTATAAAAAATTGCTTATTTTTTAATTTTTTTAGATTTAAAGAGATTTATAAAATTAATATTTTTTTTTTACTGATTTGCCAGTGTTGGAATGTTTTTTTTTTTAAACAAAACATAAGCATAATAATTGGCAAAATTAAACCCGGTTCCCGGCACTCTTTAGTACTTAATTTCGTTTTTAAGCACTTATAGGTCGATTGTTGGGTACAAGGATATTTGAATAAACCGTTCATGAACCTTCTTCCTTTTTTACGTTTATTTATAATTACATTTATTTTTTACCCTCTATATTCATTTACGAACTTTATACAACCATACGCTGAAACCACAAAACCGTCAAAGCACTGCATACTATATAATATATTTTTTTGTAGGACCCTACGGATTTTGTTGCTTTTTTAAGACACCCAAATTATCGCCAAATAGGCGGGTTAAGCCAAGTAGGTAACGATAATTTGTATGTACATCCCAAACTTAAGAAAAATCTACATAATAAGTTGCCGACTTAGAACAGTTATATAAAACCATAGATTAAGAATACAGAAAGATGGGAAGTTTCATACAACATTATTTTTGGTATTTTTAAGTCAATGTGTTAGTAAAACAAAATAAAATACGTGATAATTATCAATGTATGAAAAGAATTTTATTTAGTTTTACTAACACCTTCACAATAAAATACCAAAAAAGACTGAAAAAATGTTGTATGAAGCTTCCAATCTTTCTGTATTCTTAATCTGTGATAAAACATAAAATAAAAATTACTAACCAAGAAATTGCAAGATTTGTCTCATACATTTGAACATTATTTGAATCAAATTGTCAAAATTTCATAAATCTATATACTTAGGCAGATAAGAGAATTCATATTGTTACCTCTGTTACTTTTGGATGCCTGCTGACACGTTCATAATGAGATTTGAATTTGATAAAGAATAATGTAAATAAGGAAAAATCAAACGGGAAAATGGGAAGTAACTGTGCCGTATGAGGAAAAAAATAACAAAATTTTTTTTTTTAAATATTTTACAATTTATTTATTTAAATGAATGTTTTTAATAAAATATTTAGTTATTATTTCAAAAATAAAATAGAGAGAGAGAGAATTATAGATTCCTGCTGATTTCGTTTGACCTGTAAAGTTGATCATTTGCCTCAACACTTTTCATGTAAAATATATAATAAATTCCGTATATAAAATAAAAGTTTTTTTTTTCAAGTAAGTACCTACCTACATTCTTTCAATAAAATTTTTTTTCACTTGAACGAAGTAACCAACCTTTATTTAATTGGGATTCCTCTTTTGGCCAGAATTTTTTCCATTCTTTTTTTTTATTTTAAGGTAAATATTCATACGCACAATTTATTTCTTTATTCTTTATAAATATAAGTACTTAAATGTTTAACCTTTCGACCTTTGATTCGTTCCTTTCGATTTCAGAAAATTTGATGTTTTTCTGGTTGTCAATTGTTATCAAAAGTATTTAAAAATTAATAAATAGACATATGTATTCAAGTAAAAAAACACGAAGCAGTCATAGAACTGCCTACAGAAGTTTATACTTAAAGATTTAAAAACTATGAAAAAAACTATGAATAACAGTGGCTACAAATGATGGGCTGCTCAGTAAAAAATGTAAATTAAAATAAAAATCAGTCCATCAGTCCAAAAGCAGTCCATTATTTGTAGCCACTGTTATTTCATAGTTTAAATCTTAAGTATAAACTTCTGTAGGCAGTTCTATGACTGCTTCGTGTTTTTTTTTTATTCGTTTTTCGTTTTTTTTATATGCATGCATACTGAAAGATGTAATATCTTCTATTGTATATTTTTATTGTTTAAATAAATAATTAAACAAACACAAAAAAATATCAAAATACTATTTACCATAACCCAAAACAAAAAATTTTTCTATGGCTTTTTTTCTTTTCTTTTTTATTTATATATACATAAATAACTAAAAAATGTAATATCTTATATCGTATATTTTTCTTGATTAAATAAATAAAAAAATAAAAAACAACACAAAAAAATATCAAAATACTGTTTACTATTACCATAGATTAAGAATGCTATTACCCAAAAATTATGATTCATGTGTTTTTTTATTATATTTTAGAAATGCAAAATCATATGGGCTGTATGGCTTAGTGGCTAGAACATCGGACTATAAGAGTGAAGGTGTCAGGTTCGATTCCCCAATGAATACATTTTTTTTTCATTTTTTTGAACATAATAATTTTTTTTTTTTTGAACATAATTTTTTTATTGGTAGAATATGTAATTTTTTTGCTTGTAATATTGGGCCCTATATATACATATATTTGAAATTAAAAAAGTGTACGATAATTATGAATTCCTACCCAAAATGTTTGGTCTGGTAATCTTTATTTCACCAGAGCTACCTATTTTGAAATTTTTTTTTTTTGCATATTTTGAGCCGGGAAAACCTATAATGATAAATTTCTTGATCGATATCTATACTATCAATGCCAAAATATACCTATGTTGTTTGTAACGAGTTTAGTGCGTCCAATATTATAAATTTGTTTTATAGGATATAATGTTTATAACTTTAGTGGTTACATGATCTCTGTAAAAAATAATCTAGAGTGTGTAAAAACATTTCCCAGATGTTTCGAAAATTATTTTATTTGATGGAAAATCAGCTCGAATAACTAATTTAAATTAAACATTATGAATTATAAATCGAAATTTTGTTCATATAAATCGAATTTTAAGACATTTCACTAAATTTTTGTTCATATTAATCAATTGTTAAATAATTTTATTAAATTTTGGCATTTAAATCTATTTTATTGTATTTTGTTTATATAAGTCTTATCTGTAAAAGTTCATCATCGACTGGAAATAATATTATTTGTCTAGCTAAATCTATAATTAATTTGAGACGTTAAATAATATGAAGTTAACAATATTTTATATTTTTATATTTAATCATTCGTAACTGCGTGAAATTCCGAAGTTTTCACAATCTGCATGTCAAAATAAAAAATAGACGAAAATATAAAATTGAAATTAGAATCGAATTTGGCAAATAATATTTAAGCTATAAATTAAAAAATATAGGATCAAATAATAAATGTATATTTCTATTCCTAACTATTACTTTTTAATTATTTCATAGTCCCTTATTTTATTATACATATATAAATAAATCGACAATAAATTCCGTTGTCACATGAGAATTTTTTTTTGGGGACCCACAAAGAAAAGGATTATTTAATTTCTTTTTTTTAATGAAAAACTATAAATCATATTTTTATTTTAATTCAAGAATTGTTAAGTGGTGCAAAAATTTAATTTTTATCATATATCATATGAATATTTAACGTTTTCCAAAAATACTAAAAGGATTTGTTTCTTTATTAAAAAAAAAAAAATCCTCATTGGGAATCGAACCAGGCACCTTCAGACTTACAGTGTGATGTTCTACTATAATACTAAGCCATATTGCCTATATGAGTTTAGCTTTCTAAACAAATACAAAAAATATTTTATTTATTTTCCTAAATAATATTAAATCTCATTATATGGCAATGAGATTAATTTTTTGATTGGTTAGTTAATTTTTCAAACTCGTTTTTTGAGTATTCTAATTCTTTTCTTATTTTTTTTTTTGAGTATTATTTTTTATTCCCCTACAATAAAATAAAAACAAAAAAATGAATGGTTTATTAGAATTTTTTTATTATATTTTAGAAAGCAAAAATTATATGGCCGTATGGCTTAGTGGCTAGAACATCGGACTATAAGAGTGAAGGTGTCAGGTTCGATTCCCCAATGAATACATTTTTTTTTAAATTTTTTTGAACATAATAATTTTTATAATTTTTTGAACATAATTTTTTTATTGGTAGAATATGTAATTTTTTTGCTTGTAATATTGGACATATATTTGAAATTAAAAAAGTGTACGATAATTATGAATTCCTACCCAAAATTTTTGGTCTGGTAATCTTTATTTCACCAGAGCTACCTATTTTGAAAATATTTTTTTTTTTGCATATTTTGAGCCGGGAAAACCTATAATGATAAATTACTTGATCGATATCTATACTATCAATGCCAAAATATACCTATGTTGTTTGTAACGAGTTTAGTGCGTCCAATATTATAAATTTGTTTTATAGGATATAATGTTTATAACTTTTGTGGTTACATGATCTCTGTAAAAAATAATCTAGAGTGTGTAAAAACATTTCCCAGATGTTTCGAAAATTATTTTATTTGATGGAAAATCAGCTCGAATAACTAATTTAAATTAAACATTATGAATTATAAATCGAAATTTTGTTCATATAAATCGAATTTTAAGACATTTTACTAAATTTTTGTTCATATTAATCAATTGTTAAATAATTTTATTAAATTTTGGCATTTAAATCTATTTTATTGTATTTTGTTTATATAAGTCTTATCTGTAAAAGTTCATCATCGACTGGAAATAATATTATTTGTCTAGCTAAATCTATAATTAATTTGAGACGTTAAATAATATGAAGTTAACAATATTTTATATTTTTATATTTAATCATTCGTAACTGCGTGAAATTCCGAAGTTTTCACAATCTGCATGTCAAAATAAAAAATAGACGAAAATATCAAATTGAAATTAGAATCGAATTTGGCAAATAATATTTAAGCTATAAATTAAAAAATATAGGATCAAAAAATAAATGTATTTTTCTATTGCTAACTATTACTTTTTAATTATTTCATAGTCCCTTATTTTATTATACATATATTAATAAATCGACAATAAATTCCGTTGTCACATGAGAATTTTTTTTGGGGACCCACAAAGAAAAGGATTATTTAATTTCTTTTTTTTAATGAAAAACTATAAATCATATTTTTATTATAATTCAAGAATTGTTAAGTGGTGCAAAAATTTAATTTTTATCATATATCATATGAATATTTAACGTTTTCCAAAAATACTAAAAGGATTTGTTTCTTTATTAAAAAAAAAAAAATCCTCATTGGGAATCGAACCAGGCACCTTCAGACTTACAGTGTGATGTTCTACTATAATACTAAGCCATATTGCCTATATGAGTTTAGCTTTCTAAACAAATACAAAAAATATTTTTGATTTATTTTCCTAAATAATATTAAATCTCATTATATGGCAATGAGATTAATTTTTTGATTGGTTAGTTAATTTTTCAAACTCGTTTTTTGAGTATTCTAATTCTTTTCTTATTTTTTTTTTTGAGTATTATTTTTTATTCCCCTACAATAAAATAAAAACAAAAAAATGAATGGTTTATTAGACTTTTTTTAATTATATTTTAGAAAGCAAGAATTATATGGCCGTATGGCTTAGTGGATAGAACACCATACTAATAAGTCTGAAGGTGCCAGGTTCGAACCCAATTATGGTTTGTTTTTTTTTTTAATTTTTGAAAAATGATGACGGTCGATTCTCAGAAAAATGATGACGATTCTCAGAAAAATTTTATATGAAAATAAATTTTTACCCTCTACCAAATTTCTTCCATCGTCGCTAAAGAAGTATAAACTTCAAAAATTGGTAAAAGTCATAAATGAAAAAAAATATTAATAAATTTAACTCTCACACTCATTAAGGCTAATAATAATAATTTGATTTATAGACTACCAAACCGACCAGCCGATCATTTTGAAATTTGTATGTAAATGTTTTCTGGTACGGGGCGGCAAGTCATAGAAACCTCAGCTCATCCGAATTGCGAATAAGTCGAAAAAATCGCGAAATTTGGGGAAAAATCACAATTTGTCAAAAAAAATGTATATAGAAAGATTAAAAAAAAAAAATTGCATAATAAAACCTTACATTTTGTACAAACTAGAAGATTGTTCCTGGATAAAAAGTTGTGCTTGGATAGTTCTTGGATTATTGAATTCGTACATAATTTTTCTCTCTTGCTAGCTAATTAATCCAGGAACTTTTTCTATATTTATTTTCTTATATTAGCTGTCATTTAAATGTATGTATTTAGTACCTTCTTCTTATGATAAGGAGAATAATGAAAATAAAAAATTATTATGGTTATGTGAGAAGAAGTTTCAATTAATAATTTCTTACTTCATTGCTTTTATGATTTTACCTTAATAAGTTTTTAATTTTAGCCTGCAATCTTATTTTTAATATATTTTTTTGCATAATACTTAATATTTTAGCAAAATACTACATAAAAACTAATTTTCCTTGCATTACATTTATTTTGTTGTACATAAGAATTTTCTTTCCCTAGAATTTAACTTGTTGAATTTTAAATGTTATTTTTTTTTAAACAATTATAACTTGATTAAACTTTAAGTAACTTTTATTATTTTTACTCCGTTATAACCAAATTCCACAATATAGATATGTATATATATAAAATTAAGTGAAAATAATGTAATAGTTAATCAACTAAGATAATTTGATTTAAATTAAAGTAACTTTTTCTTTTTAGACTTCGTAATAAGCATATGAAACATATGAAGTTAAGTGAAAATAATGTACTCAATAATAAATTAGCTAGTAAATACTTATTTAAGTTAATAACAGGAAAAACGTGGATAAATTAAAATATAACAAGAGAGATTCCAGAGTTTAATTTTTTTCTAGCTAATTGAAATGGGCTTGTTAGTTACTGTTATTTACTATATAGCAGGCAGAAAAATAACCTCAAATTTAATATTCCTTTGAAGTAAATTTCAAAAACATTAATTATTGAAAATTGAAGTAAATATTTCTCAGCCAGCAGTTCCAGAGAGTTCATGATTTTTTGATTTTCTGAAAAAAAAAATAAATAAATAAAAAAAATAATAAATAACAAAAAATAAAATAATTTCGATAATTCTAAGAAATTTTATAACATGAGTTTTCTTTTATACCAGATTCGAAAAATTCAATAACATATACTTTCTAAAACTTTTCCTAAAATTTTCCGTCTATTAACCATATTTTTTCAATTTTTTTGTTTATATTCTAAAGAAAGTTATGTTAAAGATTTATATAATTTTTCCATTAAAATTTTAAAAATATAAATATAATATTCTCTATAAAATATCGTCAACGTTCTGTAAAAATTCACTATATTTGAATAAAAAATAGCGAAAATAACTAATGTAGATATAAGAAAATAGTGTATTTCGAGGGTCCCTATTTTTATATATTAATATTATAATGTATTCATCACTGAATTGGGAGGTGTGTTACGAAAATGAGGATTAGAGCAATATTATAGATTTAGAATTAGAAATAATTTTGTCATACTTTCAATAGGGATCTTCGATGTTATCTAAACGCATAACTTTATCAAATGAGTTACCAAAGCATTTTAAACTTTTAAAATTTTAAAAATCAATATTTTATAACGATTATCTATCAATTTTAGGTAAATGGAATTACAGAAAGAAAGTGACGATAATATAATATGTAATTGTTTTGTAATACGAAATTTTGAATCTTGTTTTTACAAAATAAAAAATTCAATTTAAAAATAAATAAACAAAAAATATTCTCAAGAAAAATCAACAGCTTATTTCCTAAATAAATCAGAACATTAAAAAAAATTAAATTAATGAAATTTCAAATTTAATATTTATTATATAAAATAAAAAATAATTTTGGTTTTTCAATCCCTAATGATTTTTTTTTTTGTATTCAAATAAAAAGAAATAAATAAATAGAAATAATATTTTTTTTTTTAATAAAAACATAAGATAGGAAAATAAAAATTGATCTCTTAATAAAAAATTTTTTTTTATTATTTTTTATAAAGGCTCACTTTATTATGTTGTGGTTTTATTATGAATCGAATTTTTATATATTTTTATATATAAAAAGAAAAGGATAAGGGAACATTTTTTTTAATCTATAAATTGTTTGCGATTATCAAATTAATGATATTTTTTCAATATTATCAGTACTATTCAGAATAATATAATTTTACTGAGACTATAGTTGATTGTCAGCATTGTGTTACTATATTTGTTGATCTAAAATTGAAGCTTATACCTAAATTAGCATAATGTACTATCACAAAAATCGGAGCAGACGCTTTTAGATTTATTTTTGCATTATTCTTGAAATAATTTTTCTTCTTTGTACACCTCTTCGTTATACTTAAACTCTGTATGTTGTCCCTTAAACTCTATGTTGTACCCCAAACATTTCAAACTTTATTATATCAAAACTAAATTTTTTTGTTGTTTAATATCACACACAATTTTATGTATAAAAATTTATGTACTAAAAATCCAAGATTTTCCTTTCATTATTCGATTATTGCAGAAAAATTATTTGATGGATCAATTAAAAAGGAAAAAATCAAATTCATTTTTAATTTTATGTTCACACGGTTCGCAATGACTGTTAAAATTTTATATAATAAATAAATAAGAAGTAATAGATCATTTTTATGTATTTTCTTTCTTTAGTAACAATTCAAAATCAAAACATTCTTAAAAGTTTCAAAAATAGAAAACACAAAACATTGCAAGACCAATATCATCAATATCATTAGTTAACACGACCTATAAATATAGAAAAACTTCAACTTTTTAATATCTGAAACCTTATGTTGCGATGGCTCTTATGTGATCTAACTTATGATTTTGCAAAAGTCTAACAATTCTTCACTTAATACATCTTTCGTTTGTCCAAGCTAAATGGTGCCTACCAGTTCGAAAATTTTGCTTACATTTTTATTGAACTATAAAATATTTTTTTAAAAAAAAATAAGATGAATTTTGAATGAGTTTCGTTTATTTTTCTTATTTTATCTTTATAATGAGTACCTATATATGTACATAATTTATTATTATTATTATCACATTAACAATTTAATTTAAAAAAAAAGACTATGTTTTTGGTTGAAAATCTTAAAAAGAAAACTCAAAATAGAAACCATTTTTAACATCTTTCCACTTTAATAAAGTTACTTTCATTTGAAATTTAAATACATTTTATTTTTTTTCCCAACTTTTTCAGATTGACATATTTTTCCTCTTTTACATTTTCAACCCCCAAAATATTTCTATAAGTAATATATAAATATATATCTGTCATAGAAACATAATGAACAAGAAAATAATGCTGTTGTAATGGCGTAAAAAGCTTAAAAAAAATATTTTACAAAATATAATCCCTTAAAGCTGATTGCAAAAGAAAAAAAAATATATTCTTTTTATTTCAAAAAAAATATATTATATATTATAGGAAAAAATAAGAAATGAGAAATGCTGACATATCTGAAAAATTTGGACAAATCTCTGCGTTTATACAACAAAAAAGGTATTTATCAAAATGGATTGACAGTCCTGAAAGTAAGCGTTCAATTTTATGTATAATTTTTTTTCTTTTTTAATATTTTAAAATTAAGGATTATTTAAAATCGATTATAATTTGTAAAAGGATATTCCTATTGACGTAATAATGAAATACAAATTTTCTAAAAAACAATTATGGAACTCTTAAGGCGCAATTCCATTGAAGCAACAATGAACGATAAAAAGCATGCTACACGTTTTCTAGTGTTGCCTGTTTTTAGTTGTGCGATATTGTGGCACAAATTTTTATAATGTCGAATGAGGCATTTGAAACCTAATGTAGCATCGCCTTAGTCGAATATTATTGTAGCATGCGTCATAAACGATTCCACCATAGGCAAACTTTAGTCTGTTTCATAATGTCTTTAAGTTTAATTTTCAATCAGTATATTGTTTTTATTTGTTGTGCTTCAGTACTATTTTTACACTTTTGCTTTTTGTCTCAAAAATTTAAATTCCTTAAGAACCAATCCACTTTCCGTTATTCGACACAAATGCATTTTCATCGACATATCGATCAGATCACAAGAAATGGGTCTATTTTCATTGCTTCCGTTATAATCAATTGATCAATCAATTCAGCCAAATTAATACATATAAAAATATAACCACAGTTGGGGGCGTAAAATTTGGTTTTCCACACATAATGATTTATAATATTATTAAATTTTACTGTAATATTGTTTTCATAATTTTTGCACTTACCTACTGTTTTTAAATATGTATGTATAAAATAATTTAATGCGTTGGGATCGTTTTGTTGTATTTAGTGCTATAGAATTTAGATCACTAAATGGAGTATTATATGCGTCAATACACATGCAATCATTTAGATGCATCAGCGTAATAATGAAAAAATTTAGATGCATCAGCGTAAATAATGAAATCATTTAGATGTTTCGTATTGAATATTACGTAATAACTAAACAAACATAATATCTCGCACAATATTTCAATACAGCCAAATACAAAAAAAAAAAATGAAAAAAAATGGGAAGAAAAAATATTCTCTCTTTGCAACTACCTCTCCCCTATGCATTAAAACAGTATATTGGATATGTAAACAAAATTTGTTATACAACTCGTTCTGTATTTACACAAAAATACATTGACCTTCGGTCTCGTGATATAAGTATTGACTCGTGTCAATGTATTTTTGTGTATACAGAACTTTTAATTAATAACAAATTTAGTTTACATATACAATAATCTACTATTATTTGAAAATAATATTAGGTAATCAATTTTATCGTTATTTATATACATATATAAAAAGTATAAAATACTCAACATTTGTACTCAAAATAATTTGAGTTCGATGCGATAAATAAATTAAATTTCCTATTTTGTATAAATTATTGTTATTTATAGTTATATTATACGAGTATAGGTTTTTTTTTTATCGATTTATATTTTAAATTTATGTTACCAAAAATTATAAAATAAAAATTTTATAATCCAAAATAATGTATTTCATGGTCCTAATGAGATTTACATTCATATATTAAAAATTTTGACATTGACATTCCTGCTATAAACTAATCAATCTTTTCCTTACTGGCATAATGGTTTTATTTATGTACAATGTTAATGGAAATAAAATGACTTATTCATATGTATATGGATACAAAATTAAATGAATCTTAAAGCTGTTAATTATTTGAAATAATAAGGAATTAATTATAATTTGTAGCAGATAATTTTAATTTTAATGATGGCATTTGAATTAAATACCAGCTTCTTTTACATACAAAACAAAGCAATTAATATTCAACAAAGTGAACAACTGTAGGTGCATCATTTTAATAATTTTATTAATTTTTTTTGAATATAAAGTTTATATGGTTTAAATTTAATAAAACTTGCGTGGAAAAATATAACGATAATAATTATTAAAAAGGAAAGAACTGGCTAAGTTGAATGGAATAAGGTAGGTACATATTTTTGACATTAAATATACAATATAGGAATTAAATCATTAGACATATTGGACATCAAATCATGATAATAATACAATATTATAAAAAGTTAAAATCATTAGACATGCAGTCAAACTAAACAAAAATAAAGAATTAAATACGTAGTACATATTTTTATTATTTTGCACATTAAAAATTAATTTTACTCTATTTCATATTAATAATTCACTAGTCTACTATTATAGTCAGTCTGAAAATATTTGTATGTCACGGTACATATTTACATTAGAATACAGATTTTAATCTTCAATGTGGAGCTAAATTAAGTTGTGTAATATTGTTATGTATTTACATAAAATGTACAATATTTTTTTAAAGTACTTATACAATATATACCTTTCTTACAATAAATACATTTTGTATTATAAAATAAAACATTATAAATATATAATAATATATGTTGTATACATACAAAATTATATTAGTATACCAGCTACAATATGATACTTTTAAGTATTTTTTGATATTAAGTTTTTATATTTTGATTCAATATTATGTTTCACTTTCCTAGAATTTTCTTTTACTCTCAGAAGAAACATAAAAGGTAAAAAATAAATAAATACAATTTTATTTTAACACAATAAAATTTTATGAAAAACAATAAAAACATCAGTATAAATTGTTTATTTTTAAAATAATTTAAAGTTTATCTGTATATACAATGTATGTATATATGATAATAATGTATGTTTTATTATTATAAATTTTCTTTTATGTTATTATATCAAGAAGAAAATATGTATAATCTAAAATAAATTTTTTATTCTATTATAATTATAATATTTATAAAATCAGCTACTTGAAATAATTATTGGGTCCAAATATATGCTGAACATATGTAATATATAAATATTCAATTAAAGAAAAAACATCTACAGATATTTTGTGTCAAACTTCAATTATGTCTGTTCTAAAAATTTCAATAACATAATTTTATATATATAAAATTCCCACAAGCATAACTTCTAAATATATTTAATAAAAATTTCCTACTAATGACGTTTCTTTTTCATGAAAAAAGAACCCAGGACTAAACAACTATAGCAACAATAATTATGTTCAATTTGTAGAGATTTATATTTCAAAAAGGTATCAAATATTGTATTAACTTTCTGAGCAGAATTCACTCGATTTTTATCATTTTTAACCTTTTTTATTTTGTATTTACTCATACAAATGAAAATTAATTTTATTATTTTTTACTTTACTTTTATAAATAATTTAAGATTAAAAGTCCTTATCTTTTTATCTTCCGAAATTTCATTTCTATCATTTTTTTTTTTTTTCATAACTAATCGCTAAAAATTTTCTTCAACATGTAATGTAAGACAATCAAAATTACAAAAAAAAAAATCGTAACAAAACATTGATATTTTTTATTATTTTTTTTTTTAGTATCAAAAATACATTTATTTTAGCTACCTAAAATTCAATTTAAAATTGAGAATACCAATAAACTTAAAATTTCTACCAAAGACAAAAAGAAAAAATATATTTTTTTTAATAAAAACTAATCAGCATAATCCTCTCAGAAGGAAAAAAAAAATATAAATAAGTTTAAAAATATAAATATATACACAATATAAAACCCAGTATGTATTTTGTATAAACAAGTACATATACAGCACTTTATACATATTTTTTTAAATAAGAAAAGTTTTGTAGCTCGAAATATTGTAATATGAAATAAAATTTTACTCTTTTAGTAAATATATACTTATTTTATAAAATGATTCTTCAAAAGTTAATCAGCTGTTAAAATCACAATTATTCTAACCCTGAAGGTGAATGTGGTTAAAGCCATCGCAGAAACAACTAAATTTTATATTTAAACATTTTATGGAAAAACAAAATAATATCCATTTATTGAAAAGTCCAAATTAAATCTTATGTTTGTTATTCAAACTTTTCGATCGGAAGAGGCCAGGCAATAAATCAAATCAAACTTTCTAATATCGAAGTGCGTAGGTAGTTACTGGTTTTGGTTGTACAGTATAATTTTAATGACAAAAATTTCTTCCATCACTAGTGCAATTATCGGGATCACAAAAAAAGTTATTAAGCAAAAAAAAAGTTTCGAATTCACTGAGGATAATTATAAAAAAAATAAGAAACCAAAACAAATTAAACATTTTTACTTTTTATTCAAAAAACTTTCGCAAGCATTAATTTTTCTTTAATTTTATTAAAAACGTAATGTATAATATCTTAAAGATGTGTTTTGTTCCATCAATGCTTAAAACGGCAATACTACTACACCATGACGGCCGAGATTGCTATTCTTATTATTTGTTGCAAGATGCAAGGACAATATAATAGAGGGTATTAATAACTTTAAGGTTAGGACACGTAAACTGAACTTTCACCGAAATAAGAAGATTTTGTGATTAAGAACAACGACTATATTAGATTCGTTACAGCAATCATATATGCATCCAACATTATGTAAAAAAAAAACCACAAATTCGCCTTTATTTAATTCTAGAACTTTTTTACATATTGACTTATCTTTGCTTATTTTTGTCATGGAAAAAATGTTCTACTAAGATCAGTTCATATTTTTTGCTTTAAATCATATATGAAATATAAATAGTTAATATGTCATGTCCATGTAAAATTGTAAAACCTTAACTTTATGCAAATTATCGAAATACTTAAATTAAAGTTTGAAATAATACTTTAATCCTTTTGACAAATTTTTGCACATAAAAATTTACAAAAAGGGGAAAAAAATAAATAAACTTTATTTCTTTTAATGTTGTTTTTTTAATGTTTTTTTCTAATAATGACTTCTTAGGTTAAAAATTTTTATGTTTTCTAAAAAGGAAAAACTTGACGAAATTTAACTATTTGATTCTAAAACACACACTAATAAAACCTAAATAATACAAAATTCTTGGCATATGCAAGAAATGACATTTTATATAAACTTGATGTTTATTTTTATTTTATTTAACTTTATATTAAGGTTAAAAAGAAAAGGATATTCTCACAATATCAATAAAAAAAGTAATTTATCCTTTTTATTCAAAGAAAATAACGTACAATAATATCGAGAATATGAAGTGAAAACATAAATCGACCGAAGTTACGGTTGAAAGATTAACGACATTGAATTTAGAATAAAAAAAAGAGTTTTAGAACTTCGATAAAAAAAATACTTAAATCTGTTATAACGACTGTTTTCAAAATTCCGATAAAGTCAGAATGTACCATTTTAACATTTTTATTTTTTAAATTTATATGTACACGTATATTATCTTAAAAATAGTTAGTTGATATATACATAAATTAAAATTTTAATGAAATCGAAACCCAGGCCACTTATATTCAAAAATCTATGAAAATTAGGAAATTTTGTTAGATTTTCTAACTAAAGTGAATTGGAATAAAAAAAATAAATATGTATAATTATATACACCGTTAAAATTGTTGAACTCAAACATATCAACATCGAAAGTGTATACAATCTAATTTTTAAACTTTTAAAAGCTTGAGTTTTAGATTTTTTCTTTCTATTTGTGGAAGTAGAGTGCACTAAAGTAAAAACAACATATTTACCGCAGGCATATCGCCGAATGCAGTGGGTCAATACTGGAAAAATTGACACTTTTTTGTTCAGATTCACTAAATTTAATCTATTATGATGTCAATCAATAAGTTATAAGTTCTATATATGTGTGACAAGTAAATTTATGTAACTTTGTAATAATTATAATAAATAACAATAAAATTTGTGAGTTTTGATTTATTTAGGTAATTATTCTCACATCTTGGATTCAAAATGTATAATTTAAACTAGAAAAATCCCATGTGTTAAAAATAATAATTATGTACAGTACCTAATTTCTAATCAATAATACTAGAAAGTTAACCTAAATATGCGTAGAGCAGACAACATGATTATGAAATATAATCTGCTCCAAAAGTAAATTGAACATAATTATGCTAATATAGTGCATGCTAAGATAATAAAGATAATAAAGTTAGTTATTTTAATGAAACAAGTAATATGAGATGTTATTCTTTCCTTCGTTTATTTTGACTCCTTACATTCTATTAAACTAAAAAAAAAAAATTATTTTTTTAGTTTAATAATAAGGATGCTATAAAATGTTTTATTAAGAAGCGTAATGAATTTACTGTCTCAAATTACCTTAACATCATAATTTTTATTTTACTTTAAATATATATATGCATTTAATATCTTTTTTTACCCTAGTTTTTAATGATTAGCTTCATATTAAAATTAAGGATATGTGAAATAAATTATTATAAATAATATACATTATCAAAAGAAAAACAATATTATATACAAAAGAAAAAGAAACTAGCTATGTACTGTACAGGCAAAATCTATATTATATTTTATGTATATACTTATACATCTTTATTCTTAAAAGAAAATATTTTGTGTAGAAAACCTTACATTCGCTATTACATAGCAAAAGTATTATACTATCATTCTATTTAAAAACATAAATGTAAACAAAAAAAAACCACACTAATAAAAGTTACATGTAAAGTGAAATAAAAGATACATTCATAATAGGATTAGAATTCACAAACATGTATGTTATTGTACACTTATATGTTGTATATAGTTTGCTAATTTTAACCTCAGTATATTTTACTTATATTATGTTTAGTTATTGAAAGTAATAAATTTTCGATTAATTGTAGATTTTCAATGTAGGTAAATAGTAAATTAAGACCAAAGAATTCTAAGAGCACATTGTGTGAGATAACATAAAAAAAATTTATTGAAATTTCTAAATTGTATAAGTATGAATAAAACATATGATTGGAAGTTATTTTACACTTGAATACCAATATGCAATATAAGACTTTAATTCAATGAAAGAAAAGTATGAACTTAATTTTACAATTAATAAATCTAATAGATTTAAAAAATTTTCTCATCATAGCAATTTCATAATGTAATTTTGTTTTTAAGTTGTGAAACTATTGTAGTCTATTGTATCATTTACTTGTTTTACTAAATGTTTAAAGTTCAATAAGCTCAGTCGTAAGTACATTTTTAATGTTTTTAATACTTATGAAATAAAATACGATAGATCTTTCGCTAAATTCTACTCGCATTCGCAATTGCCAAAGATTAAGTATGTATAATAGATTTAAAATATTTAAAATCCTTTCCATATAATACACTTATATCTCTATAATATTTTATATCTATATTTATGTTAATTTATGTTTTTTTTTAAATAAACTTCAACAGCTCGAATAGTTTATGAGCAAAGTTTAAACAAACATTAATAGAATAAAAATCAATAATCTTTGACTAATTTTTTTATCTCTCTTCTCTAACTTATAATGTTGTGTGTAGTTGCTGTATTATCTATGTTTATATTGTGAGATTACTTGCAGATTATATATGGTTCTAAAGACTATATACATATACATATGTGCATGCATAGTGCATATATGAAAATAAAAACCATGTTATTGGAATAAAAATTTTCCAGACAATAATAGATTCTTCTTTATAAAAACCATTTAAGTGTAATGAAAAATATATTCTAATAGATATAGAGCTATGATATTATTATGTACTTATGCGAGAAATTTCATTAAGTACGTTGTTCTTCAGATTTATAGATAGATAGATATACATTAAATATTTTCTATTCATATTGCTCAATTTTGCGAGAAAAAAAAAGATGAAAATAAATAAAAATAAATATTATTGCATGTGTACGATTTTAAATTAGGTCTATTATAGATTTATATTATACACTTATATTGTATACTTCAACAAAAATGCATTATGAATAGAATATGCTTATAGTGTTGAAGTGAATATTGAGTTTTTTATCGACAGAAACTTTATATGAGTTAAAGAAAGCTAAATTTATGAAATTTATTATTCATTTATAATCCTTATATTTTGCAAAAAAAAGATAGTTGACCATAAAAATTGTATAGTGATTGAATCTACTGCTCATTTAACTTATACATAGAACTGAAATAGTTCAAAAGGGCTAGAAATAGGGTAATTGGTTATCTCAGAGACAAACCAATTCAACATTATAGCTCAGACTGTTAATTCAATAGAAATATAAGTTATATGAAAATGGTAAAAACTATTATTTCAATTTATTGAAACTGTATATAATCTTAAAATTCGATACTTATTATATATTTAACGCTTTTTATAGATTTTTCATATTGAAATAAAAATAAAAATTTTGAAAAAATTTCGATTATTTTTCACTGCTTGGAAGAAATGATTGTAATAAAATATTTTATCGAAAAATAAGTAGATACTATAATAAATTTCCTATCATAATCAAATTATACTGTGTATGATATAATACACAGAGTAAACCTTAAATCAAATTTTATAGTCCATATCACTTAATTAATTTTTTTTTTTATTTTGTAATCTCATTATAAATAAATTATTTTACCTTGATATAAATATTCGACTATCATACAACAAAATTAATTAATTTGACCTTTTTTTCATAATAACTATTGGATTTTGCGGAATATTAAATAAAATAAATCAGTTGTTGTCAATCATATTCATAATATAAAAAAAAACATGAATTTTCTGTTTAAAACTTTTCCTGATTTTAAAATCAATTAATATTTGTTTTCTTTAAAAATATTTCCTCTTGCTACAACTCTGGCTTATCTATTAAATTTCTTTTATATAGGGGAGAGGTTTCCATATTACCACCCCATATCTTTTTTTATCATAACTCGTCAAAAAATTAAAGTATTATACATATAGTATATACGTTGGAAAGAGGAAGTAAAAAGATACAATCCTGAGCTAGAAATAATTTGAAATCTCAAAAAATAAAAATTATACAAAAAATTAAAGTATTATACATATAGTATATACGTTGCAAAGAGGAAGTAAAAAGCTACAATCCTGAGCTAGAAATAATTTGAAATCACAAAAAATAAAAATTATACAGTATCTAAAATCGAACTCTTCAAATTTGGGCTTGCAGGTTGCCACCCTTTGTAATATTGCTGAAATTGTTGAAAAACTGAAACTGAAAAATGTCTCATTTAGAAATGTATTCAAATTTATTGAATTTCACTTGCACACAGTGGCAAACATAAAGAAATTACTGAAAATTAACATAAAAAATAAAATTGCAATATGGTATGGAATCATTCCAAATCTTCATCGGAATCAGAATTCGGTCAAGTTTAAACACTGAAACACATTTCGCTTGAACGCCTCTTTTGCATTCGTGGCACATAATAGAGTTGTGTCTACTTCCGGCATTTTCTTCAAACAAATCATACAGTCATCAGTGCTTTCATCAAGGTGGCAACCTGCAAGCCAATAAAGGTGGCAACCTGCATTCTGACGCAATTTTGTATAATCAATTTAAAAAAATTCCCAATTCATAATATATTTTTAATTCTGTTTGGAATATGTTAACTGAATGAAAAAGCAACACAACCCAATTATTTATATTGATTTCCTAATAAAAAAGATCACTTTACGAGCACAGGACAAAAACACAATTTTTAATTTTTGAAATTTCTGAAAATAATAATTCACACTTTGCTCAGTAAACACTGTGTTATTGGGTCTGTCCGCTCCAGAAGTAGATTAAAAGTGACAACTGTTTTTTTGACGTTGATGTCACTTAGAGTTTAGGTTGTGAGACTGCTAGAATGTTAAAATACTTTAGCAGTGGCAACCTGCAAGCCTCTCCGCTGCATAATATCAAATTTACAAACTTACATAAAAGTCAAATAAATCTTTCTGAGTACGTACCAGAAAGTATTACTTATTTCCTTTTATATTTTTATTTCTTCAATCACTCAAGTTTTTAAATTTCGAATTTAAGTAGCATTGGGCCCGAGATTGTTATAGGGTACTACAAATTTTGATCCGAGTCCCTGACGGGGGGCCTACCTTAGAAGCCGGTTGTGCAATTTAGGTATATTCCGATAAAATATAGTAGCGTTGGACCCGAAAAGCCTATTTAAAAAACTTGAGGTTTTGGGTTTACGCGGAAGGGGCTATATGTAACCAATTTTGAAATTCCGTTTTTTTAGTGCACGAAATCTGGATTAAAGTGTTTTGATATTAATATAAGTTCGGTACTACCGTGCGAAACCGTTTTTCCATATTTATTTTTCCATATTTATGTACTTTATAAAACTCTATACATATTTTTGGCTAAGACTGTAGTATATGAATTAAGATTCTACAGTTAGGACTTCGTAATTTATTCTTAAGTTAACTTTCTTTATAATCATTATATTATTAATATTAAGCTATTGAATTATTATACCTAGAAAAAGGAAATATAAAATTAGTCTTAAGAGAAGCTCAGAACAGTTTGTTTCATTGACACAATAAAGACAAGTTCATAACAAAAGAAGTTGAAAATAACTGGCCGATCCCAAATAAAAACTAAAACTTGATAACGTGAACAAAATAAATTAAGTAAATATTTATAACTTTTATTAATTTTCTTTTAACTACAAATTTTCAAATAAAATATTATCATCGATTTTGGAAAGATAAGAATATTTTTTAAGGTTTTCTATGCTTAATTTTTTCAAATTATAGTTAAAAAATAAAAAAAATTATTTAAAAAATCAAAGTAAGGTATAAAAATTATGAAATCTTCAGCTATTTCCTTATTTCAGTACTAGAATTAAAAAGTCAAGTTTTCAAGTTTATTTTTTTTATATTTGTTTGACTGGTTTATGCTAATTGTACAATTTTATTGACTTTTAAATCCAGCTGCATATGAGAAATGGTCCAATTTTAAAACTGTGAATATTTTCAACTTCTTATTTTAATCGTACCTTATTATTTTATTTCATTAAATAATTTTATTAATCATCCAGCCAGACAACACACAAAAATTTATTAATCTTCTGTTTCTTTTTATTCAGTATCTAATTCTGTAATTTGAAGATTTTAATAAAAAAAAACCTAGATAATAATAATTTCCAATTAAATAAAATAACTTCTGAATTTTTAAATCAATATTTAATCAATTTGTTTTGTTGAACAAATAACGACCAAAGCTATTGAAACTTCAAAGATTTACAGAAATAAAATCATCACGCCTAATTTAATAATAAGCATATTATTATATAAACCAACAAAAAAGAAAAATCAATAAAATTTCCTAAAAATAAAGAACTTTGTTATGAATATTTTTCAAAAACATAATATAAAAATAAATATATCTGATTTGTATATATGTACACATTTCATTTGCTAAAATTAGCAAAAATTTCATTGATTTTTCATTTTGTTTATCTTTATTATGTTGTATCTAACTAAAGGTTTTAACATGAAATAACTCAATAATAAAATATCTTGAAAATTAACTTTTTTGTATAATTATAATCCCTATTAATAGAATATTCAGTTATAAGTTTCTAAGATAAGAAAGTGTTTATGTTATTTACTTAATTGATAATGATATCCTCATAAGAAAAGTATAATATATTAAAATATATACATATAAGCTCACGAAAATTCTTATTTACATCCCACAACTATCTCCATTTCGATATAACCATACTATACATATTTACTAAACACAAATTTATATCCATTTTTTTAGCGGGACCGTGAGAAAAAATATTTTTATTTTATATATAAAGAGATATTTAATTGAAGTGCCTGCAAATATCCTAATTTGATTTTTATATATTATATATATTAAAAATTTTATAATTTTACGGTTCCAACGTTCAATATTAATCAGTTGTTTTTATTTATTGATGTCCAATACCTGTACTATTAAATTTTTTATTTTATTTTTTTTTAATTAAAAAGGATAAAAATTAACGATGTAATTAATTATCATTTTAAGGGGTTCTATGCGTTAAACAAACGGATATAATGTTTCAAACAATGTTTTTATTACATTTTTTATTTAAAACTACGTCAATGAAGACAATATAAAGCTTTTAATTTGCGAATTTTTTAACCGTGATAAACAAGTCAACAACAAAACTTAAAATTCAAAATATTTGCTTATCACGCAAAAAAAATCTTTATTAATTCTTCTTTCCTTCGAAAATTTTCTTATACATATTAGGTAATGTTTTTTTTTTCTTTTTGGAACAACGACTTTTGGGACTGAAAACAAAATACGTGAACTTTAATATTAAGAAAATCAGTGACAAAAAAAAAAAATTTTTTTGGTTAACATTAAAGTATCTTAATTTTAATCTCTTTCCTGACATAAATAATTCAAAAAAATTCATTAAATTTAATTTTTTTTTCTGTTGTGGATAAAAAAAAATAATCATAACACTCAATACAGGGTAATTTTGTTAATTTAAAAACTTATGGATTATTGTTAATGTAACTTAAATAACAACTATAAAAATTGAACATTATATATATATACATGTACGTAAATAAGATTATATAAAATATTATTTAAAAGAGGAAAACAATGGCCTTTAAAAATAAACTCATAATAATTATGTTTAGTTATCTATGTATTCATATTATATATTATATTATAGACCTGAGTTCTCAGATAACAGAAAATATATAATAATTTATAGCATATAATATCTATAAATTATTTTATATGTATATGTACATTTATGTACATAGATTTTTTTATTAAATATAAATATAATAATAATTTTATTTTGAACAATAATAAATATATATAGTTAAATTGAAAATAATTGAAAAATAAAACCATTATTTTATTTACATATTTGAATATTTTGGTATATTGTTTGTTATAAGAATTATGTACCCACTACCTACATTTTTTTTTTAATAAGACACAAAAAAAAATATATTTTTCTTTAAAAATATGTAAATAATACTTATTCCAATTATTTTTTTAATTTATTTTAATTTACTGAAAATGAAAGTATATATAAATCAACTTGATATAAAAATTAAAGATTAGAACCTTGGATACAATTTGGTGATTAAGCTAATTGCACAGATCTAGATTAAAGTTAAAGGAAAAAGATTCTTTTTAGCAAAAGGTTAGTTCTGAAGTTTAGGTGTAGTTAGCTTATAGCTAGCAAATTTAAAATGTTAATAACTATTTTTTTTCTATTCAATGGCTTGAACTTTAATATAAATAGCAAAGGACATAGATATATCAAATATTTAAGTTTCAAAACACTTTGTAAATAAATCCATGAAAAATAAATCCAGTTGGCCTGCAAATTTCCACGTACACTGGGAAATAAGTCCACAAAAAACGGTGTGGACTTCTTTCCGACTTCTTACAGAAATAAACTCACTTTCTTATAGGAAATAATTTCACTCTTAAAATGATTCGGTGATAAATAAAGAGGTGTTATTTGATTAAAAATATAAGAATATGGGGTTCAGAATCGTTAACCCGAAAACTAATCTCCTTTTTCGCAACTTAAGCAATGACTACGTGAGCATAGGTCTTTTCGGTTATTCCTCCGGAAAATGTGCTAAAACCTTCTTTTCTAACTTAACCAATTTCTACGCGACCATTTTTTGATTTTGGTCTTTGATCGCGAAAAAACAGGTTAAGTTGCGAAAAAGGATGCTTTAATCCCTTTCCTGGAGAGACATGCGAAAAGGCCTTTACTCGCGTAGCCATTGGTTAAAATTTTATTTTTAATTTATAATATGTATTTTTAAAATGGACATAACATATATATTTCATTATTTTCAAAATATGTATGTAATATGTATGTAAAATTTAACTTCTTTTTACTAAGTGGGTTTTCATTTCGTAAATTTTTTGAAGGGCTTTTTTCCCTTTTAGGGTGAGAAATTGGTTCAAAAAAAATTTCACAACTCGATAGTCAACAAACTTTAAAATAGTAAATATTATTTCTTGAAATTTGTTTAAAAATTGTCATTCGAGAAATGAGAAAAGTGTGTCCAAATATTAACTCAATCTGTATTAATGATGCTGTACATATCTGCAAATTTGAAGATTTCATCTATAATTTCTCTACTTATCACTGCCGTCGTCAAATAAAATCTATAATCACATTTTTAAATTCATACGTACGAATCTAAATTTTTGTTAAATATCCGTAATCATTTATACACCCAGAAAAAAAAATTGTTAAATTAAAAGATTTTATAGGTAAAATTAACAAAAAATCTTTATAGATTTTGCGCAAAAGGGTTTATAGTTAAATTAAAATTGCAAAAATTGTTAATTCAAAAGACATATTACATTGTTAAAATTAACACAAAATTGTTATATTTAAAATGTTAAGTTGTTATTATAACAATTTTAGCAGTTGAGAAAAAAATATATTGTTACGGTGCCAAACTGTTAAATTAACTATTCGAAATAATTATTTTAAAATAGTTTTTTGTTTTTTTATTTTTTTGGTTTGTTTTTGTTTTTTTTTCGCCTTTTTTTTGTTTTTTTTTTGGTTTTTTTTTTGGTTTTTTTTTTTGGTTTTTTTTTTTGGTTTTTTTTGGTTCTTTTTTTTTTGTTTTTTTTTTTGTTTTTTTAATTTTTTTTTTTGTTTTTTTTTTAAATTTCTTGGTTTGTTTTTGTTTTTTTTTTTGTTTTTTTTTTCGCTTTTTTCGTCTTTTTTTGTTTTTTTTTTTTTTTTTATTGGTCACCCATCTAAGTACTATCACTACGAGACGTTGCTTAACCACTGTGTTCAATTTGATGTAGAGTCTTCCACTGAGCTATGTCAGTAATATACAACAATGTATTAAATAGAAAATATAAATTCGGTAATATAAACATAATAAATATTTATCTTGTTAAATTAAAGAACTCCGCTCTTAACTTGTCTCGTTAAGAGCGGAGTTCTTTAATTTAACAAGATAAATATTTATTTTAAAAGTGTAGCTTTTTAAATCAACCAAAACTTTTTTTTAACAATGCCGTATTTACTTTGACGATTTTTATTGTTATATGTACCATTTTTAAATAACAACAAAAACATTATTTCAAAAGCTTTTATTGTCATATCAACAATTGAATGTGTAATTGTTATAATAACAGAAGAGTTTTTAATTTAAAAGAGAGAATAGTAAAATTTTATTTCTTTCGAAAGAAACATATTTAAAATAACAATTAATGTTGTTAAAATCACAATTTTCAGCTTTTACTAAATAACTGTTTGAAACATTTTAAAATAACAAAATCAAATGTTAAAATAAGAAGCATCTTTACTTAGATCAAATACTTATTAGTTTAATTTAAAAAATTTGTCTTTAACATCAACAATTTTTGTTTAACAGTTAAAAATTGTTAATTTAACTAGCATTTTTTTTCTGGGTGTACAGTATAATATACGTAACCCGTAATATTTTCATTTTGTAGATATACATAATATCCCTAAAGCATTTTCTCAAGTGAAATACCTTAATTATTATGGGAAATTATTTTTCACGCTTAAGTGTAATAAAAAAAAATATATGTCATCATACTATGTACAATACATCTGTTGTCGCGTCACATAAAACATATATTATGCACGTGTATAAATATTTGTATAAAGCATTTAATATATAAGTAAGTATGTACGTATATACAATTTTTATTTATTTACACTGTATTATATATATTTGTATGTAAAAGATTAAGAATAAAACCTCTTAAAAATTATATGCGCGAAATTAAGGAAAAAATCTTGTTTTATGTTTTGTCATAAACATTTAATTATAAGGCTTCTGTAATAAAATTTTATTTATTTCTGATAATATTAACATTCTCTTAGGATTTTATTGCACAAGTAAATGAAGTACTACTGACAAAATAAAAAAAAAATAAAAAAATATTGTGTATACATTTGTTTTTATTAAAATTACCTTATAGACGTCAATGTTTTATTTATGGTAAGAACATTGTGTAAAATAAAATATAATTTTTGAATATAAACTGAATAGCTCTATGTTAGAGGCTAGAGACGAATATTTAAAGAAAAATGCAATTTCAGGCTCAAAATTTTGTATGATAGAATCACTTAATCACTTATATAGGTAATATGTATTGTATGTAACCACATATCGTTTAAAAACCATTAATTGTGGTAGAGTTTTCAATATGAAGAAGAACATTTATACTGGCAATAGCATTTTGATGTGACATGATTTGCCATGTTTAGGAGCTTACGTTGTTTAGGGTCAAATTAAGCTTTTTTGATATAAAACATTTTTTTCTTCAACTAACTCAAGTATAATGTATATTTGTAGCAAAATATATAATTTTAAAACTTATGTTATGACAAATATATAGCTTGAATTTTTACATAATTTGACTTTCAAAGGGATCAAAGGATTGAATCATTATTAAAGTGCAGCTATCTTAAGTTCGTTATAAAATTTTTTGATTGTTTACAATGACGTGGTTTTTTTTTAAATATCTTTTCGTTTACGTTAATAAAGAAAAATAAAAACTATGAACTGGACCCTATTACTTTTAAATGCTCCAATATTAATTTGAGTTCGTGAGAAATTTACATTATCTTTTTTTTTTTTATTATTATTATCCAAAGTCAAAATAATGTCAATTTATGTGCGGATTTCCTGATTTTTTTTTTGTTTTTTTTAAATAATCAATTCTATAACCTTCATATTTAAAATACAGGATTCAAATAAATCACATTAAATTCGTTTGTTATTTTAATTAAAATGCGTAATAGTAAAATAATATAATATACAAAATATATAATTCTTTCTGAGTAATTATTATAAAATAATATCTATATACTTATCATATTATATCATCTCTATTATTCAACCTGCATATTTAAAGTTCAGAAACATATCTAATGCAATACGTATCTATGGAAGAGAGATAATTACCTACGAGCTTGACTATCTTAATAAAAAATTTAAAGAAACAAATTAATTATAATAATTTTTATTAAAACATATATATAAGTAAGAAAATATTTGTCCATAAACAGTAAATAAAAATGTAAGTCCTTACGGTTCCTTGTATATAATCTCTAGGATTCTTTAAAATATCTTAGGTACTCATTCTTAAATGAAACTGTTAAGCAACAGACAAAAGTAATTAAAAAAATAAAATAAGCATAAAATTTTATTTTGAATAATTATTTTTGTTATAAAAAAATTAAAGCTTTTATGCAAATACTGATAGTGATAAGTTGAAATTTTACTTTAAATACTAAATTTTAGGCAATATTTTTTGCATTTTATATTTTAGTACATAACAACGTATTGTACCTGAAACTATTATTTTTAAAAGATACAGAAAAATTGTAACTTTTAAAGTACCCGTCCTACAGCTGTATATAGTATCTATATATACAAAAAATTATTTTCTATTGTCTTTACAAATAGTTTTTATTTTTCACCTGGAAAGTGAATTTCATCAATCCAATTAGATTTTCTGTAAAAAATTATTGCCGCAAAAGAATTTTTATAATTTTAATAAAAAATCATTATCCGGAAATGTAAGAAATTACTTATAATTTTTAAATTTAATTCGACATTTTTTTTTTTTAAACAACAGAACAAAAATAATAATTACTTGATTGCAATGAAATTTTTTTTCTTACCCTAAAACATTATTATAGTTTTGAGAAAAAAAAAACATAATTAAAAATAAAATTAGAGTATAGAATGTACGTACTGAGAAATTAAAATGAAGCTTATGTATATAGAGTGCATAACTATATAGTTTCAAATTTTCTAAATAAGTGTGCATTTGTGCAATATCTCTAGGCGTAATTAAATAGAATAATATGTGCAATGAATAATATATAGTACCATTATAGTACAAATCGAAATGAATTTAGCCTCAATTCTTTATTTAATTTTTTTCTTCACATGCATAATAGAGTACATATGTGAAAAAAGAAACATTGAATGCATACAAAAAAAAAATTATAATTGAACAAAATAAAAACTAATGAATGGAATATTGTGTTTCATATATGAATTTTTGCTTCTTTTTTTTTTTTTGGTTTTGTTAACCATGAAACTATTAAAAAGAACAAAAAAAAGGAAAGGATAAAAAAATTGGTTTTTATTTTTCCTATCTCATCCTATATATAATACCAATAAGGCTTGTTAAATTTTTTTATTTTAAAAATAAAAAGTTCTTATTTTGTTTTATTTGTATAATATTTGAAATTTTTATTTTCGAATTTTTCTGTTGTATTATGTAAAGCCAAAAAAAAAACATTATATATCTGTGAATATTATTGTATATAACTACATAAACATATGTGCAAAGAACATGGAGAACATTATGTTTTTTGAAGGAAGTAAAATATATATATTTTTTATAATAAATATTTTATACATTTAGTGCCAAAAACAAAAAAACAACTTAAAATTACATAACTTTGTTTCTTTTATTTTTATAGTTAAAAGTTTTTTTTTTTTCTTAATTTACGGATCTTATCAAAATTATAAAAAAAAAATAATACTGTAGGTACGTGAGGAGTATTTTTTGTTCTTTTACTTTCTTTGTCACTTTTTAACTTTCAGCACATTTCTTCTTCGTCGTCGTATTATAAAACAGATGTTACAAAATAAAAGTGTTAAGTTTTTTAAGGGTTCCTTTTTAAAAATGTCATCTGTTCGAGAACTTTTTCTTCCCGCCCAAAATTAAAAAAATAAAAAAAAAAATTAAATTGCTTAAATGTATTTTATAAATATTGTTCATAAAAATACCACTACCTAACATCGTGTAATTACACTAAATTGCTGTATCAAAAACGTTTTTTTTTTTTTTACAACCATATTATATATATATAATGAAGATAACTATGTGCAGTATTATATCCTTTTGCCTTTCCACTTTCTACAAAAATCGTATATAAGTATATCGTAACAAAAAAAAAATATTATGTTATGTTTATAAATAGCATTTTTTGTTGAAGTAGCAAAATACATAAAAAAAAAAAGATATAAAAATAATGTTTTATTTTATCAGTAATTTTAAATCAAGTGCGCGCAACAGAACGCGGTAATTGTTCCGAAGGACATGTTTTCAAGGGAATATAACAATAACTAAATAAAAAAAAATTTACTTTGATATAAAATTTAGTTTCCCTATATAAAATTAAATATTTGTAATAATTTTATGTAGAGACTTAAGAAAAAATTATTTAATAGAAAATGTTTTACCTTGATTTTATATTTTTAGTTCATATTTTCAAATTATTTATTTATTTATTACAGAAAAATGAAAACCCCTGTTGAGTAAACTATAAAATAAAAATATATAGAACAGTACTTGATAAATGAAGTATAGGACCCCAAAATTTAGGATTTTAAGACACCTCGGTCACAGTCAGGAGCTAAACATATTTTTTAGAATCCCTTCAACATCATTATAACAATCTAGTAATATGCACAAATATAACAATTTTCATCGAATCTACCCCATCATTCACTAATTTTTTTTATCGAAATCATACTTACATATATACTTATATATACTTATACAAACTTACTATACATACTTATTTTAATCAGAATTCTTTTAAACTTCATCACATTTAAAATTTATTAAAATTTTATATGAAAATTATTTAGACCCTTGGCTGGTTAAATCCTGCAATAATATCATCTAACACTTGGTGCAGTGACGTAACTACCGGTAGGCGAACGCAGCAAATGCTGCGGGCGCACAAAGTTAAAGGGCGCACCGTTTGGCCGCATTTCACAAAAAAAGTTTTTATTTATTTTAATTTTAATTCAAAATCACACTAAGACTATTACTTCGAAAATGAATTTAAGCATGCAGGGATATCAATATCTGCTATGTGGTCGATGACAGCTGAAACTTGACACCCTACAAAGATGGTGGGTCGTTTCCGACTTAAAAAAGAAGTTTAATGTTCATGCAAAACGGCGTTGACGAGTCGCTAGAAATATGATAATTGGAAAAATGGGTGAAAACTGAAGAGTTATTATTATAAAAAATTAAAAAATATATTTTTAAAAATAAAACAAAAATGATTTATTCCTTTTTTTAAATTGTGGGGTGGGTGGGCGCCAATTTATTTTCGCCTAGGGGCGCAATATTTGTAGTTACGCCAGTGCTGAAAGTGGAGGAGATTGCGCTTAATTTGGCTTCTAAACGATCGAAATCGCGCAAGTAGTTTAAAAATTATAAGCGTTTAAGTGCGCGACAGATAGACGACAAACAGTCGAACAGACGGGCAAGTGAAAACATAATATAGTACGTTTTTCACTCTTGACGGAAAACTGGCTAAAAAAAATCGATGTTATACAGACCCCTGGATTGTTAAATATTATAGCAAACTTTGAGTAATATTTTTCGTGACAATGTAAAAAAAAAAACTATATTTCCATCATATGAATCCATTGAAAACTCCAGCATTTTTCTTCAAGAACTTTTTTTTTGCTTTAAAATTCATATGTCTTATTGAATTAAAAGTTTTTTTGTTATTTCTGAATAACTACGTTGTAAAATTTTAAAATTTTTAGTTTATGTTGCATTTAGCAATTTAAATCCTGATTTTATCTAAAATTCAAGAAAAATTTTCTTAATAAAAAAAAAATTTAAGAAATTGAAAAATGTTTAAAATCCACTTTATAGATTTTACACTTAGCTTCTTTTTGCTAAATTTTCATCTTCAATTTGAGAATCTGCAAGCTTTTCATTTATTTTAGTTTCTAGTTTTGATTTTAAAATATGTTTATTAAAGTTTTCTATTTAGTGTATTTTCTAGACATATCGAACTTAATTTAGTATATAAATAAATTTTCATTCAAGACTTTTTTCATTATTTTTATGCACATTCAGTTTCAAATACCCGTGCAGAGAAAATGGTTTAATTTTTTTTTTAGATTTTGTTACTACTTTTCAATGTCGATTTCGACGATTTAAAATAGGATCGTGAAATTACACAAATTTTTCTTTCAAACAATCGCTTAGTTTTAAGTTCTTATAAAACAATAATTGGATTTTCTTTGTGGCATATTGAAATGTAACTCTTGTGCAAAAATAAATTTAATTTTCTTTTAATTATGTATACCTACATAATGTTTTTACAATTACATAGGTATACAACAATTTTATCTTAAATGGTACGATGCAATGTAAATTTTTTGTTTCATGAGAAAATAAAAATTGTTAAAATTAATTCAATATTAATTCCTTATTGGTTTTCGAAATAAAAAAAATTGAAAGAAGAAAAATATTTGAATTTGTTTGTATGTAATAAATATCCTATATAAAAATATTTCCTTTTTTTTTGTTATTTCTACAGCAGAAGATTAAACAACAAAATGATTTAATTTTTATATTTATTTTTATTTTTTCTTTTCTTTAAAAAAAAAAAATTGAAATTTCATTAAAAGAAATAAAAAAGTTTATTTTAACAAGCTTCTATTTTTCAATTTCCATAGCATCGAAATAAAATGTTTTCTGGAAGAAAATCTTTAAAAAATTTAATAAAAAAAAAATTATATAAAAAGTACACAATACATATGTGATATATAATTGTATGTGTATATAAGTATGTATATTAAATGGACGTATACAAAATCACTAATGCTTTAAAAAAGTGGGGCTTTGAGTTTAATAAAACAGAAATCTTGCACCATATAGTATTGGTATATGGACATTAAGAGACACACGGGAGGTTAGTGAGGCCTCCATCTAACCTAATCTAATCGATCGATAAAAGAACGTTTATGAAGCAAAACATTGAACTCAATTTTGTTCCCAAACGTTCTCAATTTCGCTCAACTAATTTCTGAATGAAGTTGAATGAAGTGAAAGATTTTTTTTAATTAAACTCTCCAATCCGTCTAAGCTCATTGACATTATTGATGAGTTAATGTTTGAGTTTATTATTCAGGTTAGTATTAATTCAAATAAAACTGGGTTAAGAAGACCCAATAACTGATAATAAACCTATATTGGCGCAATTGAAATATCAATATAATACAAAAATTAAAACAAGTTCCTTTATATTCAGGCCTTATTTATTAAATTTTATGTTTTCTCAAATAATTTTAGAAATTAATATTGTTATAAATTTTTTTTCTAAATATATATTATTAGGAAAAACCATTAAAAATTACGAACACAAAAAAAAAGAAGAGATTTTAAAACTTTGTTTTCCTTAGTTTAAAAGTTTTTTCCAAAAATATATTAAATATATTAAAAAAAAAAAAAAAAACAGTGAAGAAAAGAAAAAATGCTTATTTATTAGAAAAAAAAATTAAAATAAATTGAGTTCTACGCAATAGCCATACAACAAAAAAGAATTCACTGGTTTAGGTGTCAAACTTTGTAATTTCCAACGAAAATATTTTATCTATTTGATTATTATGTTTTCTTCTTATTTTTCATGATTTTATAAGCAATAAACCCATGATAAAATGAAATTTTTGACCTATTTATAGCCCTCTCAAGTTAAAAATATGTATAATTCCATTTACTAAATTTTTATTTAGATAATTTTTTTCTAATGCAAAAATTGAGTTATGTTTCTTTTAGATATCCAAAAATTCCGCGAATACAAAATAAATATGGAATATGATATTTAACTATAGTTATTAATCTTAATGTTCTACTGAATAACTTTATCATCAAAAAATTTGAAATAAATTTGTAAGAAACTTTAATACGGATTATGTCAATTATATATAGTATTAACTTTATTATCTCGAATAAATCTAAAATGAAACACTTTATTTGGTCGTTTCAATAATATTCTCCATGAATTTTTTTTTTATTATATATATTATTCAATGACTGAAATTTGTTATTGATAATTTTATAAAAAAAAAGGTATATATTATTATATTATACGAGCCCTGCATCATAAGACCTCGTACGGGTTTTTTTTTTTGAGTTTGTTCTACTTTTTTCCAGTTTTCTCCAGTTTTGTATTTTTTTCGTTTAAACCAACCTTTTTTAGGAGTTTTTGGTCTTTATAAAAAAAAATTTTTTTTAAGTTAAATTTTGAGAAAAAAATTATTTTCCAAAAGTCTACTTTTTCAACTTTTTTTATGGGCATCGCAGAAATTTTCGAAAGATGCATTTTGAAGGGCATTTGGGAGTAGTTAATTTTAGCTTTTTGGGTTTTGTCGATAAAATAAAGGAGAGAGTCAAAAAACGCCTTTGAAAATCCAAAAAACAGGTCAAAAACGCGAAAAATAGCAATTTTGGCCTGTTTTTTCGAATTTCAAAGGCGTTTTTTGGCTCTCTCCTTTATTTTATCGACAAAGCCCAAAAAGCTAAAATTAACTACTCCCAAATGCCCTTCAAAATGCATCTTTCGAAAATTTCTGCGATGCCCATAAAAAAAGTTGAAAAAGTAGACTTTTGGAAAATAATTTTTTTCTCAAAATTTAACTTAAAAAAAATTTTTTTTATAAAGACCAAAAACTCCTAAAAAAGGTTGGTTTAAACGAAAAAAATACAAAACTGGAGAAAACTGGAAAAAAGTAGAACAAATTCAAAAAAAAAAACCCGTACGAGGTCTTATGATGCAGGGCTCGTAGTTTTTAGACACTCATAAAAATACAATATACTTCAATTTAATACCTTTTGTAATTATTGTTATTTGAAACTATATGTATAGTGTTGATGCAATATCCATGTAAATTATTTATAAAAAAAGTTTATTATTTATTATTATTAAATTGTCAATGAACCTAATACTAAAATAATATTCTGAAAAATTCAATGCATGCACATATAGTTTTGAATTAAATTATAATAAAATTAAAAATAGTTTCAGCTAAAAAAGGTTGATTATAACTTCTTACATAAAAAAAGAAATAATTAACCTCAAATATACATTTTCCTACTGATTAATTAATTAAATGAAATTAGAAGAATATTTAATTTTTTTTTTCTCAAACTTATTCATGCTTATACTACTTTATTCACACAATTTTTAAATTACCTATGCTTTTCAAAATATATTGTAAATAAATCTTAAAGATATATTAAATAATAAAATTTTTATTTTTGATATCATAACTCAAGTAAATTTATATATATATATATATATATATATATATATATGTTATTTCTAATTTATTTGTATATTATACGAGTATATAGTAATATCACGATTAACTAAAAATTTTAAACTGTGAAAGATATGTTTGAATGAATCTTTCAAACAAACTTGATTACTGAGTCATATTCAACGATAATTTAATACTTTATTTACGTCAATCATAAAAATTTCTTAGAAAAATTCGAATTCCCTAAACATTGTATCAAATTTATTCGAAAAATTTATTTCACCAACTATAACATCACTATGTAATAAATCTAAAATAAAAATTTCTGTTAGCTTTTGTTTTTTTGTTTTTTTTTATTGATTCTACACTTCTATATTTTTTGATTAAAATATCAAGAATTCATTTCAAGAAACGAAAAAAAAAAAAAATTGAATTTCAGATTTTCTGAAATTATTTTTTTCTTTTCGTTATTATTATTTTGTTATCTTATTATGAGATTGGCCTGAATAGAATTTTTTTTTTCTATACAAATTATATACATTAAACTAAAAAAGAAAATTTGAGCAATTTTTCGCTGCTATTGAACCTTTAAATGTTTTCCAAAAAGAAAACGTGAGAAATACTATAGAAATGACATGAATATTAATATCTCTCAAATGATCTTTTAAATACATTGTATAATATAAATCTTTTGATAATTCTTTTAAGGTTGAAATTCTTCAAAAAAAAAATTTTATCTAAATAAATTTATGTGAATGTGAAGACCTACAACTGTAATATGAAATTCGGACGTCAAGCAACTGTTGATATTAAAAACAAAATTCCCAATAGCTTTATTAGGTTAAAAAAAAATAATAAAAATTCCCATAAGGCTTTTTCAAATGTTAAGGAAAAAGGTCATAAATTTTTATGTGCCCAACATAAATAGGTATATGTATGTAGATATCTGTATTATATTTATTTTAAGTTTTTTTTTTTTTTATTTAAGTATAGGTATCATATAACAGATTTTTTGCAAATTTTGTATTCGCTTTCAAAGAAATATTTATTAGTCTCATTAGTATTCCTTCTTGAGCTAAAAATTGTTTCTAAATTACGTGAAAAAACTTTTATTAAGTTAAAATATGTACAACTACACATGTACATAAAACTAATAATGTTTACTTTATGATTACAATTTCAATTTTACAAATTTAATATTAACCCTAAAATGAGCAAATAAAAATTTATTCCTCATTTTAGAAAACGTAGTGTGACTTTTAATGAAAATTAAGTTTTAAGGAAAAATTAAAATTGTTAAATTAGTTATAAATGAATAATCTTTAAAATAATAAAGTTAATGTTAATGAAAGAAAATTACTTAATGAGGTGTTTTTACAATTCATTTTAATTAAAACTATTACCTTGTTTATGTATCTAATTTAATTGCTCGTATAAGAGTAGGCATGTGCAGAATTATGAACATTTTTGTACTTAAGATTTAATTTAAGTATCTACCTTGGAATGATTTTAAAATGTAATGTCTTAAAATTAAAGACTATTTAATATGATATCTGTAAATTTAATTGTCTTTTTATCAAAATCTAATTGAATAAAAACGAAAGTCTTAGAAGACTTAAGTTGAATATTCTCTTTAGTTCTCTATAATTTTATTATAAAATTTACTCTCAATTTCAATTTTATTTGCTAAAGCTATGGTTTCCTAGGAAAACGGTGCCGTTATACAGCGGCCGTAATCAGTGATGCCAGATTGAAAATTTAAAAATACCTACAGCAAGCAAAAAATTTCCCTATTTTTCCCTATGTTATATAGATAGTTTTCCCTACATTTCACCCTACATTTTTTTTTATAAAAATACTGATATTTAGTTTTTTTTTCAAATTTTTTAAATAAAAAATTGTTTTTTCATGTTTTTTTATGAGATCTTTTTTTTTATATATCAAAAAATTACAAATTCATTTTCAGTAACATTTAGATTTAGCATTAATTGTATAAAAAAAATAATCATTATTATTAATTTTATAATTATAATTAATTAATACTAAATTTTACTAAACAAAAAATAAATTCATTAAAAAAGTAAGGAACATATCGTCTGCTCAGAAATGAAACAACGTATGATATTTATACGTCATTATTAGATAATAGCACCATTCCATCATCGTGCTTGATTTTATAAGTACAACTATTTTGCAATATTCTTAATGTTGATTAAAATATGTTTTTTAGATGAAAATTTTACGTTACTTGATATTTTTCCATACATTTTTTTTTATTTTCAAATATTTAAACTCAATTACTCGAAACTATACTTTTCATTATACATCGTTTCATTTCTGAGCAGACGATATATACTTTATAATAGTATTAATTATATAAAAAAATAAATATTGCGTTTGTAATTATTAATATTTGCAATGAATTTAAGAAAAAAAATATTGGCCAACCAACATGATGAAAAAATCCCTACATTTTTTAACATTTGAAAAATCTGTCCTTTTTTCCCTAAAGTGTGTTTTTATGACATAATTTCCCTACATGTAGAGAATATTCACTGGCCGTAATATAGCGGTGAGTGACGTAGAAAAAACGTTGTCTATATAATTTATATAAAATGGTTTCCTAGAGAGCGTTGGTGATGGACGTAACGTAATATAGCGGTGCCGTTATTTCATGTCGGCCGTAAAATTACGGTGATAATATTCATGCAACGTTTTTTTACGGTGACGGTAAGTTCAAAAAAAAAAATTAATACAAAAAATTTAAATTTAAATTGGAAAATCGAAGATGACTTAGTTTTAATTGAATATTACGGCCGCTATATTACGGCAACGCTTTTTTAGAAAACCGTATATGATTGCGTTTTAACGGCCTATATACAGGCCCGGCTCGTGGTTTTTTTTGTGTGTGTGCAAGCAATGATTGGCGCCTTTGAAAAAATTTTCAATTAAATACTCAAAGGCTACAAAAAGCAAATACTAGCTTGCCCGATAGTTGATCTGAAGTAATTTTTGATCAGTTTTAATTTTTGGAAAAGTTCTCTCACCTTTAGCAACTGAAACGGGTAAAGTTAGTAATACCACAAAGTAAGCATAAATAAGAGAAATTCATTCCATACAAAAAATTCATATTAAAAAAACTAAACAAAAAATGTCGGTCTATATGAAATCACTATCCCAATTGTCGGTAATATGGTGTTCGCATTAGGAGAATATTTGGGGAATATCGAATATGCTGTTTTCCGGAATATTTCAGCAATATGAACTGGATTTATCATATAAAAAATATTAAGGAATTTGTACATTCCACTTTTATATTCCAGTTTGTCAGGTTTGGAATTCTACATTTATAGTTACTTTCACTCACTTTTTGAAATTTTGTTATAGTTGGCTACAATTTTTTTTGTCAAATTCGAGTCAAAATGAAGAAAAAACAAAATAAAATTGATAAAAAGCGAGATAAGAAGTCAAAATTTTCAACAACAAACATTTTTTCTCTTTCTCAATTGTTTTTTATACATCATCAAATTCCAGTTCTCATCAAATATTGTGATGCGAACGGCAATTTGTTTTCCGGAATATAAGTAAATTATAATGCGAACAAGGTATAATAGGATAGCGATTTCATATTTTTTGATTTCATATTTTATGTTTAATTCTTTTAAATTTGAATTTTTTGTATGGATGAATTTCTCATATTTATACTTCCTTTATGGTAATACCCTTAAATCAGTGCATTTGGAAAGAGTTCTTCAACATTATTGTTATAAATCCAGTTTAAAATGTTTTCTGGATTAATATCATTTTCAATTTTGCGAGACAACAATTTCGGATAATTTTGTAGTTAGTTTTAGTTGAAATTTAAATTTCATATTGGCTTGTAGGCGCCTTTTCATTACTGGTGTGCAGTGCACAGTTCGCACACGCCTCGAGCCGGGCCTGCCTATATATTACGACGAATGTTCAACGTAATATTACGGCCGCTATTTTACGGCACCTTTTTCCTAGGAAACCATAGCTTAAGTCATTTAAATTTTTATTCAAAGAAAAAATAAAAAAAATATGTGTGAGCCTCATCCTCATAAGCTCACGAAAGAAGTTTAACTTCTTTATTTACTTGCAAATATTTATTTGGCTACGGACTCTGACTGATTTACTTGTGTAAGTGGAAGAGGGGGCTAAATTTTTTCTTACGAAATTTGTGTGTAATCATTTATTCTTTTTTACGTACCAAATTTGAATGAAATCGGACGAACTTTAGAAGTCGCTGGGTAGGATCAATCAATATTTTGTTACAATATTTATATGTTTAATCGTTTCCTCTTTTTATTTACCAAATTTGAATAAAATCGGACGAACTTAAGAAGTCGATGGGTTGGATCAGTCAATTTTTTCTTACAAAATGTATGTGTTTAATCGTTTCCTCTTTTTATTTACCAAATTTGAATAAAATCACACGAACTTTAGAAGCCCGCCCTAGCGAATGCAAAACCGGTTTTTCGGATTCCGGAAATCCGGAAATGCGCCTGTTATTGAATTTCAAAAAAATGGGAATTCAAAATGCTAAATCCCGAATTTTTCGAATTTGGAAGAACTTTTACTGGCGGGAATTTTGACCAATTGTTTATTTTTTTTTTTATTATTTAGGCATTAATTTTTTTTATTATTTAGGCATTAAAATTCACAAAAATTGAAATCTAAGTAGCTATCGCAAGTCTGCAAATACGTAAAACTTTTTTTCACATTGATCAACATTAACAAAATAAGTTGGAGTTCCGAGTTCAGTGATTTATTTGGAATTCGAAGTGAAATTAAATTTTGTGATCAAGGGGGCCCCCCGAGGAACATTTTTGGAAAATCTTTAATATAACTTATTAACAACGCTGCAGGAACATTTTCAATAAAAATTCGATTAAAACTCAATGATAAAACATTGGATACTTTGTCTTTCAAATTTTTATTTTTCCATTCACTTTCGGTTTATTGCAAAGTATAAAATTTTATTTTAATAAAAAATATTTCATCATTTAATTTGTTATAATTCTAATGTTTTGAACTAAATAAACTAATGTTTATGTTAAAGAATAATTTAATTTATTTTTTTAATATATTTTAATTTTTATATGAAATTCCGGAATAAACCGAAATTCCGGATTTCATTTGAAGACAATTCCGAAAATCCGGAATTAAATTTTTATTAAAAAAATGCATTCCCTAGTTCGCCCCCCGTGGTGGTCGCTGGGTAGGATCAATCAATTTTTTGTTACGAAATTTACGTGTTTAATCGTTTCCTCTTTTTATTTACCAAATTTGAATGAAATTCTTTGTTACGAAATTTGTATGTAATCATTTCCTCTTTTTACGTACCAAATTTGAATGAAATCGGAAATAAATTATTTGTTACGAAATTTGTGTATAATCAGTTTCTCTTTACATACCAAATTTGAATGAAATCGGACGAACTTTCGAAGTGGGCCCTCAGGGGACGTCGCTAGGTAGGAGGCCAATCAAATTTGAAAGTAGCCTATAACGACCCTCGGTCTGAGACAAAGAATTAGTGTACGTTTGAAAACGATCGGCTGAGCGGTTTAGGTGCCTATTCGGAATAGACAAACAGACAAACAGCGTTTCTGTTTCATATGATAGAATTTCACTAATTCGAAAAGGAAATAAACTAAATAAATATTAACAACAAAATCAGTTGATCTTTAATTCTGTTATTGTCAGGGTTGCCAAATGAAATTTGTTAAATTACCCAAAAAAAAATTGAAAATACTCAAATTCGAGATAAAATACTCAAAAAAGATTGTTTTGTCGAAAAATCTAAAAATTGAATTATGGATAATTCAAATATCCACAATCAGAAAAAATGTTCTTTCTTATAAAAAATAGTCTTACAGTAAGAATTACAGAATTGCATAGCTTGTTTTATTTAATTGTTCTCTGTTATTCTTTTCTTTCTTATTGTTAATTATTTAAGCTAAGGTGCTTTTAGACGCGTTGAATGTTTATTCATCAACTTGAGTAGGCAAACTTAAGATTTACTCATATGCAGTGTTGTTTGTGTGTTTCCTTCAATTTGAAAGTTGAATAAACATTCAACCTATCTGTGTGCACTTCAGTGTTCGGTGTTTTGTTTACATACAATCTACAGCAGACTTAAAATGAAAAGGATATATCTCGAATAGAAAAGAAAAACATCATAAAACGTTAACTTGAGAAACTTAATTTCTTAAGGATTTGTACTGAAATAACAGAAATACTCAAAAATACTCAAGAAATAAAATACTCAAAAATTACTCAAGGAGGGTTCAAAATACTCTCATTTTGAGTAATTACACACGATTCGGCAACCCTGGTTATTGTACTTTTTTTTAATTCTATATTCTATATGGTTTTTTTTTTGTTTTTTGCTTTCCACACATCGTTAGTATTTTGTTATGTGTGTGTAGTATCGCTATTTTATTTTCGTAAATACATGCTCCCATGCTACAACGTCTTATATTTCCCTGCTTTTGTTTTTACTTTTTAACATACTACATTCTGTAGTTATTACCCCTATTTTGCAGCGTTGTGGCTTTACTTTTCTTCACGCAGCACATACTCTATATTCTGTCTTCTTTTTTCCCCTTTTTTGTGCAAAAATGTTTAACAATACCTCGCTAAAGAAGTTAAACTTCAAAAATTGTCGAAATGCTCAGATTAGAAAAGTAAAATATGATAGAACTATTTAACGTTTTTATATAATAAAAGTTCAATTTAATTTAGTTCATGTACAATTGTTATTTCAATATTTTTCTTTTTAAACTTTAAAAGTCTGTGCATTTCATTTTACTTTCAATTACACCGACTTTATTTATTTACTTATTTATTGCAAGGGCTAGAAAATTCAATTTCTTATAAAAAACACATCTTGTTTTTAATTAAAAAAGTAATAAAAAAATTTAATTAATTATAATAGTAATAACATTATTTTTCTCATCGTCTTATTTTGTAAAATACCTAAGTTTGCATGTTTATATAAAAATTTAAAGGAAAGAATACAAAATTCAAAATGATTTTATTTTACGATAGGTTTTTGCATTTACATATTTATTAGGTTGTTAATATAAGATTAAAAGCTAATAAATGTTAGTCATATAAACTTCCTCCATAATTATTTTAATCTAATTAAATTACTATTTAAAAATGTGCTATATGTATGAAGAAAGTGTATATTATATACTAAATATTTAATCCCAAAAAAAAGATATTTCTATAACGCGCAACACAAAATGAAAATGTTATTTATACAATCAGAAATGTAATTTATTAAAAATTCTACATTTAGAAAGCCACCAACTCAAATTTACCACGCGTAGCATCCCAACAAAAACGAATTTTCCTTTAAATTTTAACTTAAATTCCGGCGCACTTAGTAGTGATAAATATTTTTAAGTACTTAAATTTTTCTCATTTTTACTTCATTTTTTTTGTGCTCAACTATCGCATAGGAGAATGTTTGGCAAAACCTTATTTTTTAAGACCGATTTTGTGTTTTGAGGAGCAAATTTCAGAAAGCACTCTAACTCACTTTATCGATTTGTCTTTGAGCTTTGAAAATCTATTCATTTATAAAGCACGTACAGCATTTCTACCAACAGTCTATGTCAATGTCGTGGTCTCTTATGATTCTAAATATTAAATTTAGAAATTTGATCCTGTTGAAAGAATTAATTTTCTAAAAAAATTTAAATAATAGAAATAATTATCAATCAATGAACAAAAAATGCATTTAATAACATTCTAAATTCTTAACAAAAATGAAATGAATTTTTTATTTGGAATAATGAAAGCTTTAATTTAAATATAAATTGCAGCGAAAATTATTATTTTATATTTTTATTCTTTTTTCTAACATAACCATATTTAGAGTGTCATCAGATTGAAATTATTTTCAAATTATATTTTTATTTTCAATAGTTTCTCTGCATATGCATGCAAAGAGATACAATTTGTTGATTTTTAGCTTTATTTATATTATTCCATGCAATTTGGCACATCTGTTTTAATGTTGCAATCATTTAATGTGTCATGAAGTAAAATTTTTTAATACATATTGTTGAACAAAAAGAAATAAATAATATCGAATAAAAAATATTTTATTAAATATTAGGCTGGAAGCATTTTATATATCATTATATGAGTGTACGGAATTGACTCAATTGTTTGAACCAGAAAAATATACTTCCATGAAATAGTGAAGTTTTAAATGGTTTTGATATTAATAGAGTTATAATTCATATAACTTTTTTTTATTATAACACAATTACAAAGGCTGCTGAACCAAAACCAAAACACCAACACAATTTTTGGATCAGAGCTTAAGTATTTTGATACTGACAGCTACTGCTATATAATAATAGTACTTGATCCTTAAAACTAATTGTTTCTTACAACTTACCCATAAGTATAAACTGACTTTTTACATACAAAAAAAAAGCGCAAAATAACTTACCTTTGTGTTGAAGGGAAGTGACCAGTATTTTTTTTTTCTACAAGTGTTATTTTTCATAAAAAAATAACAATTTGTCAAAGTTTAAAAGTAAACAAAAAACAAATTCAAATGAACCCAGATTTTGAAAAGGTGGCCTTAGTACTAACATTTGAATTTAATTGCAGATCGAAATATTTAACTTAATGTTTATCATAAGAAAAATAATGTTGCCTACATAAAAAATATTACTTTCAAAAATATATTACCGAAGATCCTTTATGACCTATTTGTTTATTCTTATATAAAAATCATAAATATTTTCATTTTGTATTTTAATAATAGTTCAACGAAATCATTATATTTCAAAATTTATCAAAATTTTATATCTTCATTATAATTACATATATACATATTCGACATTATTTTATCTTACATTGTTATGTATGTGGAAATGTATAAATTCAAATTACACTATTATCAAAAATATTATGTAAAAGTATAAATGATTGCCACATCAATAATACATTTCCGATTTACTTTTTTTATTTTCTAATTTTCTTTCATCTTAACAACTTTATATGTATATCTTACATTTCGTGTAATGTACGACAAAATTTAAAAAAAAAATTCAAACTTAAAAAATTTTTTTTTTGTTTTTTTTTTTTTATTTATTTATTTATTTATTTATTTTACTTATATTATATTATTTTTATTTTTTCTTTCAGATCTTCTTTATATTCGTCAAGAACATATATATAAATAATATACAAAGCTACACCAAAAATAAATTCCAGCAACAGTGATAAAGGCAAAATAAAAAGTTTTATAATAAAGAATAAAAGGAAAAATTCAACATAGCATAAAGGGAAAAAATAAAAAAAAAAATAAAACATATATATAGCTAAATATTAAGTGTATATATCGTTCAGAAAACGTACAACATCAAGAGAGAAGAAAAAAGTAAACAAACCCTCGAACAGCAATAAAAAATATGTTTATTTGGAGATATGAACACCAAGGACAGGTGACATCCTTTGAGCACACGCAAATAAAGTGAAAAACAAGATAAATACAAAAAAAAAAGAAGATATATAGGTAGGTTACTGCTGTGATTTATTATATGGTGTGAATATTTTATTACAAGAACAATAACAACAACAAATATTACACATTATTTGAATACTTTTTTTTTTTTTATTTTTTTACAATATGTATATGATATAAATAACAAATAAAATTTATACATACTATACATACAATATCGTTGTTATTCTTTATATTATTTTCTTTTGATTTATTATGGGTCAGAACGTTTTTTTTTACAGGTCATCCGTATCTATGTACCCTTATGTTGTGTAACCCCTGACTTTACCTAAAGACTTTTTTCCTGAGCAGTGAAAAAAATGATTTGTTGACTATTCATTCTTTTACATTAAAAAAAAAATAAATTTAATAAATTTTTTGGGATTTTTCCAAACAATTATTATTTTGTTTTACAAATAAATCCTTTTTTTTTTTAAAGATCCGGCTTCCTCTTTCTTTTAATATTAATGTATAGATAATATATTATAGTTATAAGAATACTTGAGTATATTTCTTATAATTATAATATCATGAAAATTAGGAATTTTATCGTTTTGTATAATATATTTCTCAAAAAATGAAGCTCCTTCTTCTTATGCTATTTTACTTATGACAGGCCATTATAATATTAATCTTTATAATTAATTCTTTACACATAATTTTCTTTATCGAGATATACAACATATTATATAATATAATAATTATAATAAAATAATTTTTAATATTTTTAATTCCAGTTTGGCTGTATTAAAATTCTTTAAAAAGATTTTATGACGCCAATAAAAATTATTATTTTTTCAATTAAATCATTATGGATTCCGATTCAATAATAGATGGCAGCACTAATTCAACAGATAACGCAAATCAAACTGCACCCATATATTCAATTAAACCAGATTTCATAACTCAGTGGTAAGTACTTAAAAAAAAATTAGGTAAATATTTAAAATGTGAATGAATTAAAATTTGATAATAAAAATATATTCAATTATATTATATATATTCAAAAACAAAAACTTAAAAACATTTCTAATGTAAGATACCTACGAACAATTCTATACATGTTTATTTATATATATAAACCATATATAGGTTATTGATGATGATCAATTAAGGAAATGAAAAAAATGTACATTTATGAAAAACTCCCTTCAAATAGATATGTATGCAAATAGTATTGTACGTAGTACGTACATTTTCTTTAATTACTGAGAAAAACACAAAAATAATTTTGTATTTTGGAAATTTAAAGTTCTACTACTTGTCATATTTTAATTTTAAAACTATTGTACACATACTCGAAAACTGAATGGATTTTGATTCGTTTTTTAACACAATATATATATATATATATATATATCGTTTTTTTGGGTAAGGAGTTGTTCTAAAGGATAACAAAGTCTGTAGCTAACAACCGAAAAACGATCAATTCATTAGTTAAAATTTATTAGTAGGTATTCCCAATATAATATAAAAAAATAAAAAATAAAACGGACGAAGCTGGGTTAGTTCTAGCATTGATTAAGAATACATAGATTCTTAGCTTCATACAACATTATTTTTGGTATTTTTATGTGAATGTGTTAGTAAAACAAAATAAAATACGTGATAATTATCAATATTTATTTATTTATTTATTTATTTATTTATTTCAAATATTTCATACAATCAGGCTATTGCCCATATAAGATTGCTAAGTAAGAAAATTGTTTCATATTGGCTTAAAACTAATTTCAAATTATCCATGAACATATCTTAAAACATTTCAAGAAAAAAAAAAAATAATAATAATAATATATACATAAAATACATAACTTTACCTTACTTTACTTTACTTTACATTATTGTAATTTACCTTAATATAATAAAAATAAAAAATTAAAAAAAAAACTAAAACAAAAAAAAACTAACAGCTAAGAAAAACGGCGATGGCAATATATTATATGGCATCAAGCGGAAAAGACGAGACGATGTGGATCAATATATGAAAAGAATTTTATTTAGTTTTACTAACACATTCACATAATAATACCAAAAAAGGCTGAAAAAATGTTGTATGAAGCTAAGAATCTATGTATTCTTAATCAATAGTTTTAGGTACATTACTGATTGATTTTTAAAACAAAAAATTTAAACCATTCTTGTGTCTAAAAATAGAAAATTTTTCTGACCGGACAGGCAAATAAAAAACTTTTAAAGAAAAAAACAAAAAAAAAAAATTTACAAATTTTAACAAAATAAATATTTCGTTAAAAAATTTGTTTTATTTTATTTTCATTTTAAATTACATACCTGCAAGCTGTATACCAGGGGTGTCAATAACGTCGATCGCGATCTACCGGTCGATCGCTTAATGATCTTAGGTCGATCGCCTATTAATATTTATATTTCAGTATTTATTTCCTTTCAAATTTCCATTTTCAATTTCAAGAATGAAAAAAAGTTTATCTAATTTTCCAAACATGTTGCCGCAATTAAGAGCCCTCCATGTGAAATTCTGTTTTCTATTTCTGTTTTCTATTTTTGCAGTTTTTTTTTGTTTTATTTTACAGAAAATAAACGGCCGTGAAAAATGCGACAAAAATTGTACGAAAAACACCTCTACCAGAAAATCACAGAACTATATTTGAATTTTATTTGTGTGCAGAAACTGTAATTTATCAAAAAAATTAAAAAATTATTAGAAATAAATGAAATTAATTAAAAATTGTTAAGGAAATTAAAGAAATTCAAAATTTCACGTCACCAGCCCTGGAGAGTGGTATTTTAGCTTTATTTCTGCGTTTGAGATTTTTTCTTATCTTTTTCCTTTACTTCAGAATCCAGACAAATATGTTCAAGTTTTTTAAAGGCTCATTTGGGCCAAAAAACTCAAAATTTAAAAAATCCACCTCACCTACCCTGGAGCCAGTTATATACTCTCTAACATATCAAAAAATCACTTCAATCGAGATTGTATTAACTCTAGAATCAAAGCAAAACTAAGACCAATTTTTTGCAATTTTTCACATTGAGGGCTCTTAAAAAGTTCTGCTTCTACTAATTATGATGAAAATAAATATATCAAAGAAACTAAGAACGTGTAACCGTTTCGAAGATTTTAAAAAAACTTGATAATGTAGTTTTATTTATGAGTTTTCCATTTGATAGCAATATTAAATGTTTCTTAAATGTTTCTGCAGAAAACCTTTCAACTATTTTTGAAATGGACAACATTACACTTGAAGCAGAAATTATTACTTTACAAAATTATATTTGTATTATTAGCAGAAGATAAATATCCGAATCTAAAAAAATGTGCTGAAAATTACACGCCTGTTTTGGTTCGACATATTTGTGCGAATCAGCATTTTCACAAATGAAAATAAGTCGAAGTACCGAACTTATTTAACAGACGAACACTTAGAATTTTAATCCCTAAATATTGCCTTCTCCTCTTACTCCTACTTTTAGAAAAATTAGATCGCAGAGGATTTTTACTGCGCGAAGTAGATCTTATAGAAAAATCAGTTGACACCCCTGCTGTATACATTCTTATTGTTTATTAATCTCATCTCGCACTACAAAAATCGTTAAGATTAGAAAACCGAAACAAAACGTAAAAAAAAAGAAATACATAAAAATTCATTTAATGATAGGCTCATCGCTCATCAAACTTGTATAGCTTTGTATTTAGATAAAAGATATTATTAATAATATTCCTTTTTTTATCTTAAATATTTTGTTTACATTTGCCTATTTATTTTTAAATAAAATTGCTTAAATATTGTAAAATTTACTTTTTTGACAGTTTGCTTCTTTTTATATAATAGAATATAATTCTTATGTATATATACATTGATACAAAAGTATAATTGTCGTATTGACTAAAGACGTCAATATAAATTATAATAAACGTAGCTAATTACAATTTTCAATAATAATTAAACTTAGAGATAAATAACAATAAATAAATTATCTCTAAATCTTTGACTGAGGATAATTAAAACAAAATAAAAATTTTGTTTTTCAAAAAAGAATATCATTGAAAATTGAATAAAAGAACGTATCATTAGATTTATGTATATAGAATAATAATTTTTTTTTTATATAAAATAAAGAATGAAGAAAATTTTCCAAATTATATTCTTCTATCTTTTTGTTTTCTTTTTTTTTTTAATATTGTTTATTTATTTTTTTGTTTCCTTTCATTTCATCTACCAAAAAAAATTTATACATATACATATATACTTATAGAAAATGTAGAGAACAATAAAAATGTTAAATATGTACAATTTTGATTTCGATACAGTCTTTTATTTGTATATCTTAGCTTTTCAGAATTTATTTTATTTTTTATGTTGACTCAGCAAGATGATGAGTGACAACTCAATGTTTCGAAAATAAATTATGCTTGTTGATTCAAAGAGTATATTATTCTTTTTCTCATTTTCCTTTTTATTTTTTTTATATTCATAAAAAAGATATACTATACTATACTATGTTAACTTAAAATAAAAAAAAAATTCTTTTGTGACTTTTCATATTGTTTAATTTAATAATAATAATAATAATAATTATCCTTCAAAATTAATTTTGTGTATGAGAAAAAGCATAGCATCATTTATGATAAAAATTCTATGCACATTTTTGTAGTATGTATATTTTTATTTAATTTTTTTGAAAATCTGTTCCACAATTTCTTTAGCCCGTTTTCAATTAAAAATTAAAAAAATCAGTTATTTGTTTTAATTTTTTGTTCTTCCGTTCATCATCCCTATTTTCCGACTGTCTAGTGCTAGTCCACATTAAAATCCTTGAATTTAGTTTATTTATTTTTTATTTATCAATCTACTACTTTACAAAATTTACAGATGGTTTGAATAGCAAAATATGTCAAATCTTGTTCACTTTCATTTCATATTATGGATGAGACTCCAACATTCCAAGTTTTTGAGTTACTAGCCTTCAACCGAGCAAATTTCTAAATATTTAAAAAAAAAAAAATGGATTTTGAACAAAATTGAGATATGCTTGGAAGTAGATTGTTTGAATTTGAAAAATTGTTTAGCTGGCGAATATGTCATAAATTTGTACTGATAGTTGATATCGATTGCGGAACTTGGTGTTTATTGAAATACACAATGAATGGAAAACGAGTTCAAGCAATTTATTAGACAATGTTCTGTATTTTTATTATATGTATATTATTTTTTTATCATATCATTCAGTATAAAATGTGTAAGTTATAAAATTTGAATGAAATTGAAAGATTGAAATCTTGACTCTGAATAAAATAATTTCAGATTCACAAAATATGTACTTGAAATTTCTAGGTTTCATAATTTCTATATTTCATAATCGAAGGACGAATTGAAAATAATTCTCTTTGCAAAACTAAGTGTTTCAAGTTATAAAGACGAAATAAGTCTTCATTTTAATAATGTATTATACAATTTAGAAAAAAAAATATATGTATATTAATTGATTTATGAAGCAAAAAAAAAAAAAAATAAAATTTAAATCTGACACCATTAACTTGTTTGTTTTTTTCTTTTACTATTGTGTCACTTATGTATACTTCCTTCTCTTTTGAAGATAAAATATCATTATTTTTAAGAAAACTATACTGTCTGTCAGATGTTTTCTACATAGTATACATATATATACACCTATTACATTTATTTTTAACTTAAAAAAGTAATGAAAGTTATTTATTTTGTTGGCAAAGAAAAACGAAACAATGTAACTTTTCACATAAAAAAAAAGAAAATTACGAAACATTTTTATTGTTCGAGTTCTAAAGGATAACAAAGAACAAAATTTTAATTAAAATTTTAAATTGAATACAAAAAGATATCGCTATACTATATATACATACATATTACTATACAATATATACATATTTTATTCATTTTTGTTGGATGTAAATTTATTAATATATTGTATTTATTTTATTTTCTTTTTCTGTGTTCTCTTTAAAAAAAATTTGCGGTGTTAAATTTAAGAAAAAATTCAGCACAATTAAGCTGATTATTTTTTTTTTTTAATATTTTCCTAAACTTTTCCTAAACTTTCGTGATATAATATTGTTATATAACTATAAGAATTTCTTAAAAATGACTTGGTGTTACAAATATTTTCAAAATAATCCTAATTAATTTTATAAATACCTACGTTATATAAAATTATATATATAATACAATATGTAAATTGTAAATTTAAAAATAAGGTACAATTATGTACATTGATTATATAGAATATATAAAAATAAGATATGTACTAAAAATTCCAATTGATTAAATAAACTACAAAAAATGTCAATGGTCAATGACAATTTGGAAAAATTATCATTCAAAAAGAGTTTAAATTAGAATACAATATATATATATATATATATATATATTATTTACACCGTAATGAAATATACATATACAATATTTACAACCGTATTATGAAATATTTTATGCCCATTTACAATTAGTAAAACATTCATAGTATCTGTTTCAAACTTTTTGTGTTCTTATATGCTTTATTTTATATAAGATGACTTTCATTACATTTGATATGATTCACTTTTTGTGTCTGTTTTCCATGAAAAAAGAAAAAAAACGACTTTATGTATTCACTTTTTATCTTCCCATTCCGTCGCGTCGGTACGTTTGTCTGTACCAGTATAAAATATGAGATTTTCCGAGTTCGGAGTCCGGAGATAGAAGTTGTCAATTGGCCAAATATCAGAATTATTTTCAAAAAAAGTACATATTAAATAATTTTAAATTTCTGATGAATTTTGGTTTGTGAGTATAGAATAATTAAAAATTGAAATGTTAAAAACGGGCTCCAGGCCTGATTTGTAAGTTAGTTTTCTATATTTTTATTGCTAATTTAATTTCCAATTATCCTTTTATTATTATATTTATTAATTAATTAATAAAAAAAAATATCAAAGTGAATATTTGTGTCACACTATGATTCAGTATGATATTAAAAATTTATCTGAAATACACAAAAAAACAAGTATATATAGATAGCTATATCTATCTATTCTATGGCAATAAAAAATACCAATTTTTTTTTTCAGTATTAAGCGCGCACAGTTTAAAAAAACGAACAAATCAAATCATAATTTTTTTTTTTTTTTTTAATTATTTTGAAGAGGAAAAATAATATAAAACAAAATTCCAATAATTCTATGAAATTCCTGCAAAAAAAAAAAAAAGCAATAAAAAAAATTTTTTATACGCGACATTATTAAAATTGTGGTTCTTTTGAACACAAAAAAAAATTAAATTTTATTGAAAAAGAAGTATACGTATGTACAGCGAACAACAATGTCAAGTATTTCGTTAATTATGAAAATCTGCTTGCAAATGAAAACTTTTATATTAAAAAAATATATAAAGAAATAAAAAAAAAATAGAAAGAAACCATTAAAATAATACTAAACACTTAATATATTTAATTTTCCTTTTGTGAGAAAATTTCAATTTTGTTTGAATTTATAAGGACGATAATTATTTTATTGTCCTTAACAATAAACAATAACAAAAATTAAATGTTTTTTTTTTTATTTTTTTTTTTTTATTGTAAAACCAAATAAAAAAAAATAACACTTCTTGTAAATATTCTTAGTAGAATAAGAATCACAAAGAAAACTTGGAAAATTATTAAATATATAGAACTTGATGATTTTCTTTTCTTCAGAAAAACAAAAACAAAGTGATTTGAAAACATGAGCTTATGAGCTTCATCTAACAAAAAATAAATATAATCTTTTATTGAGAAATCTAACAAATTTAATAAACAAGTAATTTAATAAAATGAATGTATATATACAGTTTTTTTTACGCAACATTCTGTAGTATTCTATAGTAGATCTATAGTAGTTCCCGTTTTTTATTGTTACATTACTTCTTGTGACTGGGACAAAAAATGATTCATTTCTACATGTGACGACATCATTTTTAATAGACTCAGGTTACAATTTTCGAAGAAGTTATTCGTGGAAATAGTGATTTTGAACATGCCAGTCGGAGATGGTAAAGATCTTATCGAATATTTAAAATTATAATAGACAAAAGTAAAATAGTTGTTTATAAATATTTCCCAAATAATAAAAAACAAAACTTTTAAAAATATTACGCTATTTACTTCTTTTTTTTTTTCAAACAAAAGCTTCATGTATAATTTTATCAAATACATTATTCATAAACATCTGTTGTTGTTACATTTTTTCAACTATCTTGTCACATTTTTTGAAAAAGTTGCACACAATTAATCAAAAACATAATAATAAGGAAAATTGAAAATGAAAAACAATATACAAACTTTTTGCTCAAGATGCCTTCAAGATGCAATAGACAAAATATCAAATCGGAAGTGTTAAGCAATATCACGATGACGGAAAATTCTATAGAAGAATAACGACAAATTGTTGTTAGACTAAACTATATTAGAAACTTGAAAAAATAAATAAATTTTATTATTTGAAAATTGTGTATAATGACAAAAAAATTAACATTCAGATTTGATCAAATAAGATAGTATCAACATTTGCCTTTTTCATCCTTTTCTAAATGTTTTCTAAATCTGATATGTTTGATTTTATTTTTTAATTTATGATGTCAAAAAAATTAATTCTATAATGATCAAGTTTCAAAGTTTTAAAACATACAAATTGGAAGAAAAGCAAACTCATAATTATATTATGTTTTCTAAAATCTATAACATAAATACATGTATATAAAAATAAATTCCAATGTACAAAAAAAAAAGGATGAACATACATACACCATTATAGTTTTTATAATACTCTTATTAGAACTTTAATTATCTAAACCTTTTATTTCATCACCATTGTAATCTTATATAATCCTGAACGAAAAATGTCACATAATAAAGCTCTCAAATTATTTCGGATCAATTTATTTAAAAAAAAAATTATAAACGTTTGAATCGATATCTTATAATATGAACAAAAAAAGTGGACAAATTCTGTTTGAAATAATTTGATATCCTAATGGAATACAAAAAAAATTAATAGACCACTTATATTTGGCCATCATTGTTATTGGTAAATTTATGAAATCACAATTTCAAATATCACCCAAGCTTATATTATGTAATTGTACAAGCATCAAGTGATAAAGTTAAAAATATAAGAACTTTTTTCATCTGTTGTCCGTTAAAACTAGTTTTGTTCTAATGGAAATTGCTTTCCCATTTGGGTTTCAAAAATATTTTCTTACATTGTAGCCATTGTAGGTCAGACCCTTTCCCTGGATTCTGGTCTTTGTTTTTGTTTTTACCTATTTATGGGTTATGTGTTTACTATAATATCGATTCAAAATATCTTATTTTCCTTTATTTAATTTTTAGATCTAAATTCATTTTGTTTAAAATTTTAAAGCCAGATGTTTTAATCTCTTTAGATTAGAGTTGGTTCCAAAATTCATTCCAGAATACAAAAGAAAATTGTATATAGACCTAACGCTAAATTTGAAATGATTTAAGTTTTGCAAAACACTTTCATTTTATTTTTCATCTTTTTCTACTATTAATAATCCTCAATTTGCAACACAGAAAAAAAAATCAAAAACAATATCAATTTTCTTTCCTATCATGTTAAGGATTATTCAGTATTAAGGAAATAAAATCCTTGTTAAATGCTTATAGTTTTTTTTTTTTATTTATCATTATAAAAAAAAACTTTTTTGACTTGTAAAAAATTATATTAATTTTTCTCGAAAATAAAATTATATTTATGTTATGAGATAAGCTTATTTCCAATGCCATAAATCCAATCCATCATATATAAATATATTGTGTTGATTAACTTTTTCACTTTTTTTAATATCGGTCGAATGATATGAAGGGGCAACATTTTTAGTTTATTTACTTATGGGTACCATCTACCATGATACATTTATGATAAAAGGAAAATGATAAAATTTCCTTCATTATAATATTTTTATATTAATTTTGGTGCTACAAATCAATATACCTACATTAATATGCAGGCAATAATCAAAAAATATCGTTTAATTTATTAAAAAAAAAAATTCAAAAATTAAATCACTATAGAAGAGGAATTTAATATTATTTTTTGAGTTTTATACTATTTGTTTATAAATGCACATGGCATAAAATTTGCATAAATAAAAGATTATAAAATGAAATTATAAATGATAATAAAGACAATGAGAAATGAAAATACATACATTCAATTATTTGTGTAATTGTGGCTCTCGAAATTGAGTTCTTGTTATTAATCCCTGATATAGTGTTTTGTTAACGCTATAATGATGAATTTTTTTCTATAAATCCACATACTTAACATGGTATTCTCATTAGGATTATGTATTTCCCATATATTGAAAATATATAAGATTGATAAAATATATTTTTTATCTTGTAAAATTTATTTAAACAATTTTTGATGTTACAAGTTACTTTCATTTTTTCATATACCTGGCTCTATAAAATCTAAACGTATTTTTGTCATTAAAATTTTTAAACATAACTAATATAAAAATTTAAAACTTCTATAAAATACATAATATAAAAATAATTCGATTTTGACAACAATAATATTATCTCTTTGTTATTAAATAATTCATTCTTAAACTATCAAACTTCCTTTTGACTTTAAAGTTTTTCCTTTGTATCCTTTAATAAAAAAAAAAACCAAAAAAAGCAAAATAACAAACCAAAATTTAATGGTGTGATTAAAATATCTTTAAAAGAAATCTCTGTAAGATAAAGTTGAATATACAATATCTTTGATGTTTTTGTAATAATTTGTTACACAAAAAAAAAAGGATATTTTTCTGTGGGGTTTTCCTTTAGAATTCCCAATTTACTGTTTCTTTTTTTTTTTTGTGTACAAGTTGATTGTATGTTTTTTATGTTTATTAAAGATTCTACTGAATACAAAATGAAAATAAAAAAAAAAACCAAACCACAATCATGAATGTCAATCTCTTCTCAAAAATTTATAATTACATATAAAATATGCCTAAAAAGATTATTTTTATATTTAACAGATCTAGATGTTTACATTTTAACTAGAAATCAACATTTAAATCTTTCTTTGTTAAAATATTGTTTTGTAACCGATTGATTATTAATAATGACCCCTACTGATTGAAGCGTCTTACTATATGACCGGAATAAATTTGAAAAATCTAATTCGCATTGATGGTTATTATAAATTGTACGCAGCAAGCAAGCTTTTACTTATTTTTTTTTTTAATAGCGAAGAAAACTAAATTTTTCTTTTATATTTGTTATACAAATAAAAGTTCTGACTACTATGTATAAATAAATATATATAATAATATTTATGGAAAATCTTATCGTGATTCATAAAAATTTAATCCAAAATGCAAAACAAACAAAGTTTATTTTTTCAAACAAACATACAATATGATGATCAAGCCAATATTAGAATCGTTCTTCAGTGTCTTTTTCTTCTAAATGTTTGCTGAAATATAGAAACTTAAGGTCTATTTTTTTGATTTCTGTGTAAAAAGCGGTAGTTTTTAAATTCTTAAAAAAAAAAAAAAATTGTTTCTTGTTCTTTGGGTATGTAAATCAAGATAAAATCTATGGTGAAAACTTACATATTTGTAACCCACAGTGTATTATTATACATATATTACAATATTAGTGTTATATATAACAATATCATATGCCGTGTATAAAAAAATATACTTACATATGAAAATAATTTTGTAGCAGATGTGGTAGAAAAATCTTCGAACAGAGTGTTTGTGGCTTTTAAATTTATTTTAGAGTAAAAAGTTTTGTTGGTTTCTTTTATTTTCTGAAAAAAAGAAAATCTTAAAAAAATTTCCTTTTTTTTTCTTTACATTATTATGTGAAATTTATTCCAAACAAAAAAAAAAACATTATTATTGTAATCCAATTTTGTTCACATTTTTTCACACATTCACTGAATGTACACTTACGAATTACAAGATTATAATCATAATCTGAAATTAAATACAACAATATTATTACATGTGTCTACAAAGTTTTACACATAACGAATGAATTCTTTATTCTTTTTAAATAAATTATTTTTAAACTTAAAGTTGAGCAAAATTAAACTGAATTATATTCAGTTGACTGAAATATAGAATCATTCCAAAATAGATTATTGTTGCAGAACATAACGTAACTGGGGCTACCTTTTTAAACTTTTATAATGCTTTTTTCATGTTTTTGATATATAAAATGTATAGGCTTGTATTACTTTTTTAAATGCAATTACTAAATATACAGAATAAAGAAACTTTTCTCTTTTTTTTTGTTTAAACATATCAATACCTTATTTTCAGCAATACTATACTTTCATGTACTTCAACTATTTCAAAATATATTAAAAAAAAAAATAGATTGTTTTGGCTTTCAAATAACATTATCAAAATTTTCAATGGCAAAATAACGCCTCGCCGCAATAACTATACAATGAATAAAATAATAATAAATTGTTTGGTATAATGATTGACTTTATAGATACATTTTTAGTTGCCATTACTATAAAACTAAATAACATCTGATTAAAATTACATTTTCAAATATATCTAGAGTTATAAAAGAGAATATCCAATAATATCTATATTAAACTGTTTATCTAATTTTTATTCATGAAAATAACAACAACAAAAAAATTTTAGTTCATTTATTGAAAAACAATTTTATTTGACGTTTAACAAAGTGAAATATGTATATAACATAATATTTACATAAGCAGATGTTAATACTATTTTCATTTTCATTATTTTCTTTTGATGAATAAAAAAAGAAAAGCTTAATTTTGATGGTATGTGAAGAGTTTACCACCATCAGAAAGAAGGTTGCAAAAAAAAAATAAAAAATAAATATAAGGAGTGAAAAAAAAACGCCTTAAGATAATTTTCTTTTTTTTTTTTCTTTCTTTCTTTCAAAAGCTTATTTTTTTATGAATTTTTCAATTTTTACTTAAAGACTTTTTTTTCTGTAAATAAACATTTTAGATGTACTATTCTGGCATAAAAAGATTTAAATTTTATTTTTTATTTTTTTTTATTAAAAATCGTCAAAATGAATAGATGTAATTTTAAAAAGATCTAAATACATAAAAGATTTTATTTTTGGACCAAAGCCATTACGCAAAAAATTCATGTTAGTTTTGATAATCTTTTAAGAAGTTCATATACCCACATCTGTTGTACAACAAACCGAATGGAAAAAGACATTAGCCTTTTTTTTTTCTTGTTCCTTTTTTTTGTTTTTTTTTTATTTATTATTGATTCAAAGAATTTGCATTTTTGAAATAACAAAAATATACTAGTATGTATACGATTCGATACTTTATATAGATTGTAATTTTGTTTACTATTCACCGCAATGGAAAATTTAACAATAAAATTTAAAAACAAAAATATGTCATGGAAATCCATTGAAAAGTAATCTTATTTTTTTACATTCATTAAAAGTCAGTAAATAAGCTGAAAGAATATAAAAAAAAAAAATTAGGACTTTTAGGAAATTTGCTGATACGATATTTAGAATTATTAGAAAATATGTTGTGTTGAAAAAAGCGAAGGCCGATATTATTTTCCATAAAACAAAACATATTTGGTGAAAAACATAGGAAAAATAAATAGAACCCATAAAAACAAAGTTTTTATTATAGACCCTTTATATAGGAGGCCTCGGATTTTTTATTGCTAATATTGATTTGTTGATTATTCAGTTTTTTTTTCTTTCAAAAATTAATATTGCTTTAAAAAAAGTTACTTTCGATCGAACTGAAATTTATCTATAATGCATTAGCTACAATTCGATGGACAAAATTTAATCTCAATCGAATGACGGGAAGTGGATCTTCTTCTTAAATTTGAGGACAAGCAATCATCCAATCAATGAAAGTGACCAAGTTAATATAAAAAATTTAAAAATAGGAATTTTTTTCTTATTACTTACTCTTATAAGCGAGTCACACTACAACTAAAAAGCCACTACTTATGGTGGCTTTTTCAAATGCGTTCACACTTGCATTTTTTTGTTTTTTTGTTTTTTTTTCTCTTTTTGTAATATCTTTTTCCTTTTTTTTCCGAAATATTTTTTACTTTTTTCTTTTTTTTTTCTCTTTTTGTAATATCTTTTTCCTTTTTTTTCCGAAATTTTTTTTGTTTTTTTATTCGTTTTTTTTAAAAAAATAGCCGCCAACTTCCTGAAAGTATGCAATTCTTAGTTTATTTTTTTCTCACAGAGCTCATTTGTTATTTGATCCCTGATTTTCTAGTGGCTTTTTGAAAAGCCACTAGCTTTTTTTCTTTTATTTTGTATGGAAAAAGCCACTAAATAGCCACAACGATGATAGCTTTTTCAAAAAGCCATTAAAAAGCCGAAGTGTGATAGCCATATTACGTGCTTAATACTGGAAAATGCTATTTTATCTAATTTTTTTCTTGTAGAAATGAAGAGTAATATATAAAATATAATCTTGATTCAAAACAGTATATGTTAATAAAATAATGTTTATCTTTTAGGTTTATTTTATCATTTCTATTTCTTGATTTAAACTTACAAAAAAAAATACAAAAATTAAACAAAATAAAAAGATAATATATTAGTATAAATATATTAATAAAAAAAAAATTTCTAATCAAAATTATAAATAAAACTCTGAAAATTTTAATTATTAATGATGATTAAGCTCTAAACAATTTTCATCATTTAATTGATTCATTTGCACTAAAAGAATACAAAATCTTTCTCTAATCTATTTCCCTAATGCTTATGTTCAATATAAATAATAAAAAATAAAAAATAAAAATAAACAAATTTTCCCAATGAGTTATCATATTTTTATATATTTTTCTTCAGATTATGGCATTAAATATTTTTATTAGAATAGAAACTAAAATTTATCTCTGGCAATAAAAAATATAAACTGCTGGCAATATTTTATTTCAAAATTTATAGCTTTCAAATGATAAAAATATTTATGCTTTAGCATTTTCGAGAATTTTATGAATATTTTTGTTTAAAAAAAAAACTCCTTTTGATTGGACCTTTCTGAACACAGATTTTGATTACCACAAAAATATATACATTTAACTTTTGAAATTATATAGTTTTTTTCCCCCTTTTTTTTTGAACAAAAATTTTAGTACCTTTCATAAATTTTGGCATTTTTCATAACATATAACATAATATTATGATCTTTTTACATACATTATGTATAATGCGTTATGTTATAACTATAAAAAAAATACCATAAATAGTTTTTTAAGTGCTTTGAAAGTAGGTTAAACATATAAAACAATAATTTTATGAGAAATTAGAGCTTCCACTTTGTAAATATTTTTGACCATGATATAAGATATATAAGACTCTTCAATAAACTTTCCTTTTTTTTTAAACTTTAATGCAAATCAAATTGCAGCGTTGAATGAATCTACATATATACTACATATAATATACAATGAAAAAATATTATTTTCACACAGAAATATGTCAGATACAAAATTAATAATAACTTATTTTCAGATTTAACTAGACCTATGCGTTATATAAGCATGTTAGTATGTAAAATAAAACACTCATTTTGACAAAATAAACAAGTGAAAATTTTTAAAATATGTTTAATCGACAACTTTTTTATATTCTTATCTAAATACTAACAAATTGAACATTTTTTCTCATGGTAACTGTTCCAAATAAGAAATTTTTCTATATTTTCACTTTAATAATAAAACCTATGACAAACCAATTCCTATTTACAATAAACCGCAAAATCATTAATGAATTTCATCTGTATTATGTACTTACTAATAAAAATTATATACATATATATGAGTATCTATAGAAAATTAATAATTATGTTTTTTATCTTCTAATAACGCACGTAAAAAATTACGATGAAAATTTTCATCAAGGAAAAAGTTAAAATTCTTTGAATTCTTATTTTTAGATGTTTATTTTTGTGGTGTTTGATTACGACATTATGTGGGAAATTCTATCATTAATTAAATCACACTAATTTAGTTAAAAAAATCTGCAAAAACTTATGTACACTTAAAATGAGTATATTGCATGAAATTAGGTATTTCAAACCACAATTCAAATTTCATAATTGCCGAACTGGGATATCCATCAGTAATCCTTTCCCTATCATTGTTCAGAAAATTATTTGACTTTTACATATTGTTTTAAATCATTCATTCAGAGATATAATAATGTAATAAATTATTTGCAAAATATTATATGATTCAACTCTGTCATAATGAATTCTGTTTTACAAAAATAAAATTTAAACATTTGTGTTTTGGGATATTGTACATAGACTGAAATAATTTTATCAAAAGTTTTCTCCAATTTTTTACAAATTCACACAACCCCACTTACCATTATACCTAATATACGTTTTCACTTTAAAAAAGTATATATGATGAGAGGAAAATAAATTAAAATTTTCAGAAACTTTGATCATGAGTTTTTTTTTTATTCCGAATACAAATAAATCAATATAGAATTTTAATTTTTCTACATATAAATAATATTAGCTTTCTTACCTTTATCTTTTTAAAAAAAAACTGTACTTTCCTTTCATAAAATATCTTGTTGCAAACAAATTAAGATACTTAAAATTTATACCATTCAAATAGAATAGACCCTTTTGAAAATCCTCAAAAACAACAAAATGCAAAACATCGGCTTAGAAATAATATTATAGTACGATGATAAAATATAAGAATATAACGATAGTACTTGTTTTTATTTCAATATATTATACTTACTTAATATCTAATATCTAATATGAAATTAAAAATCGCAAACACAAAATATAACAGATCTACAATATTTTATAATTCTCAACTAATATAGAATAGTTTCAAAATTTTAATTATGGAAGTTAGAAATTGAATAAGACATTACTTAAGTTGTATATCCTATGTAAAAATTTTCTTAATTTTTCTGTCCTAATTTAGGTTTTTTACTTTACCCTCAAATTTATTGTTTGTTATAAAAATAAATTTATTTATTTTTTTATATCAAAAATTGATGAGTGTTATATAAAATGCGTGTACACATGAAAATATAGATGGAGGAAATTTTTAAGGGATATATCATGTATAATACTTAGTATATTTTAAAAAATATAATTTTTCCTTATTAAATAATATTTACGTAATAAAGGCTTCACAAAGATGATGAAGGAAGGAAATTTTTTCCATGTTATGATAACACCACAAGTATAGGAAATACTTGAAACAAAATATTTAAGTTACTTTATCTTAATATTTTAATAAATATATATATATATATATATATATATATACGTATGTAAGTGTACTACGTACGAACAAAAATATATGTATATTAACTTTTCCCACAGGTGTATTGGTAAAAATATATAAATATAACTAAGTATAAACACAAATATATTATGATTGTATGTTTTATTTTCCGTTAAATTAAATTAAATAAAAGAATTATCCTTGAAAAGCAAATAAATGAGTTAAATGAATCCTTAAAAAAAAATAAATAAGAAAAAATAGAGCGATATTGATTTTATACAAAAATAAAAATTTTCATTAAATTTCCCGGGTAACAAGCAATAGAATTTATAATATTTAAATGACATTTTATACCCTTTCGATCCGAAAATCAAAAAAAAGTCTATGTATCCAAAATGGTAAAAAGGTTTCTATACACTATTCCTAGGGGAATGAATCTAAAACTTATTTAACTATGTAAATATTTCATAAAAATGTTTATCTTTTTTTTTTACTTAGACTCTGTAACGAAAAAAAATTATTTTAGCTTGAATTCTTTGTGAAAAATAAATTATGCAAAAATACTAAAGTAATGTCAAAATCTATACTTCATTAAACTTATAAGAATTCAGAAAGTTATCAATGTGTATTTAGAAGGAGACTATTATACTTTTTCTTAGTACTGTGTAGAACTTCTTGCGGTAGGCAAAGGTTTGAAAAAATAAAATCATAAATTTATTTATCTTTTTTTTTCATAATAAATTATAAATTTATAGACTACTGCATTATACATATGTATATCATGCATATATGCAATTTTTAATTTCTTTTTCTGTATTCTATTTTTTTAGGTTGTTTAATAAAACTAAACCAAAAATAAATATATCAAGAAATTAAAGAATAAAAGAAATTTTCAATACTACGGAGGATCGCCGTATAGTAAAATTGTACTTTTAGCATTTAGGATTATAGAATAGAATCCGCCGTAGTAAAATAATAATAAATCATTCCAAACTAAATGAATAAGTAATTTTTTAATTAAGCAGCTTGAAAATATAAACCATAATTTACATATAATACATATCTATATCGTATATTATATTCTCACCGATTTAGTTAAATGTATCGTGAACCAAAGCTTAATTTTAAAGGTTTTTTTTTTGAAAAATGTGTCAAACTTAGAAAACTGATGGTACATTTTAATTCAAAAATCACGCTGTTCTTGAAATTTTTTTAAAAATTTTTATGTTTCTAAGATCAGAATTATACTATCGCTTCGACATAAGCTTTATACAAATTTTACAAATAAATATACCTCTTTATATATTCTAACTTTGCAATGCATAAATTTCCGTTTAACAGCTTAAATATATAAATATTGAAAGAATATAAAATATTAAATTCAGAAATTTGAAACATTATAATATAGAATATAAAAGCTGAAAATAGAAAATTAAAAAATTTTGTGAATTACTTTAGGCCAAAATGAATAATATGATACTATGTAAAATGTGTAAAATAATAATACTCCACACTGTAAATACATAGTTTTCATTAAAAGGATTTATATACATTTTTTTTTTTAATAAACTTAAAGTAATAATGCCACAGAAAATGAAAATTTACATTTTTGTGTAAAAGAAAAAAACTTCGAGGTCTTCAGATGAAGCTTTTTTAATGTTGGGAAATAAAGTAATAATAACAAACAATAATAATAATAATAATAACAATAATAAAAGCTATATACATATATATGTAAATAGGATTTTTGTTTTCAAGTCATATTGAGTGAAAACATAACACTTCTGAATAAAAATTAAGCAAACAAAAAGAAACATTTATTTAAAACAAAAAAAAAAGTAAAAACAAAAATAATGAGAAAATTTGCAAGCTGCATTCAAAAAAAAAAAAAACAAGAACATTGGGCATAAAAATATACTAACCTACAGTTTGTATATATTTTTAATATTTTTATTCTAAACATTAAAAAAGATTTTATTATCTTAAAGCAATTAAAAATTTTCAATCGAGTTGGACCACCAGAATTAAGGTTTTTATAAAATAAAGAGAAGCTATAAGATTAATATGTGGTTTTGTTAGGAATTTTTTTGGTATACAGGCTAGATAAACTTTTTGCAATCCTTTGGTCACAAACTAAAACCAAGGAGAATTTAATTAGAAAAAATTTGAAAATAAAATTTCAAATTTAGAATTAGATCCTTAATAATTCTAGTTTGAAATCTGTTGAGATATTCGATTATTTTGATTGTGTCCAATATTGTTTATTTATCGTGATTATATTCAAATAAATTTTAATTGTATGGCATTAAAGTTTTAAAATATTTAAGAATAATAAGTACGTATTATTGTGCGGTTTTAATAAAATAAAAGCCCTGAAATAATGTAACTTTAACAGAATTGCCCATATTAAATTATAATGTAGGGTATTCTATTTATTGCAAAATATTTTATAACTTTTTATTTATATTTAGCATATTTTGTATTATTATTTTTTTGTACGAACAAAAATATTATTATGCAAATTAAAAACTGTCGTATTTTTTTTTCTATATAGGTTGTTTTTTGTTTAATATCGGTGGCAAAGCATAAGTAACTTAAATTCTTACTCTATTTTCTACTTGTTTGAAATTCTTCGTTTGCATTACAAAGCAGAAATGGGATAAAATATTATGTAGTCGAAATTTCCTATTAAAAATTCATGATACCTACTACTTACTTATTTTTATGAATAAAACGAAAAAAAAAAAAAAAAAGGATAGGACAAATCTTAAAAATCTTCCAAAAAAAGGAAAATATTATCTTTGAATATCAATTTTTTTCCTGTTTAGCTTTATGCATGTTATTAGTCTTATATTTGACTTATGACGGTACAATATCCTATCAAAGAATAAATAGGTTTCCATTCAACATGAACCATTTTTGTTAGATTAAAATTAAAAGTAAAATTTATGTAAAAAATTTCAAGCACTAACCATTTTGCCATCCAAGATTCAAACTATTGCGCTTTATAGAATAATTAATATAACTGATAATTTAAAAAAATATAGTTCAACAAAAAGAAAAACTTTGTCAATAAAAGAATATAGTACTCGTTTTCTGTTCCCAATGATAAACAATCCATTCCAAAACATAACGTCAACCTTATTGACAATTTCATAAATTTAATCCCTATTTTTCCTTGGGAAAAATACTAGCAAACCAGCCCTGTGAAGTTTTAACTATAACTTGAAACTAGGTTGGCGTCGAATATTAAAAGCAGGACAGTAATTTTCGATTATTATTAACCAATATGAATAATTGATGTTCCTAAAAGTTTGCCCACAAAATTTCTTAAAATCTCATAAATTTTAAATTTATTCACGTATTACCCGAACAACATGCATAGTACTTTAAGTAATACATGTTTATTTTTTTTAAACATTTATTTATTGATACATGAATATGAAAAAAATTGTACTTAAAATGGTAATGACGTTAAAAATATGAAGATTATACCCGCCCAAATCTGTGTGAATAAAATGTTCAAAAAAAATTATAAAAAAATTTAGTATAATGAATAAAATTTATGAGGCAAGGCTGAATATTTTGCATCAAAAATTATAAGTGGGATTTTGGAATATTTTACTTATTCAATCGACCGTCGCGTTGTGTTGTCACCATTATTAGTTGAATAGTATAAGATTTTCATTATATCCTTATTATTTGATTAAGTTAAATTATATTTACCCATAATATTAAATTATAATAGCTATTTTAAAACTCGACTCTTTTATCATTATGTTTAATCTTGAGTACTGCACTATATTAGATACCAATTTATACGAAGCAGTACAATATCATTGTAATTGTATAGTAAATTTGAAAAATTACTCAAAGATTAAAAGTTATGAGAATATATTTTACTCCTGAATAAAAAAAATAATTATGAAATAAAGAACAATATGCATGTACAAAATGTGCTAATACAATATATATCCTTAATTTTATGCATAATATTTATACTTATCAATAATCTTCTGACATTATAGAACCCTTATTTTAATCCTTCCAAAGTTTGTAATTAATTTGATTAATTTACATTATTTTAATGAATTCTCTGAATCGGAAAACCATAAAAATAATTTCTATAATCCTTAATTGTTTATCGGCTTTGAGAATAGAGAAACACAATATCGTTGGTTATCCAGCCCCAGCGTTATTTCTTTAAATATTTATAAATAAATAAATAATTAAAAACGTATATAATAATAAATAAATAAATAAAAATAAAAATATTACCATTTAAGTTTTTTTCTAATTATTTATAGAATGTTACAACCTATATATATATATCTTTAAGTTTTTAATATAAGCCACAACACTTATTCGAATATTATCAATCCAATTTATTTTTATTTAATTTGACATTTTTCAAGATTAAATAATCTTTCATTTACGGTTCAAACTAATTAACTTAGATTTTAGAGAAATTTAAAAATAATATATTAAAATATAAAAATATAAAAGTTTTGTATACCCATCAGTCAAGGCGGCATTATTAACTAAAAAACTATCGCAAAGTTAAAATATTAATAATAATGCTTATATTATATTATTAGATAAAAATTTTTAATCTAAACTATTTATTCTAAATAGTTACATAAAATTGGGGGTTAAAAATCTTATTTTCAGGAATTCATAATATATTATGATACCAATATACCATTTCTGGAGTACATAATTTTGCATAAAATTTATATTCTTTATTAACTTTACGAAAATTTTAATCAAAAAATAGTATAGTTAACTTTAATATAATCAATTTTAAATACCAATACCAATATTAATATAATATAAAATGTTTTATGTTAATGTTATAATTTTAATTAAAATGCATAATGTCAAGCAATATTTTTGTAATAAAACAATGAGGGATAATTAATTCACGGTTGTTTCTTTATTTTATTTTACCAATTTCTAGTTAATAAACCATATATGGGACTATATATGGGTGTATTACCTATACAAAATTGTTTAAATTCATTTATATACTTTTTTTTTTAAATTGGTTCCTTTTTTCGTTATTATCCCTAACGAAAAAAAAGTTGTAAGCGAATTACAAAATGGACCTTTTTTTTCATGCTCCCAAAATACATCAAATTAATGTGTGATGTGTCCTTTTATCGATTAATGAAAATTTATATAAATAAAAGAAATTCAATATTTCAAGCCCAAAATTTAGGTAATTAATCGGTTTCAAAGAAAACTTAATCATCCCAAAAAAAAATAAAACTTCACTTTTTTATTTTTTAAAAGAAATAATTTTTTTTTATATCTATTATTATCTGTAAGTAAAAAAATTATTTTAATTTTAGCTTTGAAAAATTTAAAAAAAAAAATAATTTTGTTACTTTAACCTCCTCCCTTTTTGAATTTTCTAACCATTTTAATTTTTTTATGTTACTTTGCGGACTCAAATTTTTTTGCCCTTTTGACTTTTGAATAGCTCATAATTCTTTTTTTTTTTTATTTATTTATTTACCTATGTTGACAAAATAAAATAAAAAATAATAATTTTAATAAAATTTCTTATATATAAAACCATTTTTAAATTGTAGTGTTCCTTTTTTTTTTTTAAGTTTGTTTCTTATATAAGTAAATTTTTAAAAAGGTATACAAAATCAAATAAGAACCACAGTGTCGGTGAATAAACCTTTAGGATAGAGGATCCTTTTTTTTTTTGTTTTAACTATAAATAAAAGTTTGTATGTATTTGTCTGTTTATATATATGTACATTATTTTGTATAAAATGTTAGACATAAAATATGAACAAATAAATATAGGGAACAAAAAAGAGGACAAGGTAAAAATATTCTTGGTTCATGAAAAACAAAGTATAGTATAGAGAAAATTAAGATTTGAATAAATTATAAAGTTCAAATCAGTTCTAAAGTTTGTGCAGGGTGATTAACTTTGCTACAGGGAATTTTTCTATATTAATATTTGTATGTTTTAAAATTATTTTTATGAATATAAAATGAAAACAAATAGACGTAGTGTATTATAGAGCAAAGTGATTCGCAGTATATGAATTCTTTAGTCTGACAGTTGAGCATAGAAAAGAAAATTAAGAACAAGATTTTATTTTTCTATTTTATGGATTAAAATCGTCATAATTCATAGAATTTGAAATTGTTACACATTTTAGAACCTACCCTACTAGCATAAGATCAGTTTAGAAGTAGTTTTTCATCACGTACGTTCGTAACTCATGAAACTGGTGAACAAAAGCTATAGTAGAGTAGTTACATTCAATATATATTCAATAAAGTTTAATACTTTGCCTGAATAATATTTTTATAATATTCAATTTTTTCAAAATTTTAGAATTTTTTTTTTAATCTCATTATAAAATAATTCCTCATTTATCAAAGAAAAAATTCTTATTCAAGCTTCATAACTTAATCAATATTATTTTTCAACATTATATACTTTTTTTTTTAATACATACGTTTTTTTTTTATAGGTAGAGTTATTTTCAAAGAGATGTTCCTTCTCCTCTTCCTCCCATCTAAATTCAATAAAAATGTGAAAATTTTTATTAAACTGGATTCCTTCTGTGCCATCAAAAACCCATTTTATGCCAAAAATATATCTTTTTATTAGAAAATAGGTTACGTGATTGAAATTAAGACAATATGATTTTTTTTTCTTCGTATAATATTACAATATTTGTAATCTTATACTTATTCGTAAATATTTCATTTGATATTTTACTACGCTTTTCAAGATATTGAAAAATTCTAATGAAAATGCAAATTTCAAAATCATTTCAAAATGAAATTAGGAATAATATATTAAAACCAAAATTATTTTTGAAAATGAATTTAATTTACTTATTTGAATTCTGTGTTTTGATTGCTTAAGACACTTTGATGACATATTGAGATGTCATATTTCACAGAGGATATCATCTTACGAAATGAGATTCAAAATATTCACAAAAAAACCCACAACTGCCTTTTTTCATCGATTCAAGGAGTTTTGAGTTTCTTAACTAACTATTTTGTTTTTTTCCAAGCAATTAAAATCTTAACGGGAATAGCAATTCTTGTTGAAAGTTCTGAATGATGTTTATATTTATGTATCTATTGAATTTCAAAATGCTCAAATTCTCACGCAAACGACTGAAAACTAATATCATTTTCATGCCGTGATAATGGCTATATATTATAAGCTAAACTATTATATATGTCACTATTTTGAATAAATTTTGAGGATACTTGAAAAATTCATAACTAAATTTAAGAGAGAAAATAAAAAATAAAAAGATAAGTCAATTTTCCACCCATAGTGTATAATGGTGAAAATAAGGGTTTTAATTAACCTTTCACGCTTTATGTAACAATATAATAACGAAAGAAATATTACCCATTTTATTTTTTTTTGTACATATATAAAAAAGTAGGAATAACCAAAAATAAAAAAAAAAGAGATACGAAATAATTTAGAAGTATTTTCTCTATTAAAATATAATTTTTAAGTATATAAAAACCACCTGTAAAAAAAAATTTTTTTTTTTTTGCTTAAAAACAAAAATAATAATTTTTATTAAGAGCCTTTATTATTTTTTTTTTCACAAAGATATATAATAACGATGTCATTAAAATGTTGAATAAGCTCTTTTATGATATAAAATAATGTTTTCTATTTTGAATTTTTCTTTGATTGCAGAATATATACAAGCTACTCTTCTTACACCTTTTTGCAGGATTCTAAAAAAAAAATAAAAATTCCAACTCATAGAAAAATTAAGATTTGGTTTCCTTTTTTTTTTTTTTAGATTTTATGAACAGAGATTTTACCTTTGTTTATTTCTAAATTGTAGGATTTATTGATATGATGTTTTATATAGTGGTTTGAGAATCAGGGAAACTCTTTGTATTATGTTTTTATTATTATTGTCCAGTGTATTGTGTACAATCAAATGTTGTGTGAAGAAAATAGTTTGTTTATTGGATTCTCCACATAACCTTTTGTTAAATATCAATTTCTTGGATGTATTTTTCATGTAATTTTGATCAATTTTTATTAAAGATAATATTATGATAATATTATGATGAATGCCACCTAAGATATCTAATGAACATTTACATAAAAACTTTTTGTAAATTTGTTTATTCTTTTAAATTCTAAGTTATTAAAACTCTAATAGCTTCTGAAAGTATTAGCAAATAATTTTACTATTAAAAATCTAGACGCTATTAAAATCTTATCTGTGGTGGCATGTTAAGTTGTCACTCGAACAGCGAAGATGTATCGAACATCGAAGCGAGTGGATTTTTTGGCAACATGTTAAGATTTTCTCGCTTCGATACTTTCGAAAATCATTTTCTGAAATGATTTTTGACGTTAAAAAAAAAAAAAAACCAAAAAGTAAATAATAATAAATAATTTTTCATACCTAATTATTTTTATTTACATTTATTAAAATTATTTTTTTTAATTTTTATAAATAAAAATGTTTACCTACCTTTAGATTAATTTTTTTTTTATTAATATTAAAATAATTTTCTTTTAATTATTTTATTTTTAAATAATTAAAAAAAAAATATTTCTGTTTATTCAAAATTAATTTTTATAAATAATTTTGAATAAAAATAATTTCTTTATTCATACATTTTTTTTATTCGATTCCGTATCACTTGAAAAATTTTTTGTGATACCGTAGCGAGAAAACGTAGAAGCGATTTTGTCATAACATACTGCCATTCGATCGAATATCGAATATCGAATTTTTCGAAATCTTAACATCCCACCACTGACTATATTTCCAGTTTCGATAATACATCATGTAGAAAATTGTTTTCTTTTCGTTGTATATACACATACAGTCTAGAACTGTATATTTAGTAGTTTCATATAAAAAACGACTTGACATACTTGTGTTAAAACCAGGGCTGTGGAGTCGGAGTCGGAGTCGGTAGTAATTTTTGCTTGTCGAGAGTCGAAGTCGGAGCCGACAAAATAAAGCCGACTCCGACTCCAAAACTATTTAATTTAAAGTAAACTCGACCAAAACTTATTAAATTAAAATACACGTTTTTATAATTAAATTTAAGAAAGCAACAACCAAGTGGGTGGCACAGTAATCCAATAAAAATATATTATCACAATTTTTGCTTACTAGGAAAATTACGAGAAATACCCTTTTATGTTCATATTAAAATTTATGGCAAGTTTGGTTGCTGGGAATATTACGGGAAATGCCCTTTTATGTTCATATTAAAATTTATGGCAATTTCGGGAAATACTATCTTTTATAATTGCTGGTGCTGCGGGTGCAGAAAGTATAGTACATTGGTATCAGACAGAGAGAGTCAAAGTAGGAGTCGGTGTCGGTAATTTTGTTGACCAACTCCACAGGCCTGAATAAAACCAGTCAAGTATTTTTCGCCCAAAATCAGATGACTATGTTATACAATGAATTTAATATTAGGCTGCGAAAATTTTTTGCACCCAAGTAACTACGAGTGGGATCTATTTTTTACACATTTTTATTTTAATCCTTATAAGCTTAAGGAATCAAAACGAAATTTTGAAAGAACATATTTTCAGTTATCAAATTAAAAAAAAACACTGGCTAATGTTTTTGGATTGGTTTTTCATATTTTTCTTTTCGCTTTAATTACAATACATAAATCATTTTTTTTTTGTTCATTCAAATTATTTTTCAAAAGTTTTTTCATTACTTAAATATCAAGCAATAGCTACATCTAAAAGTGTATATATACGCCTAATAAAAAAGTTTCTACATAAGACTAAAAAAGTTTCTACATAGAAAAGAGTATGTTTTATATATATATATATATTTTGTCAATTTGGTTGAAATTTTTTGTGTTCTTCATTTTTTCATCTTCATCTTCAGTTTTTAAAGCTTTAAAGATTTTCTTCTTATCAATTAAGTGAGTATAACTCAAATTATTTCAGAGATGACATAAAAAATGAGATATCGCATTGACATACTGGTATTCGGAATTAATCATAATTATGTGCTATTCAAAATACATTTATAATTATTTTTAAAGATATACATGTTCAATCTTTCTTTATGACTCAGTGAATAATGTAATTCACCACGTCTATTATACCACTCTGACATGATTCGGATAAAATTATTTTTTTCTTTAAAATAGATGGTGAAAAACGTAGTTTTAAAAAAGTTTTTATTTTATATATTTTATTTAAAAATCTTTTAAGTCCTTTTGCGCCAAAACGGCGTCGATTTTCGTTTTTTTTTTTAAACATTCGAATTTATTATTAATTTTACTCAATTACACTAAGTTGTGATTCAAAAATTATTGGAAATTCTTTTATTAGATATAATAAATGTGTAAAGTCTAAGTGTAAAATTTAAGCTCAATCGGATAATGGAAAATGGTCAAAAGTCGTCTTCAAATTTTGACTGGCGCCTCGGACAAAGAAACCAAAATCATAGAAAAGTGTTATAATATAAATATAGGCGCAATGAAAAAATTTTTTAAGTTAGTAGTTACTTTACTATTAAAATATATATGTGTACATTGTACAACGATCTGCCATTTGTTTTGTGAGATTTCTAAACGAATTAATATTTAATGAAAAATTCTACACGATCTACATTCACTGGCTTTTCTCTAAAATAATAAATATTTAATTGACATTTGATTTAGATCTATAAATAAAGAGCAAACACAAGCGTATAATTCTATTCAAAATTATAAGTTATATTAAAAATAAAAAAAAAAAAGATAGTATAATAATAATTTCAAAAAAAAAAAAAAACAAATCCAAATTATTTTCTCACACACATAATTTATATGTATGTAATTTTTAAACAAAAGGAATTCTCAAGCTACTTATTTTTTAACTTTCAGAATAAATTAAAACAAAATTAAAGAGAAGAATTTATGTGCACATTATATGTATATGAAAATAAAGCAAAAAAGGATCCCAAAATATTTGTGGTATTTTAAAAAAAAATATGTACCTACTTATACATTATACAATATAAAACATATATTCATTTATATACATACATAAACGTCATAAAAATACTAACTAACTATATAGTGCTAAGTGAATCCGTTGGGAATTTAATTGTTTCCGTTCTAACAAAAAAAAAATAAAAAATACAAATCAAGTTGTAACAATTTTTTTTTTCCTTAAAAATTCTTACAAAAATATTTTCCATTTTCCATTTTTTTTTTTGTTCTTTTTTTTTTTTTTTTAAATCCATTTTACCTTATTTTCTTTAAATCTCGAAAATATTTTTCATTAAAGAAAAAGTAAAAAAGAAAAAACGTATTTTTTTTTTTTTTCAGAAAAGAAAATTAACTAAATTTTCCCTTTTTTTTTTATTATTGCATTTAAAAATGAAAGAAAAAAATGTTAAGACGTTTTTTTTTTAAATACCTTACACAAACTCAGTTCATATAATGAGCAAATTAGTTTTACATCTCAATTTTCTTTCACTTTAAATGTTGTGTCCTGGAAAATTTATTATTGTAGAGTAAAGAATTTTGTAATTTTTTTTGTCCTTATAGATTTAGTAATTTTTTTGTCCTTATAGCAAAAAAATTATGTATATCTAAGCATTAAAATATAAATAATGATTATCGTTAATTAAATGAGATATAAATTAAATTTTCAGAAATCAAAATATCTTCAAAGCAACTAATAAGTTAAATCTAAAGATTTTTTCTATAAGTTACATATATTTATTATTTTATTCAAAATATATAAAGTATAAATTATTCCATTTTAATTATGTATATACTTACTTGATCCCTGAGCAGTCTGAGTTCTTTTTTATTTTAAATTTATGTACATTAAATTATAATCGTTTTAATATTTTTTGTCAAATTAATTATTATTATTATTTTTAGCTTCAAAAATTAAAAAAAAATAAAGCTATTATTTTACAAAGTTTTTATTTTTATATATGTATTAAAAACTGTTGATACCTAAAGATTCAGGTAACGTTAACGATGGCGGCACTAAAATTCTGTTTTAAATTTTTTATTTTTTTGTACCTTTTAGTAGAATAATTATGTATTCTGTAGTTGAAATTGGGTAGACCTCTTTTTCGACTTGCAAATAGGTAAAAAATGTCCGCGGAAAATTTTCACATTTATCTCACCTGAGCATGATATTCTTTCAAGGCAAAAGAAATATAACAAAAACAATGTTTAGAAATCTATAAAAACATACCTCCTTCCCTCAGAATCAGAAAATCAAAGAAAAAGTTTTTACCTAACTAAATAATCTTTTTTTTGGAAACACAACAACTGCTAAATACAATAGAAAGATAATTTTTTAATTAAAAAAGAATGCCTTAATTAGAAAATGGCTGTACATATTTAAGATTTCAGCTTTTTGATTCCAATTTACAATATACCAAGAAAAAAAGAAAAAGAAAATAAGAACTTTTCATTGCTCTCATGCTTCAACTTCAATTTAATTTTTAAAGTATCTCGCACTAAAATTAAAAGTTTTTATTATTCGGGACTCATTTATTTCGAATAGAAAAGAAAATAAAAATTACCACATCAATAATAACATTTTCAAAAGATACTTATATACTTTCCTGAAATCCTCAGAAAATTCCATTTAATTTGACTTACACACATAGTTAATAATATATAAGAGACTTAAGAAATAATTTTTAAAATATTTTCAGATACAATACAATAAAATTTAAATTGATGAAAAATGTAATTGAAATAAATATTTTACTCTATCGGTTAACCTCAATTATTCGTGAAAATCAGAAATGAAAAATAAAATTATATAATATTAACTGATAAAAAAATATCTCACATATATTTACATACATATGTACATATATATTGGTACATTTTAATTTTATCGAAGAGAATGAAAAAAAAAACCTAAACCCCAAAAAATGAATTTTTAATAAACTGTAACATCTATATAATGAATTATTCATTACCAAACATAAATAAATGGAAAAGATAATTTGATCCAAACAAATCTCTTATGCATAATCAAAAATTCATTTATCATGATGACTATATAAATATATGATAATAAATTTTTTTTTGAATTTCCATAAATATATGTATGTAGAAATACATATTATTCACAAATATATTATGTGAATACATTACTTAAGTGAAGTAAATTTTATTTATGAAATCTAAAATATTTTTCGAAATATTTTAAATATTTTTCATTTCTGAATCAATTAAAATTCAATATTTTTTTTCCTGACCATATTGTTTTTTTATTTCCTTCCGCATTTGGGTAGCTAGATTAAAATCTGCGAAGTGCGAACTCAAAGTATCAATTTTAATGTGTGTTCTTATATTATTATTTATAATTTTCATGATTTTACGAAATTAACTGGAAAACATAAATTTTTGTACTTAATTTAATTTAACTTACAACTAATTTTGCAACATTTAGTATTGTAGTAAAGATGGAAAATATGTTCCCCGACCAACGCACTACAACCGTATTCTTAAATTATCAGATTTAGCCATCAGTCGTTAATTAGATATAAATTTCCTTTGTTCAATATATGAACAATGCCAAATAAAAAAGAAAACTTAATTATTATATCCTTGATATAATTTACAATTCATAATAATCAGATCTTTATAGAATGAACCCTGAAAATATTCTAAGAGAAAAGAAAATCATTTAATATTCTTTTCTATCTTCAAAATGCTTCATTAACTTTCCAGGTGCTCAAAATTATCTTCAATCATTATCTGGGATTTTTGTTAATAAATCCTAAAAGTTTATAATTCATATAACTTAGCATAAATTATATCTCTTTCAATGAATGACCAAAAAATAATGATATTTTTATTTTTATTACCTTTATATAGAATACTTTAAGTTTAATTTAAGTATAAGTAGAAATTTTTATGGAAATCAAAATTAAAATATTAATACACCTGAATAAAGCCCATATTGTCAGAGAATCTTTTTATCATTTAGTCTAAGTGTAAGGTATTTACCATATTCCTTGGTGGTGTCATACTTAATCAACATAAATCATTAGCAATAACTCTAAGAATACACTAATTTTTGGGGTGACATGGTTAGAGGTTTTCAAACTCATCAGACCACCTTTTTCACTCAACAACATATTCTAGGTTCAAGTTAGTTAATTTAGCTATGATTAAAGAGTTTTC
>OZ023273.1:52870719-53121692 GCA_964007475.1 Hybos culiciformis
TAGTAATCAGAAATTGGCGCTCATGGTAAAAGAAAATCCGTACATGTTTTTGTTACATAGAATGGAAATATTTTTAATTGATATAACTATGGAGGAGAGTTATTTTTAAGATATGAGGTATTTACATAAATATGCAAGTGAATCAGAGTAACAAATATATGTGTACTTAAAGTCGAACAGTTGAGTATTAGCATTATTTAGGTACTTTTAATCTCTATCATAATTCATAAATGTATTTTAATTTGACAGGTACAGGTTGCAAAAATTAAAAAAAATATTGAAAAAAATTTGTCGCTACCTTGCGTGTCATCGGTCGATGAAATATAACCATAAAAAATTTAAAAACGACAACTTTTATAAATACGTTTCTTTTTTTTCATTATTTTTAATCTCTCCGACGAAAGTATAGGTAATATATTGAAAGTAAAAATTTTAAAGACAAGAAATTTAATTTAAAATGTTATTTTAATTCCAAAATGTTGTCAAAATATTTAATTTAGTATCTATTACGCCTTTTCAACTATATATCAGTATCATCAGGATGATGATTTTAGTATATTTAGGTTTTTTCCGTATAAGTAAGTCTAAGCACACTAACAATTTTTTTTCAATATTATTTATTAAGTTATAATTTAAGTACATCCGAACTTATATACTTAGTTTAAAAAATTTCTTTCTAATAATATACGTATATTATGTATCTATTAACGATCATGAAAAAGTTTTAAAGAAAATTTTAATGTTAAAAAAAAAAATAAAAATTTATTTCATAATTCACACGTAGTACCTGCACTTCGCGTCGTAAATTTTGTATCACGAAAATGATTGTAAATAAATATTTAATTTTCATTGTATAAGTTAATAACCAAATATAGTGCCTATTAATTTTATATTCTTTTGACATTATCAGCAGCTATGGGATTTACTATGTGAATCTTATCATCACATTACATTTATTATTATAATTTTTTTTTTCAATTTATAATGGATTTTATTGTAAAAATTTATGATTATTTATATAATTTTTAAATTAGAAATTCTAATTCATGCTCTAATAAGTTTTTGAACTTTAATTTATTTCCTTATTTAAAAAAAAAAAATACCTTTAATAATCAATATTTTTTTATTCACTCAACAAACGTGCTGTTTAATTTTATTCGCCGTTCTTATCACAAAATTTTATTATTAAATTCTTAATTTCCTTGATTTTAATATTTCGTGAAAACTTAATTAAGCTTTATTAAATTAATTGTAGAAAAAAAAATATGAATTTTTAATAACTTTTTAACGAAAATATATATACCTATATTCTTCTTCTTTTTTTTTACCTACTAGTATTTATAACTTTTTTTATGATAAAGAACAGAATCATAATAAAAAAAAGCTTGTAAAAAAATCATTAAATAATGATTTAATTATTTGAATTTATAATTTTTTTCCCTTAAATACTTTTTTAAGTATTGGTCTATTTTACTTCTGGCAATTTTCATATAATTATTTTTTTGTAAAATTGTTTCAGGATTTTATTTTATTCGTCCCTTACAATTCAATTAAAAGTTTTCTAATAATTTTTTGTTATCCTAATTATTTTGTTGAAAACAGTTCGGTGTTTTCCACAAAAATGTTGACGGAAATATTATTATTATTATTATTATTATTATTCGTGATTTTATGAAGTTATTTTAAAAATATTCTACATAGAATAAAAAATAATGATAATTTTTTTATATTTTTTGTTTTTGACTTAATAATATGTTTTTACAACGAATCAACAAGCTAATAGTGTATATAGAATTTTCCACTATGTTTTCATATTTTGAGATAAAAACATATTTATAAGTTGTTAATTAAGTTCGCTAAATATGTTATGCTTATGGAGTGCAAAGAAAAACAATTATTTTATATTAATTATATGTACTAATAATGTAAGACATATGAATGTATAGTTATTTATGAAGAGATATAAATTTAATAAACCACAATCATTGTATAGCAAGTTCATTGGTTGAGTGAAACTGCAGTTTTTCTACCTTTTATTTCTAATATAAGTATGTAAGAGTACGTATGTAAAATTGTTCTACAAGAGTGCATTTTATTCCAATTTCATTTTACTAAATTCAGTTGCTTCCTTCAACATGTTTCAAGTTTTTTGTAAGTACTCATATTATTATTCATAATACCATCCAAAATTTAACAATTTCATTAAAAATGGTGATGAGTAGTTAAATAAAAAATATTATTGGAAAATAATAAAGATGCACAAATTTTAATAAAGATTAAAAATTTCTAGATATTAAAATTTTTTATGCCAAATGATGAGAAAAAAGTTACATAATATAATTTACAATTTTTTCACCTTGATATAGTTTATTTAATAACATATTATATTATAATTGTACAACTTCAACAAAAAAAAAATGTTTCTACAATATTAAGGAGCTAATTGAAATTATTGCTTCCGTATAGGTATAATGTTAATCGAAATTCACTTCGGCATCTCATAGCCATTATATACATTATTTATTGTCTATACAGTATACATTACACAACATTATAAATAATAACATTTAAACCAAAATCCCCCATTGAATTTTCATTTATTATTTAACACCGCTCACATATAGGAATTAAATAAATATAATGTTCCCATAAGGTAATGAAAAATTCTAGTCAATTTATTTTTTACTATATAAATTTTTTTCACGTTATTTGACGTCGTGTATACATATCCGCTTGATTATTATTGATAAATAATTCGATTTTAAAATCAATTCCTTGAACAGGCAAAATTTTGAACATTTTTTTTCTACCAAAATATTATTATTTACATAAAATTTTCTTATCATACATTATATTCGTAATAAATTACAAAATTCATGTATTGTGTATATTGTATGATTCTTTAATCAAAATAATTTTTCCAAGAAATAATTTTCTAAATTTTTTGATGACGCTCTTCTTGGGTTATATGTTTTCGTTCTGATTACAAATTAAAGTCAATTATTATATTTGTTTTTCAGGAAAATTCGTAAGGAAAAGGAAACTATATGCAAATCATTATATCATAGATTATTAGAATATCCAGAGTGTCAAGAAATTCTTGGTATACCTGTGTATCACCCATTATTTGATGGTAATGAACTGCCAATACCGTACGATGAATCTAGATTATTTCAATTTAGAAATGATTCAAATTCCACATTTGATTTATATGGTAATGGTACTGAGGTAACACAAGATGGTCCAACACCAGTCTTACCACCATTTGAACTATGGCAAACAATTTTAATAGCAATTTGCTTGGCAATTTGCATAATTTTAACTGTAGGTGGAAATATTTTAGTATTATTGGCATTTATAGTTGATCGCAGCATAAGACAGCCTAGCAATTATTTTATAGCATCGTTAGCTGCTACAGACATGCTCATTGGTACGTCAGAAGTTTCAAATTTACATTTCATAAAATTCTTATCTTATATTGTATTCGTACATATAACATATTCAAAAAAGTTTTTATTTTGTCTATAAACTTTTAATATTAATAATATTCCAGTTCCTAATTATAAAAATAAATTATTAATTTTTCTTACAGGTACAGTTTCAATGCCTTTTTACACTGTCTACGTATTAATGGGTTATTGGGATTTAGGACCATTATTATGTGATCTGTGGCTTTCTGTAGATTATACAGTGTGTTTGGTATCACAATATACAGTTTTATTAATAACAATAGATCGATTTTGTTCTGTGAAAATAGCTGCAAAATATCGAAGTTGGCGTACCAAACGCAAAGTAATATGGATGGTAACCATTACATGGATTATTCCAGCCTTATTATTTTTCATTTCAATATTTGGTTGGGAACATTTCACTGGGAAGCGAGACTTACAGCCTGGTCAATGTGCTGTACAATTCTTAAAAGACCCTGTTTTCAATACTGCTCTTATTATAGGTTATTACTGGACAACTCTTGTAGTTCTTTTTATATTATATGGAGGTATTTATAAGACTGCTTACGATATGCAAAAGCGTAGTGAGGCTAAGCAACGTAAAATGCAATCAATGGTTGCTTTAAGCGCCGGAGCAATGAGTGGAATGGCTGGAAGAGCGGCTGGTATAGGTATAGAAAAGCAAAATAATGAAAAAACTGATAATCAAAAACAAAAAAATTTCACAGCTCAAGTATCAACAACAATTCCTCCTTCAAACGTTACTTCTTCATCTTCCTCTAATCAATTAAATGAACCAGCAATTGAAAAGAAGGATGATCGAAAAATTTCTAGCGCTTGTAAATTGGATGATAAAACAACATCTGACAATAAGCACAAAGGTCAACAACAAGAAGGTGATAAAAGTGAGGAACGTAGCAGTAGCCCAGCATTCGACTCCGATGACGAAAGTTCAGTAAATCAAATTCAAAAGGAGCAAGAGAAACTTCAGAAGCAACAAATCCAAATGATCCGCAAACGTTCTTCAATTGGTTTAGTATTTGGAGCTCAAGCAGCTCTAATGGCAACTAGAAGTAGTAATGGTAATATTAACCCCAAATCCCATGAAAACTCCTTTGACAGTCTTACAACAATCGTACAGCAACATAAGTCATCCATTGCAAGTTTGTCACCCAAATCACCGTGTTATAGTCGTAAGGTTTCTGATGCCACTCCATTGTCCCTAATCCAGGAACAAAGTATTTTAGATTCCGATAACCCTAGTCAAATGGAAGAGCCCCAAGTTTCACCCCTAAAACCAACACCAATCCAATCACCTATTTCACCACAAGATATTGAACCACCAAAGACCCCATTACCATCTCAAAGGATAATTGCCGATGATACAACTATTAAGATCGGCAGTAGTAGTAATATTCATTACGCACCAGCAATTTTACCACCACCTGCTGGTTTTCAAGGTACACCAGAGGCATCAAGCTCAGAAAGTCTACCGTCAAAATCAGAACGATTAGGCCGTAGTACATACAGTGATTTAACTATGACATATGATATTCTAGGTGGAATGGATGGAGCCGATTTAAGATTTATGGATGAAAGTTCTATAGTTATGCAATCACCCAATAATGAAGCACCAAGTGGAAACATAAATTTTCCTCAAACAAAGACTGCAAGTGGTCACTCCGTTGCCACAAATCCTACCCTATTGCAAAAAGCCCTTATACGTGCCACCTCAAAGTCCCAACCCCCAAAAGTATTATTAAATCAAACTGATATTCAAGTCAATTGTTTAACAAATACAGAGCTTAAAACACATCCATCTCATAATTCTCAAAAATCATCAACAGCACAATTACAATCATCATCAGCACAACTGCAATCATCAATAAAACAACAACAATCGTCACTAGCACAACAACAATCATCTTTACAAGTATCATCATCTCAACAACAAACCGATCGAACGCAACAATGTTTAAATAAATTTGATACTACTGTTAGCTTAACTGATTTTAATTGTGAAAAACCGATTACGACAATTGTTCTTGATACACAGCCACTTACTTCTAATTTAGATGAGATCAAACCGAATGACAATTCATCAAACCAGACAATAACTAAAACTAATGATGAGGACACCACAAACGGTATAGCTACCAATGTTGTAACAAATTCAGCGAATAGTTCAGCATCTACACAATCAAATCAGCTACTACAAAAATCACACACAGAAAGAAAAGAATCAACACGACGAGATTTCATTAGATCAATAGGCAAGCGATTAAAAGGTAAAAAGAAAATTCCTTTAGGAATTGGAAGACAAAAATCAAAATCAGAAAATCGCGCCCGCAAAGCATTTAGGACAATATCATTTATATTAGGGGCTTTTGTTGCATGCTGGACACCATATCATGTTCTAGCATTAGTAGAGGGTTTTTGTTCAGATCCACCTTGCACTAATGAACATTTATATATGTTCTCTTATTTTTTATGTTATGCTAACAGTCCAATGAATCCATTTTGTTATGCACTAGCGAATCAACAATTCAAAAGAACTTTTACAAGAATTCTAAAAGGTGATCTTCATATGACATAATTATCATTCAGTGATCTGCAAAATTATATGATAAAATTAGGCATGCAAGCTATTATAAATTTATGACGAAGCCTTTTAATTATTTATAAAATTGCCTTATTAACAATTCAAATTATAACAAAATTCAAATCGTCAAATTAAAAAAAAATATATACATATAAAATATGATTAAAAATTTTATTCAGACTCAAATAAAATTGATTTGAAACTTTTGAGTAAAGCTTGTCAACAATGTTAACCCATTGGTTCTCAAATATCATACTTTTTGTTTTTTTCTTTTTTCCTTAAAATTTTTTTTAAAACGTTTTATAATTTTTAATCATGATTATTGTAAAAAAATAAAAATTCTTGTCTCAGTTGTCATTTTTTTAAAAAATTTTGTATTTTTAATAGAACAAATTAATTCAACCTTTAGTTCATAAGAAACCTCAAAGAAAAAATCCCAGTGAATTATAGTAAGTGACTTGCATGTCTAAAGCCAAATTTATTTTGTTATATGTATATCTATAATACATATTATTTTTTTTATCTGATTATTTGTAAATTTAACAAAAGAAACACATATCCATGTCCCTTCAATATTTTAAAAAAAATATTTATATCTATTCCTTCTAATATATATGTTTAAGATACCTACATAATTTATGTATGTACGCATAACATACTTATCTCTTCAAAAAATTATTCGCATGTATAGAAAATTATTATTATTAACAATATAATGAAAAGGATCCATTTAGCCATTAGTACTGGCTGAAAATTACATCTTGCTTTTGAATAAGATAACAATCAAACTATTTTTTAAGTTAAATAAATTTAAAAAATTTAAAAAAAAAAAAAAAATAAGTCCAGGTAAAGTCTGTTTATGTCACAACCTAGTGGCTATCAAAAACTTTAATTCCCTTCCTTTCAAAAATATTCAGTTCTTTCTTCAAAGCACAAAATAAATTATTTTATTACAAAATACGAAGACAAAAGAAAGCCAATAATAATGCGACGCAAATATATATATATTTTTTTTTTGGGGTATGGCATTTATTTATTTCGCCATATAGTTCAAATCAATTTGAATTGGCAATCAAATTGGAATTTCTAATTACGTAAGAAAGAATGTTCATTATTAATTAAACATCTAAGTTTATATATTCGACGAATATGGAAATATTTGCAAAATCTTAATCTAACCCATATAGAAAATAAAATTGTGTCCGAGGGTTTACTATACGGTAAAAAAATATATGTCTACGTTATATTCGGACAAATTTATTTTTTTTCTAACGTTATTTTTTTTTTTTTTGAATAACATATTATATAAAAAAATATAATAATAATAATAATAATCAATATTGATTGGCAAGGATAATACATATTGTGCCTTTTTCAATATCTAAAAAAAAAAAAAATTCTTTAATACATACTTTAAACAAAATCTCATGAAAATTTTATAAACTTTGAGAAAAATAAACAAAAAAAAAATGAAGACTTCTATTTTTTTTTTCTTAAACTTCTTCTTTTTCTTAAACTTTTTGAATTAAATTTTAATTTGGAAAATAGAAAAACGAATTAAAAAAAACTCTTATGTGTGTATGACATGTTAACTAAACTGTCAAAAATAATTTACATTTGCCATAAAATATATCAATTTTATGATGAACAAAAATTTCTTTGTTGTTTGTTGAATATTTGTTGATATTATCGTTAAAAAAAAAGAAATTTGCTATAAAAAATTGAATGTTATCACAACTTTAATGTTAATCTCATTTGCAATAATAGCCTTCTGACCTTCTTGAGAACATTATTATACATATGTTATCACAAAAAAAAAATAAATAAATAAAAACCCATAAAGATAACCACATTCGAAAAATAAAATGTATTTCGTGTTTCAGTTTTACAAAAATTTATATTACATATTTCACATTCTGCACCACCGCAATTATATGAATCCAATTTTTTATTGAATAAATTATTTGTTTATTTGTTTATGTTATTATTATCTTATATGCATGCACAAAATTTATAGCATCAATTTTTCTTTGAATAAATTATTTGTTTATATACATGTATGTTATTTTGCTCCTTTTAGAATAATGAAAAAATTAATGAAGGAATGAATGAAAATAAATTTTTGTAAATATATGAAATAGGTACCTAACCTTTAAAAAATTCCCAACATCACATCACAATAAAACTCAAATAAATTATGTTCTTTTATTAAGTATTTTGAATTTATTTTCTGAAGAACGCATAATAAAAATTAATTCTTTGAAAAATTTCATTGTCATATTATTTGTAAAACATAAGTTGTGAAATTTAGAAACAAAAAATGCATTTTCTTTAGTTAAAAGTTAAAATAAACAATGCAATCATAAACATACTTCAAAATCATATTAGAAATGATATTTTTTTCATATTGTTTTTAATGTATATTCGAACAATTTAAATTTTAAAGTTTAAGTAATAAATATAATAACTTTTCTTTTCATATCATGAAAAATTAACTTTTTTCATTCATTTTAAAACACTTTATTTTTTTTTCTAAATTTAGAATGTACTATGCAACGTACATTCATATGTAATTTCATATACAATGTAAATGAAAAAAATGATTTTATTTTAAAATAAACAAAAATGATATAAAAATCCTTTAGTGCTTGAAATAATTCCGTTAATATAAACACCATTAATACATATATGTATGTATATGTATCTGCGTTTTTACATTTTTTATTACATAAAGCAAACCATTAATATTAAAATTCCCACAATTCATAATTTTCGCTAAATCTAATTCAATATAATTTTGTTTCAAATTCAAATTATTAAATTCAAAAATAAAAACAGTCCAAACTTTTCAGAAATAAATAATTACTGACATACAACTACAACTTTGATTTTATAATGAAAATTTTTCTAACAACTAATAAGAAAATGTACTGAATATGTATAAAGTAAGGTAAGGAACTTAGAGTCTTTAATTTTCTGTAACCATTTCCCAATTATCTAATTAATGTCCTTTAAAAACTATTAAAACAAATACTATCATTTTAATCATAGCAATTAAGATCTTCACAAAAAATTGTTGATTATTTCAAATGCGTAGTAGTTGTAATTGTTTGGAAAAAAAATTAAGCAAATAATTGTTTAACTACAATCAAACTCAAATAATTCATTTAATAAACTATTCTTGATAAGGAATTAATTTAAAACGTTTCAAGTTTTGCATTGCAATCCATTATCATGGATTTTTATAAGAGATTTAACTTAAAGAACATTGTATGCCTGTTGTTTTAACTTAGTTTCAGTTTTCAACATGTGTAGATTAAAAATTTATGATTTTATATTAGGTTCTAAAAAAAAGAATCATATACTGTATATGGTATATGTATTATAAATGAAATATACTGTCTCCTGTGTAATTTTAGCGAAAAATTCACTCTTAAATATTAACTACTGGAAATATTTTGTAGAATTTAAACGTACATATTTTTTTTTTTTTTTAATTCCGCTCCTTTTAATTTAAGCAGAGTAATGTTTTTAAAATGATCAATATAATCATATAACTTCACTGAAAAACAAATCACTCAATCACTTGTCGGTAAACTGAAACTATAAGAATGATAGATTTTAGTTTGATTTTAAAGTGTTAAATTCTTAATGCAGAAATATCTAAATCTGTAACAGGATTACAAAAAAAAAATAATTAGTTTATTTTATGAACTTCTTTTATGTCAATTGTCAATAACAGAAACGTAAATTACATACATAAATAAATTTAGAGTGAACAATTTATATGCCATTAAAATTGTATTCCCAAATTTACAAAAAAAAAAAAAATTATCTTTTGACTTTTTTATTTTTCGGTAAATTTACTTTTCATAAATTTTTTTTTGCTTTTTATGAAGTTTTAATCAAAAAATAAATTTAACATGAATAACATTGTGAAAATATGAATAACTAATTACATAATCGTATTAGAATCTTTAACCATAATAATATTATAAATACTGGAAAAGTGTAATAAATTTGTTAAATGTGTTATTTTAATTAAAATTAGCGTGTTAAAATTTAATTGACTGAATTTATATTTTAATGAACAATTTTTATGTACATATTATGTTTGAATATTATATACATACAGCATCAGTTTTTTTTAATTTTTGAGTAATACAAAGTTCATTTGTTATAATAAATTTGGAATTGATAATATTGTGGTATGATGTTGAGATGTTATTTACAAAATTTATCATATAGAATAAAAATCAATGTGAGCTACATAAAATATAAATTTGATACTATTCGATAGAGAACCATAACTAACTCCACTTGGATATTCACAACCAATAATTCTTATTCTCAATCTCAATAATTATACCAACATAATTTTATATGTATATTATCGATAGGTACAAAATTATCATCTTCTTATCTCGAAAGCTTTTAAGCAAATTGTGACTATACCTTAAAAAAAATTTATCTGCATTTTTCTTTTTGCTTCTTAATGCAATTAAACTACAAATTTATGAAATATTCTTATTGTATATATAATTCATGTACATTAAAAAAAAAAATTATATTTTATAAGCAACCCAAAAAAGAAAACATATATGTATATCAAATAATTTCTTAAGAATAATTAATTTATCGCAGATAACGTTCTGCGTTTATAACCCTACCACACACACTATACCATTGAAATTCCAATTAACTTTCTTTCATTTTTATGAGGGGTAAGACTTCGTATATCTATGTACATTGTGCATAGAGGAGTATGAAAACAAATAATTTCATTTTACTAATTTGATTTATTTTTTTATTGGCGTATTAATTTTCTAAGGAAATAATTCAAACTTAAGGAAAATAATACAGCATCCATCATAAAATGAACTTATATACTAATATCATTCAGCAACATAAAATCTTGCAATTTGTTTAACATTTTAGTATGATTTTACAACTATCATTCCTTAGAGATAATACATATATATTAATACATATAGTATAGTTTTTTCTTGAATTCCCGTATAAAAAAAAATCATTTACAATTTTACAATAAAAATTATATAAATATTTTTTACTAATTTCGATATTGATATGAGTTGAATTTTCTTTAAATTATAATGCAATATGGTTTATGGATTTATAAAATATTTATAAATAAAATCCCCTAATAGACCAGATTATTATTATTTTTGAATTGAACTTCGAACTGAAACTGCTTAGCGTAGATCTGTTTAGAACAATTATTTTATTTTATGCATTATAGTAATTATTGAAAATATTACGGAATGTTAAATTATCCGTTAATTTTAGGAGATGAATATGGCCAGAATAATACTTATGTTTTTTTGTCAAACTTTAGCCGAAATAAAACGATGTTATAATGGATTTTATTAAGAATTTGAAGTAATTTGTACCTAGACTATCTGCGGGTTTCTCTAAAATTATAATTAAAAAGTATGCAAGGATTTTTCTAACCTAAAAAAATTGTTTTTTGTTTCCAGTTCCTATTTCTTGCTTATCGGTATATGGTAGGAAAATATTCTGTCAATTCTGTATTATTTAAATACCAATTTTTTCACTTTTAGAAATGTTCTTTAGCTATTAAACAATCTGTTTCGTCCTTTAAATCCTTATGTCATATTTTTGATTCTTAAAATTAACAACACGAACCAAGAATACATATATGACAATTCATAAAACTTATATTCTGTTAAATTTGTTAAGCAAAAATTAAAGTAACCTTAAAAAAAAAAACTGAAGAGAAATTTCATTTCAAATAAATTTGTCATATGAAAAATTAAATAAACCAACAAAATCAATTTCTCCATTAAAAAAAGATACATTAATATTATTTTAAAGAGGAGCAAGAATATAAATTGAATTTCAATAAAATTGTAAAACATTAATAGTTTAATTATAAAAGTAGGTAAACACTTACTTATAATATTATTTAATAAAACCAATAAATAGACAATAATTAGAAATAAATTATATTGAATATGAAAATATATAAATTATAAATATATATACAATACGTATGTAAAACATTAAAATAAATATATAAAATTCTATAATAATTAAAATATTTCAATGTATTTACCAAACATATTTGTAGCTATATGTATAAGAATTAGAAAAATTTAAAATTTTGCAAATCAAAAATGAAATTATAGGAAAAATTTAGGAGAAAAACATACAAAAATATAAACATTATTATAAATATAAATAGTATACATATATATAATAATATCTATATACATAAAAAATATTTAAATTATATTGAAAAAAAAAACTAATTCATAGTATTTTAAGTAGCACTTGATTTTAAAGAAAAACAGAGAATTAATTTTTCCATTGACATTGTTTAAGAAAAAAGATAGTTTGTTTATACATATGATTTATTTATACATCTTCTAGTTTTTAACAATTCGAATGATTTTATTTTGTTTTTATTTTCCTTATTTTTAATTCATAGATTAAAATTATTACTAAAAGTTTTTCAACAATTTGTCCTTATGTATGTACATTACAATAGTAGATATATATAGTACATAATTATTTGTATATAATTTCAATATTGTTCAATATTATTACAAATATCAAATATTCTTATTCTACATTGAGATTCTGTTTTATGAATTGTGTTCACTATTTGTTCAAGTATTAAAACAATATTAGATTTTGTACGTACTTTGTTCACTTGATGAAAAATAAACAGGAAGAAGACAAAATTATCAAACTTCAAATTTCTCAACATAAATTTGATATGTATTGTATATGTATATACAGCAAGGATGGTTTTTAAGTTATTCTACTTTTAATCTTATTAAAGCTTTAATTTTATTTTCATCATAAAATAAAAATTATTGAAAAATTTATCAAATTAAAATAATAAAAAAAAAAGATGAATAGTAAAATGTTTAAAAATAATAATATTATGTTTTTAAGAAATGTGCAAGAGTACAATATTGTTAGAATAATGTATTTAAGAATGTTTTTTTCTAATTTAATCAAAATAATAATATAATAATACAACAATAATAATAATAATTATAATAATACAACAATAATAGTCATAAAATGATAAATTATTCTTTTACGTTATAAATTTATCATTTAGATAAATTTAATTGAAAAAATAAAAATAAAAATTTTCAAAACTTATAAATGACTTATCGAATACAATTTTTCACCGCGCTGAAATGAGCCCCATTGAGGTTTAAAATTGCTTTCGATATTTCATTCAAAATTTTAAGTTTGTTTATTTTTTAAATATATCACAACTTTAGAAAAACTTGTGGATTTTCCGCTCTGTCAAAAAATCCTAAAAAATTTGTAATATTTGTTGAAAGTATAAAAGTAAAAAAAAATTACTACAACCAAGGTTTTACTTAATAATTCTCCGGTCGGACTTTTACTTGCAATCGTATTATTCTGGCAAAATAGCTCATAAAAAACTTGTTGGTCAAACGAATTTTTAATTCGAAAACATTTTTAACCGAAAAACACCACTTTTCTATAAACTTCGCAGTTGATTGTTTTTCTATTAAATGAAATAGTTGTTTGGAAGTAGAATAATTTGTTATAGTCAAAAAGAAATCAGTACAAATGTATAGTTAAATCTTATGTGATCAAGTTTAAGTGAAGTCAACTAAATCAATTGTTATTTTATATCATTTACATTTTTATCCTCATTATATATAGAAAGAAGTACTGTTAAAATTTATTAATTTTTTTATGAAAATGATGTGTACATAATACATATATACATGGAAGTTACAAGATTTTAAAAACTTTGAAAAAACTTTGGTTTTTTTACATGACATACGATATATGATAATAATATAATATCATTTAGACCAGTTTATGTTCAAATTATGGCTTGTAATATTGTTCCTTTTAAACCAGCATATAAATAAATTAAAAATGTTGATCTCAATCCAGGCCAACAACAAGCCATTAAAAATAATTGGCAAATGTTGCCGCCATTCATAATGTTATTATTAGTTGAGATATAAAACTAAACACGCACATATATATAGTCCATTTTGAACTATACTATGAAACATTTTATAATATGCAATTAATAATAATATAAGAGATAATTACATTAGCTCTGCTCAATAATTATATTCAATATTTAATGAAGCGGAAAACCATCCTATGTTTTTTTATTCTGTTTTATATTAAATGAATTTTTAAAATTGTGATAAAACCTCTTACACATAATCGTATATTTTTATTATCTATAATAAGAAAAAAAAAACTTTTTAACTTCATCCCAGCACAAAATTCTCAAAATTTTGTAAAATTATTCATAAACTATTAAATGAAAATAAAAATTTTTCGTTTTCTATTTGACACAAAACATATCCTAGTACCTACCTATTTTTTACAAAATTTAAATTTACACAAAAAACAATAAATTAATTTTTGATACCAAGTTAAATAAATATCATATATAAAAAACAAAACACAATAATATATAATACAATAATTAATACATTATAGATTCATAAATGTATTAGTTATAATCAAATTTTAATAATCAAATTATATACTCAAATTTGGGAAAAAATATTTAAAAAAAAAGAAGAAAACATAAATAAACAAATCTAGAAGTGAGCTAAAATACATCAAAGATTTTGGCTTCAAACTTTAACATTTTCAACTCAAATCATGCATATTAATAATAAAACATAACATAATAAAACTTGAAAAAAAAAACATAAATACGCTTGTTTAAACATATAACAACAATATCAAAGATATAATTAATAATAACATTTTTTTTAATTACAAATTAAATTGAATATAAGTAATTAAGATAAATGTAAATAAATTATCACAATTAAATTTATATACACATCTGTATAATACATATATTTATTTATATATACATATATATAAATAAAATTGAACTAAAAATAAGTAAATAATAAAATTTATTAAATTAAATATCAAGTACTTTATATTTAGGTTGAATTACTTTCAAATCAATTATAATTGAATTATTTTTTTTCACTGAGAAAAATATTTTTTTTAAACAATAAAATAAAATAATTTTTATTAAAAGCTATTTTTTTATGATGAAAATTTATTTTATCATAATATTAATATCACATGAATTTCGGAAATCTAAAATATTCTGTACCTACTTAAAACATTTATTAGATTCTTTTCTATATTATATTATATCTTAATTAAAAATCTAAAGCCAAAACTTAACATTAACATACATTAAGTTTTTTAGGTTGGAGAGGAAGCTTGAAGTCTAAAATCAGCTGTGTTCAAAAGAAAACACTGATGATTGATAAGATCTAAAATTTAATTTTTACAATTGGAATAATTGAAATATAACTGTTTGTGGCAATCAATGTTGCAATTGATAAAAAAATTTCTCAGTGAAAATTGAAAATTTATTCAAAATATTATGGTGATGAATTAAAATTAACATACAAATTAAAAATTATTTAAGAAAATATAAAAACAAAATGAATTATAATGATGTAAATAGAGAAGAGTAAAATAGAATTTATTTAGGAGAATTAAATTAAAAATTTAAAGAAATAAAATTGAAAAAGTCATATGGTATTAAAAGCATAAAACACATCTATTATACAAAAGTTTATAGGAAAAAGTAAATATTATAAAATAAATAAAAAAATGAAATTAAGGAATACTTTAAGAATTCCCAATGAAGTGATTACAAATAAATGAATTTCAAAAATGAAATATAATTTTGTTTTATTTTTAACTGCCATGAATCGTATTCTTAAAAATCTTTGGTTGAATGAATTATAAATTATATGTAGTATTAATAGGTTTCACAATTAATTTTAATGAAATTAAATCCTTTTTTAATTATAAAAGAATAATTATAATAGAAACAGGGGAAATAGGTACAGATGCAATTTAATCATCACGCAATTTCAGTTTCATTTATTAATTTTTTTAAATGAATTTATTCTATATTTTTGCTTTCCCGAATGCGGGTTAATTGTTGTTGATTTAATTTTATTAAATTTAAAATTTAAAACTTACATAACAACCTAAACTTTCAGTACTCTTGATTTGGATTTTATTTATTGGTATATTCATTTCATAGTTAATGGGTATGAGGAAAATCAATTGTAAGAAGTTATTTATTTTAATTATTTTAAATATGTTCAATTATTGGATTCAGCTTTTGGTGGAATCAAGATTTTATTCGCACTTATCCAAATAAAGCTTCCTAATTAGAGTCACATCACTTAAAAGGTGAAATTTTATACCCTAATGCAATGAACAAAGTTGCACCAATTTAAGTAATAACTGACTAGAACAGAGATTCCCAACCTGGGGTCCATGGACCCCTTGGGGGTACGTTAACCTATTCTGAGAGGTACGTGGAACTGTTCGTATTGAAAAAAATATATGTATATCCTTTTTACGGCTTACACATAATTTCAAAATCTAATTTTCTTTCCAAAATTTGTGAATTGTGTATAATTGTGTATATTTTAAATAAGTATATTAAAACTCATAACGAAATCTTCAAAAAAAATGTTGATGGTATCATTCCTCCAACTTTTAATGTCGATAATTGGATTAGAAACGCCTTCACAATTTCATTAGACAAGATTGTTGACTAGACAAGATTGATGCTGGATCAATTTTGGTGCTAACAAAGCGAGGAGTATCTAATCACAACGTGCGTTAAAATTCTTTATTCCTTTTGTTATAACCTGTATGCACTCTTTTTAAGGGGTACGTAAAGATTCAAATCATTATCAAGGGGTACAAATATTTCAAAAGGTTGGGAACCATTGGACTAGAATAAATGAAAATTTTGCAAGCAAGCAAAGAAGCAGTCTTTGTGCTTTATTATGAGACTTAATTTTAAATGAATTTCTGTATCATTCTTTTTTTTTTTCACTATGACAATTTTCTATTCGTGTGCTATTTTTAATTGCAACTTTGTGTACGATTGCGTTATTTTATAATTCTCACCCATTCAGTTAGCTAAAATAGAATAACAATAATTACAGAGAATAAAACGTAATTGTATATTTTATGGACAATAAAATACAATGAAATCACATGAAAAATTATACAATTATATAAAAATGATGAATCTCATTATAAAGTTTTTCTTAAAATCACTCCGGCCAAAATGCGTTGCAGATTAAGATAACGTACTTCAGCATTTCACAAAAAAAAAATTCAATGGGAAATTAACATAAAATATTTTTTCACTTAAAATATATTTTCATGAAATCAGAACTCAAGTTTTAAAAACGTTGCATTATTTTTCCATTTGCATTATTTCAAAAATCATGTATAAATTTTAATTCTGATGCATCATTTTTTAATTTAACAAAATTTAGGTAATTACTTCATATATTGCAAAAAATTTAATAAAGTCTACCGCCTTTATTACATACATGTATACCATGTGGTAAAATTTATTCTTCCCTAAATTTTTATCCTTTATGTATGTTTAAATTTTTTGATATTACACTATACTTACTGATACTAGTCATATATCTATTATACTCATATAAAATTCATTTTTGTGCATTCTGGTGGTGGTACATGTTATCTATTAGGAATTTAATTATCTGACAAAATAAATAAAATTATCATAACAGAATTTTATAAAAATTTAATGCCATATAAAAAACAAACTAAAATTTCACTTTGTTTAGAGTTTTAGACGATAAAATTTTGTATCTTATATTTAAATTGTATTCCTTTTGGTTTAGATAGATATAAAACGTAACTTATGCTTGATTTATTTTTGACGCCTAAGAATTTATACGTTGTATGTTTATTTATAACATTATTCATATACTAAAATAAATACATTTGAAAACTATAATTTGAATAATACATTACCAATATCGATTTCCATACCACCATGACGAATTCAAGGCATTTGATCAATATTCAATTTCAGTTTGAGAAATAATTTCAATTCTGGGTAGATAACAAAATGGCATAGATATTTGAAAATAATAAATTATATACATAATATTTCGTATTAAGCATCTCAATTCGAAATAAAATAGAGTAGCTCGTAAGTATAGATGGGGTTTTGTACTTGAAAAGTTTGCAGAGGCAAAAACGTTTATTTATCTTAGTAATTACTTCATTACCTACTATAATTAATCATAAAAACATTTATCACATTTCGAAAAAAAAGGTAACATTTTATATGTATTTATCTACTAAAATTTTTCAACCAGAAAAATAACTTTGTAAGCCACTAAATAAATAATTCACTTTAATTTTTTCGAGTTGAATCATATTTTTACCATAATTTGGTATTGCATTATCAATTTTTAATATGTTGTAGAATTTTAAATATGAGATTTTTTAGCTCTATTTTCTGGTTTTAAGGCAAAGGTTTTTAATGCTAATAAATATGTTTATATGCATATAGAATTAATTATTGCTTGCAGCACTAGCAATATAAAATAATAAAATTATTCCAAAATCCAGAATGTTATGTAACAGAGTGATATAGATTTTTGATCAGAGAAATTTTTAAATTATGCATATACCCATCAATGTCTCTCATCAAAAATTATTTTTTAATTAAAATGTATTTGGGATGCAGTCACACATTTTATTTAATGAATATAATTTATTATTCATTTTTCGGAAAAAGCATTATTTTTAGTCCTTTTTTAGGCATGGAGCTATAACGTCTACGAACAATAATGTGTACAAACAAAACGACATAATGTCTACAGACACATCTCATGTCGATATTCAAATCCAGGGATTCACAACTTAATTTTTGGCTACGCCAGCAAAGGCTTTTTCGCAACTTAACCTATAGCTACGCGTGCAGCGGCTTTTAATGATTTACTATCTCACTCTAAAATAACATAATGTCTACAGACCTTATGTCATTTTCTAAAACGTCATAATGTACACGAAAAAGATACATATTACATAAAATATTTGTTTGGTAGACATTATGTCGTTTTTTCGTATATTGTCGTAAACATTACGGCGGAGTTCCATTTTATGGTATAATTCACATTAAGTTGCAATAAATTTGATTTGTAAGAATTCTCTTCATCGCAAAGTAACTCTGAATTGAATAATGAATTATTGTAATATAATTATAAAAATTATGTTTTAACGTTAATTTTTTCAATAAGGAAAAACTTGTCCCCATTTAAATAATGATAAAAATTTAATTTATTGAATTTATTTAACTTTAATACATTATATCTTTTAGAAAAAAAATTATGTAACCACATTTGGTCATGGTGTGTAGATAAAATCAATATGTAGTAAGGTTTTTTTTGAGCATAAAATTATATTTTGATAAATTAAATTTGAATTTTGAGACCTTTATTGTGATTACTTTGAATTTATATTCGATCTGTTTATGTGTTATATCCAGTGGTCGAAGTGGCAGGGTAAAAGTGGTGGGATGGTTAAAAAAATTTAAGAGCAGGTTGAGGCTCGTGGGGGTTTCATCGCTTTTTCCTTTTTTAGTAGAAAAATGACTCATCCAAACAACTTTATTTTAATTTTACCAGCTTCAACCCTTGCGTTGCGTCTTTGTTGTTCCTTAATCATTTAATGAACTGCAAATAGAACATGTCCACTTTCTTTAACTGTTATATTTATATGTTTCTAAAAATGTTTTTCACACCATTGTGTTTCTGCCTGGTAATCTAGGAACTTTAAAGTATTGGGCTCCTGTAATGTCCTATCTTGGCTTAATGTGCTAAGTTCATTCATTCAAATGCTCTTCTCTATCCGCTTTTATATCTCCTGCTGTTCTTAAATTTTTATTTTTTTTATTTAAACAAAATTTGGAAGTTAACTAAAGATAGAGAATATTCAAAATTTGATCGGGCAAAAATTGAAATTTACGAAAACTGCGAAAATTGTAAAAAAAAATAACTACATGGCCAATTAGTAACCCAAATATCTACTATTTACTATTTGAATTTTAAAAGTCTCATTTAAAATTATTTTTAATTTCTTTTTGATAAAAATTTTTAAAATTCATAAAAAAACTATTTAAAATTTCAAAAAATATGTTCCGGGATGGTTTTTTCCATCCTAAGAAGTGGTGGGATGAGTTTAGAATTATTTAGAAGTACCGGGATGGCATCCCACCCCATCCCGCCTCACTTCGAGCACTGGTTATATCCTACATTTAAACTTACGATATTGAAAAAAAAAAAACAAATAATTAAGTAATCTAACTCTAACCAAACCGTAGTTGACCATAATTTAATTAATCTTCCTATTGGTAAGAGGCTTACAATTATTTCCTGATATTTGATTTTAATAAGTTAACGAATTTGTTTCCTTAAAAAAAAGAAACCAAACTAAACAAACCGCCTTGAGGCGCCGTCGTATTATTAAACAGTAGATGACTCATCCTGAAATTATTAAAATTAAAATTATATTTAACATTTTGATTTCTTTACTTCAATTGCAATTTTACAACATACTTTTATCGATGAAAAATATTTTCCTAAATTAAGAAAATTTCAGTTCAATAACAAGTTTTATTTTGGATTTCATCAAGAATATTTTTTCTACACATGAAATGCTTTTAAGATTGCAATTTTATTTAAAAAAAAATATTTGTAAAAAAAGGCAATCAATTTTCTTTTTATTTAATATTATTCAAATTTGATTGCGCTTTTAAAAATTTCAATTTAAATAATTTTCAGCCGTATAGCAAAAATATTTAAGCAAAACTCCAAATTGCACTATTTTGTGAATAAAGGAAAAAAAATCTACTTTTCTATCTTTTATAATGTAATTATAATTATAAAGACAAAACAAATTGTTGACAATGTGGAAAGGGAATGTTATGAAAATTGAAATTATTATTATTTCAATTTAATTTTTTCAATTATTCATTATTAAAGGGAAAATGAAGCAACTTACCAGTAATTTCTTGAAATTGATAAAATATTAAAAATGTCGACGATTATGTCAGAATAATATTGCAATGTCAGATTGATACGCTTTAAGTATATCTATATTTTTAAAAAAATTGATTAACTAACCACATATGTGCACATAGATTATGTTATTCACAATAATATTAGTTTTCTATTTATTGGGGCGGCAATAAATAAAATTTTCACTAAAAGATTATTAGATTAGGTATGAATAAATGTACAAACCTAAATTTATAAAAAAAAAAGAAGATTTTATACTTTTCGAATTTTTTACTTCCAATTTCCATTTAATATAAAAAAATTTCTCTAAAGCAATTTTGTCTAACTAATCACATTATTTTTATTTTAGCTCAAAAAAAAAAATATAACCAAAAATATTTTTATAACTTATGTCGTATAAAAAAAATCAATATCGTTACTGAGAAAAAAAATACTGTACCCCACGACAGGATAAAGAAATAAGGATGAAATTATCCTTTTAAAGCTGTTAATGGTAACAATTTATTAAAGGAAATATTCTACTAAAAGGTGAATTTTGAATTTATTTTTAATTCATGACGGCACTAAATATACTTCTCATGGCAGTTATTTATATTATGATTTCACTATTTTACAAAAAAAATCTATTAGCATTATTCTAGGCCCCGACATTCTTGTCTGAAAATTATAATCAGGTTTAATAAAACAGAAAATTTGAATCTGTTTCATAAATAGGTAAGCTAACGTTTATTCCTTTTTTTAAGGGAACACCCGATTAGATAGAAGGTTCGTTCTTAAGAATAATAAATTGAATTATAGAAAATTGGTAATGGTCAGAATAATTTTATATTATAGTTTTTCTCTAGAAGATTTATTGAATTGATCGTATGCAAAATTTTTAAATATGTATGTTTGAACCTACATAATATGTATTATTAAGACTCAACAATTTATTGAATTTTATGCAACTTGACTTTTAGTTTTAAAAATCCGTCTTGCAGATTTTCTATCAACTTAGTGGAAAAAGCTAAAACGACATCCTGTTGAATTTGAAATATTGTACTTTTATTATTTATATGTACATATATAAAATATATAAAAAAGTTCATAAATTTGTAATGATTTGTAATATTTTATTAAGATATTAGATTAGAAACGAACAAGCTACTTTTAAATAAAAAATAATTTGTAAATAAAAAAAAAGGTTAACTTATTTTTAGTGCAGTAATTATTAATTGAACAAATTTGCATATAAATTAGAAATAACATTAAATAAAATGGGCAAAAGGTTACACAATCAATTTTCTATTTGGGATCCAATAAAAAATTAAATCTTTTAATCATTATTATAAGAACTGCAGAATATCAAAAAGAGTTAAAAGCACATACACAGAGTAGTGTAGTGCTTGTTAAAATTTTATAAAAATTTCCGACACCGCTTGTTAATGCTTTAGTCAAATTAAATCATTTAATACCACCTTTCAATATCGTTCATGTGCATAATGTATTTATTAAAAGTTTATAACCGTAGTCCATCATATATAAATATATCAAACTTCCCATCAAACTGAAGCTTTGATATTAAATAATAATATAAATATTTGTATGCTTTTTTTATTTAATCCACTCAATCTACTTGAAAGAACTGAATGATGTAAGTGCTGTATGTTATTTACCAAACTACATGTCTTACTCAATTGTAGTAAAGCACGGAAAGTAACAGATTAAAAGAACTCATTAGCCTTGTTGAAAGAAAACTGGAATAACTTAATGCATAATAAACAATCTTGGTTATAAGTTATTATTATTCGTAGTATTTTACTTGATTTTACTTAATAGGGCTTTTCTCTTCGTGAAATTATATAAAAAAATATTACAATTTCAACTTTTTATTTTGATTGTCCGCTAATGGAAAGGTTGAATATTCACCAAATTAATACTTAAATAAATAATATAAAAAAAATTCTATTGGCTTTTATTTTATCTTAAAAAGAAAAAAAAATTACAAGAAATATTTGGATAAAAAGGGTACTTTTCTCATAATATATTTCTTTTTGGTTAAAAAGGAAATGTCAGAGAAAATTAAATGTACGCATTTAAAAAAATTAAAGGAAATTAAGTAGGAATAAATTTAGCATGTTCATATTTTGTATAAATTTAATGGTTCAGGAAAAGATTTTTCCTCTCTGGTTGTATGTATTTTTTCCTTCTCTTGAAACATTATTTCAAAATATCATAATATAAAAAAAATACCATAAGATTCCATCATGAGAAAATACTATCATCTTTAACATTTTATTCTCTTCAATTAAAAAAAATCACGTAATTTAAATTATTATGAACTTATTTTTCTACTTGCATTTAATTAAAATTTTATTTCAATTAAAATATAAATAATTGGACAGAACAACTTAAAGGAAAATCAAGAATCTAAAACTAGCAAGCGACTAAGTTGTTAACATTATTAACAAAATACATATATAAATTTTTAGGAGAAATGATGTATTTATATGTTCATCATCTAATAACATTGAAAATAATATAAACTCAAAAGATATAAAAGTTATAATATAATCTTTTATTACGTTATTAGTAAAAGAGAAGACAGACGTTTGGTTTATTAAAAATTTCGTTGTACAATGATTATACATTATTACTTCCTCTTCACTTATATTTTCTTCATGATATGTATTTAATGATTTTTGTCTAAATCAATAATCAACCACATTTTTAGATTAGTTTTACATTTTGAATAAAAGAAATTGTTATGCTTATAAAATTTTTCTTTCTAATGTTGAGTACATATAAGTTTTTACAATTTCTAGATTCTAGACTTTTTTGTGCCAAAGCTGATAGACCGAAATCAATATTACAAGTTAATTTCGACAAAATAAAGAATTATTATACTTCAAAAGGTCACATTTGGTTAAAAATCAAATAATATACCTACTTAAGCCTGTTCATATTGTTGATTTGATCTTATTTACAGAAAATTTGAAAATTAGTGAGACGAACTTCTTTTTATATACCTACCTACGTAGTCATATTCTATTATTCTTGACTAAAACTATTAAAATGTTTTGCATTATTTACAAAATTTTTTACTTTTTATTTTATAAATATATATTTTATACAGAAATAATGTGAAAAAAACGTCATAAAATAATTTTTTTTTTTGTAAATACATCTATTTTATTTTAGCACTATAAATTGATTTCTTGAAGTGTTCTAATTTTAATTTATTATTCTATTTTACTTTATGTAAATGATGTAAATAAAGTAACATTAAAAACAAATATTATAACAAAAAATCAAAACTGTGTTTCATTTGATTGTGTGATGTATTTAAAAGTATGTATATAATTAATTATGTCTTCTCAATGGAGACTTAAAATTGTAAAAATTATAATCAAAGTGTATAATTTAACTCATCTAATAGCTAATCCGAAATTTGAGAAGGAGAAAATGCATATCTCTTCAAGACTCGAATTTTACAATATAAATACTTGTCAATATAAATTTATGAGGTACCAATAACATTTCTTTAAAATTTACTATAATTTAAAAATTAACAGGAGTTGTGCTCTGTGATGAGTTTTTTTGTGGTGGTATAAAATACATACTATCTAAAAAGCATCTTGTAAGATCTCCAATCAAAGATCGATCCGCTACTGATTGAGCTGAACCATATATTGCCATTCGGCCTTCTAAAATTTTTCCAGGTGATTTTAAAATTTCATCAACAGATTTTTTAATATCAGCAATGAACTTGTCAGCTACACCGTTCGTAGTATGCACATGCGTTACACAAATGTGAATTCTAAAAGAAAATAAATGAAGCATAAATAACAGTATTTTTATAATATATTATACTATCTGTATAATGTATATTCAAAAAAAATTAAGAACATATGCTTTTATGATACTCTAGCTTCATTTCATAATTTATGTTGCTCTTTCTTTTTTATCTTCATCTAAGTTAAATTCTGTTTTTTATTTTCAAGTCCAAATACCTTTATATATATAGATTGTAAACATTAACTCACCCTGATGGAAACTGTAATGCGTTTAAGTTCCATCCTAATTTGCAAAGAGAATCTGATAATAGAAAAATATCGAACTTTTTCGAACCAATAGCAATCACTGATGTCACTGGACTGCCATATACGTAAATACCTTCCATTTTACGAAGTGATCTTTCTATGTAACGACTTGTATCAATAATAGACTTTGTGGCTTCTACATAGCCTTTCTGACCAAAACTCATTAATGTCGCCCAGCACGCTAAAAAAATAAGAACAAAACACTAGATGAAAAAGATTTACTAAAGATGATTAGACTCAAAAGAAAAAGATTTTTAGTGATAATTAATGTAATAAAACCTGAAAATTACTATCATTTTCGATCTAACGTCTCATTATATTTTGATGAAGTTCGATAAACAGCATTTTTATTTCACTCGGATCTAAAGAATATACTGTTTTCCTATTTTACCTGCAATAATTCCTCCTGCTCTTGAACCATTGACCGTAGGAGATCCATAAACTCCACCAGGCCAATCAGTTGTTACAGTATACTGATAGTGCAGATATTTCTTATGAGAATACAATATCACAGACGATCCTTTTGGGGCAAAACCGTACTAAAAATATAATGAAAACTATTAATATAATGTTCATGTAAAAATTTAATAAATATAAAATAGAATTGTTAAAATTTTCATAAAAAAATTAATCCAACAATATTTGACTAAATGATATAAAGAACTAAAACATTATTTTCTTCAAAGCATTGACTGTGTATAAAAAACAATCCTTTTTACTTTCGGATAGCTGAAATTTAAAGTTAACTATTCTATGAAACTAAAGAAGCCTAGAATAATTGCTTTTTTACATTAAATTATTATTATAATTATATATTACTATGCCATTATATAAATTTTATTTTTATAGAAAATATCAAGAATTTATAACGATTAAGTCACCTTATGGGTATCAGCTGAAATACTCGTCACACCTTCTAAACTAAAATCAAACGATGGTATTTTGTATCCAGCACGCTTCATAAAAACTATTAAAAATCCACCTAAACAAGCATCAACATGAACTGGAATATTTTTTTGTTTACCCAAAGCTGCTATGGCTTCAATATTATCCATGGTACCATACGGAAAATTTGGAGCAGATCCGGCTAACTGCAATGATTAATCTTTAAATTAACTATAAGAATAATCAAGCTGTTTAAACAAATAAGAAAAGTCTCAACAATATTAAATAATACAAAAATAATTTAAATTTCGCACAATTTTTTGATATTAGAGCAAATATTTGGGTTATCGGAACGTTTAAATACCGTAATTAAAAAATATACATTTAATATTTTTGACTCCGATATTTTTACAACAGAATTTACTCCTTTCTCCTTGAACATTTGTCTTTTTAATAGCAGCGAAAACATACCATTATAGTATTTTTGTTAATGGCCCTTTCCAGTGATTTAAGATCAACTTGTGTTGTTTCTTCATTAACTGGAATACATTTGACATGAATTCCTAGATATTGGGCTGCTTTATCAAATGCCGCATGTATTGTTACGGGTACAATGATATTAGGTCTATATATTCCTTTTACATCTCTAGCATAATCACGATAGGCCTTTACAGCCATTAAAATAGACTCAGTTCCACCAGTTGTCATCTATAAGAAAAATTTGTTTAACATAATCTTAATTAATATAATTGTTCTAGATTATCAACATTCTTACAGTTCCACAAGCATCTGGACCACCATTAAATAAATTAGCTGACATTCTGACAACTTCGGCTTCCATTTTACAAATTCCAGGAAAAATATCCATATGTAAAGGATTCGTATAAGATGCTCTTCCATATACTTCGGTTATTAAATTTATTAAATCGGAATTGTAGAAATAAACAGCTCCAGAAACTTTACCATCTTTCCAATCATAATTTCCAAGACCCAAATGTTGTTCCACTTTTTTGAGTACATCATTATTCGATAATCCATTTAATGGCAATTCCTTTGTATAATTTAATCCCTTGATATTCTTAATTACATCTTGTTGAAAATCAGAATTAATCTTTTTAATTTCACTATCAATTTTTTCTTGGACCCATGGAAATTTTTTCGCTAAACGAAATACTGTACGTTTAACTCGATTATAAATTGCTAAAATAAAGAAAAAAATTTTGGAATAAAAATTATACAAGTGTGATTGAAAATAATATTTGAGTACGTCATTGCAATAGTATTTAAATCAAAAGTTAATTGTTTAGTTAGAAGACATATCAAGGTCTACATTTAACGCATAATCTCCAATATAATTCGATTTTTATCCACATTAATGTTAAACAATGTCATTATGTTACTTGAAATATTCAACTTACTTTCATCATGATCAATCAGATTCCATAAATAGAATATTGTTATTAATGTTGATGCCGTTAAAGCTGAAATCTGCCATGGTTCTTTCCCCACAAATATTCGATTTATTTGTGTTGTTACTAGTTTTCCGCACTCACTTAATTGACTCATATTAGTAAATATTTTTTACAACTGATCACCAAATAAAAAAATTAATTTTAATTTTTAGTTACAAATTTTTATTCCAACCTGTTGAAGTAAAAAAAAAAAACATTTTAAATAATATATAAAATACGACAAAAAATGCATTTTTTATTTAACCGTCCTTGCAACATTTTATTGAACTTGGACTCTCTTTGTTGTTAAATATGTGTCTGTTTACTCTGTAGTAAAACTTGCATTTACAAAAGCTTTGTAAAATAATTTTACAACATAGAATTTTTAATGAGATATAGATCAGAAATTGTAAAAATCGAAGTGTGATTTTAAAACCAGGGGAAAAAAAAATTAGGTAGGTACCTTCACCCTTCTAGTTAAAGTTCGTTTCTAGCTGCTAACTTCAATTGAAATACACATAAGTAGGTTAGGTATTTCCCTGCCATAATTCCTATGTAGGTATTCCGAATTTGAAATTAAATTTCATTTTTTAAATAAAAGAAATAAGGTATTTCAAGAATTTTTTCTTTCATTAATGATAATCTAAAATTAGCTTAAAACATAATAATATTATCATTACTTGAATACACTCTAACACTAACTACATAACATATAGGTAGGTCATACTTAAAATAATAATAATAATAAAAAAAAAAAAAAACGATAACATAAAAAATTACTTAGGTATTAAATGTTTTGTTTAAATATAATTGAACTTTAAGTTTAGTTTTTAACAATGTTTATTACAAATTTATAGGTTTCTAACCTGATTTGATTAGATTTTTAAAAGATAAGAAATTTTTAGCATTATAATTTTCTATTTCACACCTTAAATCCCAAATTACCGGTTTAATTCTTATGGTCTCGATCTCGTTATTTATTCAATGTCGATAAACAGTTTTTGTACCTCCAAGGTCAAATCAAATATCAAAAAAAATAAAGTCAACAACTTTCAAGAACAAGAGTCAAGAAGCACATTGACATCGACTTTTTATTAGCAAGCAAAACAATAAAAAAAATAATATTGTTTTCTTAAATGTCGGCAAGCATTTATTAGAATGAGAGAATAAATTCAGATTCAGGTAAATTAGGTAGGTATAGTGTATAGAGATGTGTACCTACCTACTTTACCTTAGGTAGGTGCACCTTACCTACCAATTGATATTCGTTATATTCCTTTGTTTGTACTGTGTAGGTAGGCAGGTACTTTGCTTTCCTCGTTTCTCCCACTGAAGTATTTTGATTTTTTTTTTTTTTTAAATAATAAATTTTTTGTGAAAATTGTATTAAAAATATATTTGATTAAAAATAATAAAAAAATGTTATTTAAATTAAGAAAAGTAGTTTCTTTCCTTTGCGTTTGCACTACGGCACTACACCAGAATATTGCTGCTTTTTAAAAAAAATTACAAAAAAAAACAAGCAACAAACAAAGATAAGAAAAATTACTTAAAAAATCTGACAGCTCAACAGCTGTTTGCTGAATAAAAGTAAGATATTCAGCTTATAATATTCCTAGCCTTCTGTGATTGCCGTTAAAATATAGTACGCGAAGTTGAGTCTGTTAATGTGTGCGTTTTCGTGTATTTTTGCTTAGAATTCAAGGGATCCTTAGAATAGATTCATTTTTCAAATGCACTTAAATAGTGTTGATTAAGTTACATTTCCAAAAAAAAAAAATGTAAATGACTAAATTATTATTTGCTGATTATATTTCAAACTTGAATCATAAGTTCTTATCGGTTTTTTTTATATAACATTTTTTAGTTTTTTTTTTTTTGGGTACTTTTAGCATTTAACAAAAGAATAAATAACAACAAGTATGTGTGTGTAGTTTCTTACTCACCAGTAATGAGCATCAATTCAGTCTATTATATATCGTGTTGTTTTTATTAGCAAATTTTGAGAAATTTGTTTTTTCTTCGTGAAATAAGTTTACTTTCATAGTTTGTTTTAACAATACACTTGACTTAATTAAATTATATCTTCGTTCTACGATTATCTAATTCTGTTGAATCATGCGTTTGTTATTCATTATAATTATAACGATCCCTTGAATTCTAAACATAGTTAACATATAGAATATATATATAGTTTATGATTTACCCTCATTTGTTCGTAATCTTTTCTTCGTAAAACATTTGTTCGTAAACATTTCTTCGTAAAACATTTCTTCGTAAAACATTTATTCGTAAAACAATTGTTCGTAAAACTTTTCTTCGTAAAAACATTTGTTCATAAAAACATTTGTTCGTAAACATTTGTTCGTAAAACATTTGTTCGTAAAACATTTCTTCGTAAAACTTTTGTTCGTAAAATTGTTGTTCGTAAAACTTTTCTTCGTAAGCTGTTGAGACCCATGACTGCATTAGCCAGCATGGCGCGCGCACGCTTGGCTAATGCAGTCATGGGTCTCAACAGCTTACGAAGAAAAGTTTTACGAACAAAAATTTTACGAAGAAATGTTTTACACATTTTTCACTTTTAGCGTTACCCAGAGCTAACGACGTTCACCTAGTGAAATTATAGCTCCTTATTTTTTTTTTGAAATTTTTTCATATATTTTTTTATATTTTTTTTTATTTTTTTTTTTATATTTTTTTTTTTATGTTTGTTGTTCATATTTTTTTATATTTTTTTTTTATATTTTTTTTTTAATATTTTTTATATTTTTCTTTTAATTCTTCTTTACTTTTTGGTTTTTTAGAAACCTATTTTTTTTTATTACACGTTATTTTTTTTAACATTAGTACAATTCTTTAAATAGATGTAAGATATTGTTTCCTTTCAAGCTGATCATTCTTTTCGACAATATTTTTAAGCCTTTCCTTCCTATTACGCAGTTTTTTATATTTTTTTTATAAAGAAATATTTACGAAGAAATGTTTTACGAAGAAATGTGTTACGAAGAAATGTTTTACGAACAAATGTTTTACGAACCAATGTTTACGAACAAATGTTTTTACGAACAAATGTTTTTACGAACAAATGTTTTTACGAAGAAATTTTTTACGAAGAAATGTTTTACGAACAAATGTTTACGAACAAATGTTTTACGAAGAAAAAATTACGAACAAATGAAGGTCTACCATAGTTTATATACATATGGTATACATAATTTTATAATAAATTTGATATTCAGCAAATTTTTTATTCTTCTATTTGAATTTTGTTTTCCCGTTTTCTTTTTATTTTTTTAATCAGGGTTGCCAATTAAAATTGTTAAAATTAATAATTTTAAAATGACGACATGAGAATGATAAAAAAAACTTTTTAAGGTAATAACCAAAAATCGTTACATAAAATAGGTTTTTAACAATTAATAACGGCGCCGTGACATTTGTCCGCGGGACATTTGTCCGCGATGAAATTTGTATGGAAAACTTCGCGGACAAATGTCATTTTGCAAAATGTCATTTGTCCGCGATTGTAAAATGACATTTGTCCGCCGCGGACAAATGTCCCAAAATTAGCGGACAAATGACATTTTGCAAAATGACATTTGTCCGCGATTGAATTTTCTAACTTTAGCGGACAAATGTCATTTTGCAAAATGTCATTTGTCCGCGATTGATTTTTCGAATTTTTAGCGGACAAATGTCATTTTGCAAAATGTCATTTGTCCGCGATTGAAATTTTTAATTTTTAGCGGACAAATGTCATTTTGCAAAATGTCATTTGTCCGCGATTGATTTTTCAGTTTTTTTAGCGGACAAATGTCATTTTGCAAAATGTCATTTGTCCGCGATTGATTTTTCAATTTTGGAGATACTGCAGATTACGTGAATCACTCAGAATCGTCTGAAGCTTGGAAAAGGGAAGAGGGGTAGAGTCCCCCCAAATTGTTCATACATTTTGTATATGCAATTTTTTTTTTTTGCCCGATTTTCCCCTTAAAGAGAGGGAGGTGGGGGGCGGCGGGCGGGCGGGTGGACTGGTGGTTGGTCAGTGGGATTTGCGGCTGACGCCGCAAATCCCACTGACCAACCACCAGTCCACCCGCCCGCCCGCCGCCCCCCACCCCCCTCTCTCGTTGTGCCGGTTCTGATTGGTTCACGTCATCTGCACTTTAGCCTCAAATTTTTAGCGGACATATGTCATTTTCCAAAAAGTCATTTGTCCGCGATTGCTTTTTTAATTTTTAGCGGACAAATTTCATTTTGCAAAATGTCATTTGTCCGCGATTGATTTTTTAAATTTTTAGCGGACAAATGTCATTTTGCAAAATGTCATTTGTCCGCGATTGATTTTTCAGATTTTTAGCGGACAAATGTCATTTTGCAAAATGTCATTTGTCCGCGATTAATTTTTATCGCGGACAAATGACATTTTGGAAAATGTCATTTGTCCGCGGCGGACAAAAGACATTTTGAATCGCGGACAAATGTCATTTTTATGTCCGCGATACAAAAACAAATCGCGGACAAATGTCCCGCGGACAAATGTCCAACCCCCTTAATAACTCATAAATTTTTTAAATCAACAAAGTAATAAAAGAAATTACCAATACTTTGATTAATCAGAGTGAACGAACGCGTTAGAAACAAACTTTCGCATATCGCAAGAATAATTTTAAATAATTTTCAAAAATATTACATTTTATTAGTATTTTATTAGTATACTTAACTTATTATCAATACTTAATTTTTTAACCTTTTTCGGTAGGTATGATGCGTAAGAGCTCAAAACTCAGAACTCAGTACTTGAGTCGAACATTGTATTTAGTGAAAAGCTTCAAATTATTGTGTTTTGTTTAGTTAGAATATTTTTGAAATTTCATTAAAACTAAATACTCAAAATAAACAAATAACTAACTAAAATCACTGTAGAACACCCTTCTTTTCGAGAAAACCTCTATTTTTGGCAACCTTGAACATATTTTTCATTCAATTATCATCACTATCCCTAATTTACATAATTTTTTAATATTTTTGTTCTATTCTCTTTCTTCCTGTTCGTGTTCATAAACATTCATTAATAATAATAACAAAACAATGCACTACATATTTTTTTAACAGTATGTGTTGAAATTGGAGAATAATATTGATAATAAAAATACACGATGCATTGCATAGTTTTACAATTTTTTTAATTTATTTTCTATTTACACATTGTGAGATTTTTTTTTTATTATTGATAATTTAAACAATATTTTATTTTATTATTATTTATTTTATTGTATTACCATTGTTTAATAATATTTTAATTTTTACATAATAAAATTTTACCAACATATTTAACATTTTATTTAAGTTTGATATAATTAATTTTAATTTTAACATTTTATCTAATATCATGACAATGTATTTTTGAATGCATACTTGTAGCAATGATACAGTGTACATTCTAAATTAAACTAAAAATACAAAACGAACGAAACTAAAATAATAAATAAAAAAAATAATCTTTCTTATTTGTTCTAAAAAATTCTCACGTAAGAAGAAAACAGTGTTTGGTTGGGTTTTAAATGCGAAAAAAAAAAAAAACAAAAGCAAAATAAATATTTTGCGGTAAAATAATAAGTAAACTAAAAAACGATTAAAAAAATTTATACACTATATGAGGTTGACACTTTGACAGTGTGGGTAGGTAATCAAAATAAAAATTATGTTTTGAAATTTTTTGATAAAAAACCAAAACAGTTACACAGAGTTACGTGTGATGTACGTGGTCTTTCTTAAGTTTAAGTTTTCAATTTAAATAAAGTGTTTTTTTTTTAATAAAATTTAATAAAATTGATACAAGACAAACTGAAATAAAATTATGTATTTTTCATATTATTAAAACAGTTAAAGTTCAATAATAATAAAAGTTGTATGATGGTTACCTTAACTAATTCTTATTTTTAAATCTTAAAAAAAATATAAGTCAAATAAAAAATGGATAATTTTAAAAATGTTTATCTTCGTGATTTAATTAAAAATAATGAGATTTTAATGTTATCTTTGGGGGAGAGCCGTTTTCATTTTGAAAATTTTCTGGTAAAATAAATTTTATCTTTTCTTAGAAATTTAATATTTTTTTTTTGTTTTGATTAAACTGCATTTTTTTGTTTCCAAAATTAGTTTGTGCATGTGCTTACTACAATTTTATGTTTCATTTATTTTTTTGTTTTTTTTTTTTCTGAAAACATTACCACCAACCAATTTATTTCACTATGGATCTAAGTAGGTTTGAACATTACGATACTAGGTATATTTACTTTAACTTTTATATAATGACATGATTACTAGGTAGGTAGATCGTTGTGAATTGAATATTACTAATTATAATTAGTATAATACCAAACAATTATTGGTGAAATTAGTTCTCTTTTTGCCCTTGAAAAGATTGATTTTCAAATAAGTCATTGTTCTATTGATACGTTCAGAGTTGACTAGTATCGAACAGAGTTGAACGTTATATAGGTAAGCAGAAGTTTTGCTCATAACAAGAATATTTTTAAACAAGCTGAAAGGATCGAACACAAAATTTTGTCAACAACATTCATAGTTTTGTCGTAGTTTATGTTGTTTTTTTTTTGTATTATAGTAAATCTGTAATTTAATGTACTTTTGTTAATGTAAAATCTTTACTTGTACTTGTACCTAGTATCGTAATGTTTTTTTTAATCATAATTTTCGTGTTCTTGTGCTTGCATTTATAATGAGATGTTGTCGATGTTTCTATACAGAGCCCCTTCCTATCTTAAAGCAGTGATGGCAAAGTTTTTCAAGGAAATATGCACTGGAGTGCGATGGGGCAGAGATAAATAATCAAACTGGAATAATAAACTAGATTAGGTACCTACTTACATTATGTAAGGTAAAAGCAATGAGTAAGTGTAACAGTAGTGTACGCGTTAATTTTCTACATTTTTTTTTTTCTTTTAATTATAAATTTTTTCTGCGAATTACTTAGATTGTAAATATATACCTACTTATAGGTATATATGTATATCAGTGTTCCCAGCGTCCTTAGAGAACATTAGAAGTCATTATAGGTACCTATCTTATTAAAAAAAATGTGTCATAATTTATCATTAAAATTAGTTAAAAAAAAACTTAGAGGCCAAATCTTTTCTTTTGAGTCGTTTAAGTTGTAATTAAAGAGTTAAAAGTTGAAATTGTCTTGTAGTTTTTTAGATATACCTAATCAAAAGTTTTTGCCCCATGTAAATTAACTATAGTTATTCTTTCACCAATTTTTTAGAAATTTGTTTATTCATTTGACTAGGTATAAATATAATATTGCAGAAAATAGTCTAAAAAGCTAAATTTCTTTCGAAAGTTGCTTGAACGTAAACTGTCAAATTTTCCACTGCTGCTGGGGGAACAAATACCTATTCATTTAACATTCAAGTATGATTGGTAAAATTTTTAACATATTCTATCAGATAGGTAGATTTTTGGAAATAAAACTTAAATTAACTTTCTAAGAATATACATTATTTGAATATTGATTATCCTATGGGGTGAAAAACATTACACTAAATTAAACTTACTAATTTTTTAATTTTTAATAATTTATTTACTGTACATAGATACCTACCTATCTCTTAATATTTAAATTAATGTAGCTACCTATATACTTGAGAGAAAAACTTGTGGCTACTACTACTAAGTACTTCAAAAAATTTTTTTTTCTTTAACGGCTTTAATAAAAAACAATATATGGTAAGATTTTTAAATTAAACATCATAAAATTTTTAAATTGAACCCACAATTTTTTCTCGAACCGTTCGCAATCTTGTTTAAATTTTTTACTTAAGATTTAAAAAAAATTGTAATTTTTTTAGCACGAATCCATGATAAAGAAAATCGATCAAGTTCGACTTTAATACTAGGGGAGTCATTCGACGTAGCTGACCTTTGTGAAAATCAAAAGTAGAAATGACCCACTCTGTGCGGTGGGAGTTGATTTTTATTTCATAATTTTTTTTTAAATACATACATAATAAATAGCAAGTGAAAACTACTAGATATTCTGATATAATTTTAGGAAAATCGACTTGAGTAAAAGTATTTTATTTGCATGATATATAGTACATATTATTATTTATTAGTAGTTCAGAACTAATTTATTTGTTAAAACAGCATCATCAACAACAAAATAAAATAATAAGTGTTTTTTTTTTTTTTTTTTTTTAGAAATCTATTGAAGGTATGCAGTTAAATCACAACGGAAGTTTAATTACAGTGGAAGTCGTATTTCAATTAATAAAAAGCTGGAGAAATTTCAATCAATTTATAAACATTTCCAATTTATCAAAACCCGAGACTACCAATGAAACTGATGATGATAATATGGATAATATTGATGACGGTGAAACGAAGTTTTTACTTCTAAATAAATTTAATAGATTTATAAACTTATTAATTAGTTACACAATTAAAATTCACTTAAACAAAGATTGGAATAATTTGAAAAAAGAAATTAAAGATAAATTAAAAGACGAAATTAATGATTTTCTTAAATTTCTGAAACGCTTGTTGTCAACTTTAAAGCAAAAACATAATAAAATTAAAACGATTACCAACAATTATATTATAGAAGATTCACCCCAGAGCACAAAAGTACTTACCTCATCAGAAATTTGTGATTGCAACCACCAATCGGATTCATTAAATTTAAATAAAATTAAAAAAAATGATGTGGTGAAGCAATCAAAGATGAAAAATAGATCTCCACTTAGTTCCAATTATTCAAATTTACTAACATTATCATTTGAAACCGAGGTTGAAACTTTGAATCATAAAGAAAAGCAAAATTCGCCACTAACTTTGAATTATTGTTCATATTTCCTAATACCAACAAATTTTAATATAATATTTTATATTATAAAATTAGAGTACTTTTTATTAAATATTGAAAATCTGTGGAGTGTTACAATTTTAAATAATATCTTTCTCGGCCGATCATCATGTTGTGTTGATGATGAACAAGAACTTTTTTTTAAAAAAGAAGGATATTATATGATTTTGAATCGATTAGAAAAATTAATTTTAAATCCAAAATGTACAAAATTTGCATTAAAACTTGCAACAAAATTTAATAAATTTCTCAACCAAACGTATAAAAACGAAGAGTTTCCAGATTTTAAAGATTTGTACTACATAATATTATTGGAAAGTTTTAAATTTGAAAAGTTACAAAATATTGTGTCAAATATGAGTTATAAAAATGTATCTAATTTGATTGATCGTAACACAATTGTTGATGAGACAGCAGAATTATATCAACAAAGATTACGTTTGATGATATTTTTAATTGGATATAAATTAAAATTGTATTTTGGCAACCAAAATGTTTTTGATAAAAATTCGTCTGATTTAAAGAACTTTCGTGATTTATTGGAAAAATTTTACATTACTTATTCAAAATTGAATAATTTTGAAGTACTATTTAAAAATCTAATTTCAACAACCACATCAAAACATATTTTGGTAGCATGTGATGTTATGAATGGATTTGTAAGTAATTGACATTTTTTTAAAAATTTGTTTTATTTTCTTGATGTAGGAATAAAATTTTTAAACTATATATATATAACATATATATGGTATCCGCATCTGCTGTCGGCGGGGTCACCAATTATGGTATCCAGATTTTTGTTTTGTTAATGTTTTATTTCTTATCAAATAAAACGATGTTTAAAGTTTTGAGTTCTGATCGATACTGATTTTATTTTATTAAAAAATGTAAAATTCTAAAAATTATTCTTAGCAGAAAAAATATAATTTAAAAAGGTATAAAAAATTATACGATGTTTAACAATTGTATTAGGTTTTTTTGTTCAACAGTTAGGTAGATTATTTGATTTTGATGTGCTTTTGTTGCGACCGCAACATATACTATATTATTTAATAAAATTTAAAGATTACATTTTTTTCGACCCCGATGCGAAAGCAAAAATCTGACCAATCTACGGAAATAATGAAGAATTACGTTAACAATAGGTGAGTGGGGTTGTTAAGTGTTTCTATTTGAAAATTCTATTCTATATTCCATTTACGTGAAAATGGAATTGCATTTTTCTGAAATGTGTCTCCTAAATACAATTTGAGATTAGAATTTTCGAATGATCGAATAGAAATTTTATAATAATAACCCCTTGCGTATACCTACATGTACAACAAGTAATCTGTTGTTTGGTTTTTGTGCAATTTCGCTTTTATGTAAATAGTTTTTTGAAATTTAAAATTTAGTTTCAAATAAAATGAATAAAATAAAAAACTTTCGCTAACTAAATTTTTAATAAAAAAAAATAATAACTTAATAAATAACATAATATGCATCTAACTTCTTAATGAATGTCTGTCAATTGTTTTCTAATTTTGTCAAAACTCAAAAATTTAATTGAAAAGATTTTTACCTTTAATAATTTATCTGTACTAGCTAATTTTTATTCTTTTTTTTTTTTTTTAGAATAATCTTAATTGGAAAGAACTTATGTGGTCAACGGTAATTCAAACAATAAGTAAAGATTTGAATGAACTAGAAGCAATAAAATTTGAGCGAACAATAAGTGCTACAGATTTATTGAAACATGAAGAAAATTTAGAATTTGATTATGACATATTAAGCAATTTACTAGAAAATGTTAGCTTAGATTTATTAAGAGAATGTCGCTTAACACAATTTTCACTAAATCCTACTAAAAGATTATTTAAAATTTTAATATTAAAAGCTGTTCATTTATTTAATCAAAATACCAAAAAAATTTTAAATACAAGCATTTTGGAACAGCATAAGGATTCACCGATTATCGATCTTAGTACTGAAAAATGGGAGAATATTCTTCCATTTAATTATTTGTTTACAACTATTGAGAAATTAAAATTACCAGAAAATAGAATTGAAGATATAATAAACATTATAATGACACCAAGAATAAAATTTTTATCATGGTCACAAAAATTAAATAAATTTTGTCAAACTCTACATCAATTTTCGGAAAAAAATCAAAAAATAAAATTTTTGGAAAAAAGTGTAGAAAATCCGTTAAACTATTTAAATTTAAATTTTCAAAAAATGCATCAATTAAATTTAAAACCACTCAAATATCCTGTAATAGAAAAAGGATTCGAATTTCCACCGCATCAATTGATCGACACAAAAGAGGAAAGAATTTTTTTATTTAGAAAAGAAAGAATAAAAAAATTAGGAAACATATGTAAAAATAAATCAGAAAAAATCAAACTCAAATATAAAAATCACAGACAAAATGGTATATTCCGATCCAACAAAAGATATAATTTTCGTAACAATAAAACTATATTAAAAAACATTATTTGTATCGATAATTCTATTGATGTTAAATCAAGTTTGTTAGAACAAGTTTGATAATTTGAATTATATTATTGTTAATCAACTCAATCTTATTTGCACTTACATGTTTGAAAAAATTGAAGAAAAATATAAATAAAAGTACTTATAATATAGTAATAAATTGAATTGATAATATCAGAAATGATAAAGTATGAGATATCTCATACAGTACTAATCAATAAACCATTTAGTACATAGGTTATTAAAAATTAATTAATTTTTTTCAAATAAAATAGAAACTGCTCCACAACATGTTTGTTCAATGTTTGATATTTTGGTGGAACTTCTCAGAAAATAAAATTTTTTAGTAGTACTTTATCATATCTGATAATATGCATAATATACAATTATTTTTAATTGGTTTAAAAAAAATATAATATTCATTTATTTCATTTAATTTATAACTAACAGTGCCAATTTTTTTTATTAAATTTTTTTTCTTGTCTCAATCTTGTTTCATATTCGCTTTTGTAGATATTGTATTTTTGTTTGTAGGTAGGCAAGCGAAGCTGAAAACAAAGAAAACTATATTAATATACACGAAGGAAGAGAAGCTTTTTATAATATACAAAAAAAATCAACGAAATTATTAAATTTTGAAATTTTAATAAGAAATACAAAATACCTATATGCATAATGAAATCTAATTTTTACATTCTATCATAATTATTATTGGTTTCTGGTAACTGATTTGGAACTCTGGTTTGGAACTCAAATATCTTGAAAATTCTGCATCATTGCAGCTATGTAGGTACCAACGGTGAGCGAACTCGAAAAGAAATTTTGTAGGTACATCATATGATTATACTCAAGTATAATCATCGGATTCTATCAAAGTTATTATCACAGCCACGCAATAGAATTGTTTTGCGTTTTCGCTAATAAATAAATAAATAAATAAAAGAAAAGGAAACAAATAATTTATCAAGCTTTCACCATATTTTCAACACGAAAAAACTGTGGAATAGTTTTTTCTCCTAATTAAACCAACAAAAATAAAACACCTGTAAAAGCGAAAAATGCTGTATATTCCGAGTTAACATATTTTTTTTTATTTTTTTTAATAAAAGTTTGGTAGGTCTTCATGCTCTATTCAAAAATTCATTAATTGTAGAAAATCTGAAATAAAAAGGATTGATAAAAAATAAAATTATATTTAAAATCTTAAAAGTTCGTTCCGAAAACTAACAACGTAAAAGCTATTTTTAGGAATTGAAGTCGGATTTTGATAATTTTAGACGAAGTTGATGCCGCTTTCTGTTTCTACCTTTGTTTGAGTTTTTTTTTCTAATGGCCTCAAGAGGTCTCTTCAATCTTGTCTTCAGGTAGAGTAAACAACTGGCGGTGATTATTCACAAAATGTACAAATGTCAGTTTGTTGTTTTAACTGTAAACACTGACAGCCGACAGGCAGACTTCATTATCCATAAACAATACAAAACGTTTTTAGGCTTGTTCTTTTACAACAAAAAAATTTATTATTTTTAAATTTGAATATAATTTACTGCAAATAATAAAATAATGTAAGTTAAAAAAATAAATTATTTAAATATTTTGATTAAATTTACATTCAATTAAAATTTTTAGGGCATTAGTCAAACCGAAATCTGAATTAACGCCAGAGGAGCTTGCGCGTCAAGAGGAAGAGGAATTCAACACCGGGCCACTTTCTGTTTTAACTCAATCCGTTAAAAATAACACCCAAGTTTTGATCAATTGCCGTAATAATAAAAAATTGCTTGGTCGTGTCAAGGCATTCGATCGTCATTGCAACATGGTCTTGGAAAACGTCAAAGAAATGTGGACAGAAGTTCCGAGAACTGGAAAAGGAAAAAAGAAAGTTAAACCAGTAAATAAAGATCGTTTTATTTCAAAAATGTTCTTACGCGGTGACTCTGTAATTTTAGTATTAAGAAATCCATTGGCCACAACTGGTGCATCCAAATAAAAGAAAATTTCATATTTATTCTAAGAAAGAATGTTTTTTTTTTAAATATTCACATCTTTTAACCTTTTTCTCAAAATAGGGCCAATTGGGCCGGTAAATTTATGTATTATCATCATTTACAGTGGGTAAACTTACATTTGCCTAATTTTGAAGTTATTGTACACATTTAACGGCAAATGTATACATTAACCAGAAAATGTACATTCATTGTGACATATTTAACTGACTACATAGCATTGGTTCATTTATTTCTGTCTACTGATTGAACATTACTTTCATCAAAAGGATCTAATTAGCTTAAAATGACTTACATTTAGCAAAACTAACAATGGAAAAGTATGTAAATGTTGTTGATATGGAAAACAAGGATTTTTTTGGTATAAAAATCAGTTGATAAATACATTGAAAGTAACATATATTTTCATGATTATAGACTGATCAAGTTAAAGAGTTTCAATTATTTATATTCTTGTATTTAGTTTATGTTATCAAAAAATTTCTTTTAGGCAATATTAATGTTCTCAAGAATTTCTAAAATTAAAATCTAATACAGACAAATAACATATTAATATCTAAACTTATTGTCAAATTTAGTTAAAAAAAATCTCTTTTTGGTTCCTTTTCAATTTAAACTCTTAGGTTCTTTTAAAACTTTGTTTTCAGGATTTTGAAATAAAGAAGTCCTAGTAAATAGATAATATCGGAATTATGAGAATATTCGTTTTTCAACTTTCACACTAGATTTGCCTTTATTGAAGAAATTAACTGTATGCTGGTAGGCATATAGCAATTATCATATAAAGTAGCATTACTTAATACTTATTGTTTAATTAGTAAATATATATTATTCGTTTCGATTTTGTTGTATCTTATTCTGGATATTACATTGGAAATATAATAATCAAAAAAACAACACAACTACATCTACACAACTGATTTTTGCATTTGCTAAAATATTCAATACAAATATAATTTATGTCCAATCATAAAGAACACCAAATTTTTATTTTAGTCGATTTACCCGATGTAAGTGTACCACTACAATTTAAAAAGTTATTCTAGGAAAAAGTCGGGCTCAACCGGGATTTGAACCCGGGACCTCTCGCACCCAAAGCGAGAATCATACCCCTAGACCATTGAGCCGCATGTATGGACCAACCAAAATTCTCATATAAAAGTTAAGATTATTTTATCGTTATTGAACGATTGAATGATTCTACTGTAATTTATTTAGATAGGTACATCTTTTTAACACAGTAGGTGGATGGTAGGTCTTCTTATTCTACGTACAAGAAAAAGCGTAGATTTCAATTTCAATTAGAAAAGATTATAAATACATTTCAATTATTACAAATTGTTCTCATTTTAATTTAATTTAATTTAATGATGAAAACGAAGGAAAATATTCAAATAAAAATTTTGTGAAGTCAACTTTATTGACAATTTGATTTTGTAAAAAATTGATATTTGGATTTTATCTCAGATTCAAATTATAGTAGATGAAAACATTTATAAAGTTTTATATTTTAGATGAATTTATAAAATGAAATGTCAAATCCTAATGTTGCTATTTGCTACATTAAGAAATAATCTATGTATGAATTTTGTAAGTATGAGTGGAAAAAATTATGTATTTATTAATTTTTCTTTGTACTCTTATACTGCCTACTCTACTCGCTTTCTTAATTTCATAATTTCAAAAATAAATACCTACATAGTAAAATTATCAGTTATCATAAAAGAAGTGAGACGGGCTTATGTAGTAAATTTATCGAATTAACGCTGATCAATAAAAATAACTATATCATGGCAGAGTTCATATTTTTACTCATTCCCGTTGTTTCACACTCGCTTGATAGAGGTAAAAAAAATCAGTGCATGCATTCACCAATGCGAACACAATTTCAAATCTTACTATATGCCTTGGTCCCAGCTACTACCGCAAAGTAATTTTTTAAAGTACCTGCATTTCAAGCCATTAAAAAAATAAACTAAAACTTCTAAATAATTATAAAGTATTTTTCAAAAGTTCTTTTTACTAAAAATCAATAAAATTAATATCTGTCGACTTTGAAAATTTTATTAATATTATGTGAGTAATAAGATTCGAAATCAGTTGTTATGGTTCCTTTTATTCAGATATCAAATTAGGTGGGACCAGCCTATAAGTTGGTTTTATTTGTCAATAGGTGTCGTTGGTTCTAGTTTTTAAATTTTTCCATCTTCACCAATATGATAGTAGATTTCTTTTAATGGAAAATTTCGTCCACCATGACATGCGGCTCAATGGTCTAGGGGTATGATTCTCGCTTTGGGTGCGAGAGGTCCCGGGTTCAAATCCCGGTTGAGCCCGACTTTTTTTTTTTTCAAGTAATCTAAATTCTTTTTGGCCTTTTTACAGAAGGTACTGGATACCTTTGATTGTTTTATTTCTATAAAAATTCACATTTATTACATCAATTTATTAAATGGAATAAACAAAAACAGTTTAACGATGCAACAATCTTGATAGAATTATTTCACCCACTTAAATACATGCTTTACGTAATATTGTTTTGATGTGAAACATTAGGAAACTCTACTTTAGATTTGTAGCCAATAAATAATTTAAAACACAATAAAGGTACAGTTTGACGGAATATTTTTGTTTAATTTGTGACAGTTTTCTCTGGGAAGCCTTAATAATATATGTATAAAAACAAAAGCTTGTTCGAATCAAAATTCCCATTCATTTTTATTGTAATTTAAAAAAAAATATTTTGAAAATTTCATGAGTTTAATAATTAATACAAAAAAAGAAAATATTCATGTATTTAAAAATATTTTTAATCTTTTTCTGCAATTTTTGTTAAATGATCTTCAATCTCTTTCTCGTTTAATGTTCTGAAAGTTTGATCATCTTTAGTAACAATAGCGATTTCAATTCCATTGGGTTTGAAATCAACTGCTAGCACTGTGGATAAACATGTTATAGCCAATTGAATAGCTTCTTCAGCGTTTGCAACATTTTTTTTCAATTTCTTTTCTAAAAAAGTGTTGGCCTCTGTTTGTTTAACACCAGCTGAACATGCTCTAAAACCACAATAATAACCTGCTGGGTCAGTTTTATAAATACAAGCACCGTTCTCGTCATCATATGAAATTAAGATCATACCTAAAAATATAAACAAAATGTACAACAAAATTTTAGAAATAAAAAATTTAAGAATCCATTCCATAGATCAAGGATAAAAATTAAATTAATAAAGTTTTTATAAAGGTAATAAAAAAAAATTCTTTTTTCTTGTAATGTAGCCAAAGAAAATAATAGCACTAGACCGAGCCTAATTAATAACAACGACAAATCTAAAAAATTAGCTTTATGGTATAAATAAAAGCGTATTAGTCAGTCAACAATTAAAAAAATAGTTCCCATAAAAAAGTCTGAAGCATCCAAATCTGTCAACTGACATTAACGCTAATGTTAATATATAAGAGGAAAGATCTTTAATTTTCTATTTCTATATACTTTCAAGTCATTGCATTTTCTACTTTTTTATTAATATCGAATAGTTTTAGCCTATACCCTGTTTTTATATCTAATATCAAGCCTTTCTCAGTTTACGTGTTGTTAGATAGTATTTTCGTTTGCTTTTCATTGTAGGATCCTCACTGATCGTTTCTAGGTGTGCTCATTAGATTTCCAGAGTCAGATTTTCAGAATGGTTTGAAATCTTATTATGTGAAACACCATAGTTCTTAAGCCGCTGTCTGTTGACAAATTTATTTATCGGATATTTCGGGAGTTATCTTCTCCTAAATTTCCTTTTGTATAGCTAGAATTAAATCACCCTTAGCCTAAAAAATTCCGCTTTTTTGTGTAAGCTTATTTATAACATTCGTTTAAGCCGTTTCTCGAAAAGTCCTGCCGCTCTCACAGCCGAGGTTAAGAGCCATCTGTATTCTGTTAGACTTATCGAGTTTTCCTTCCATTTTAAGTTTCCTTTCTTTTTTTTAGTTTGTTCGTTTCATTATGCCCATCGACCGACCGAGGTGAAGGATATACTTGGGACTTGATTTACGAAAGTGCTTCTTTGTACCTTAGAAAATTGAGCGAGATATATAGGTTATTTTTTATTCGAACCACATAGTCCGAATATTTTCTAAAAAAGCTGCTGCCTCATATAGAAAACGTTCCTATATTTTACAACCGTCTTCAGTTTGAGACCTAAATATTTTTGCCACTCGCATACGGAAGAAACTTTTTAACGAAAAAAATTGTATTATGAAACTAATTTCATGAACTGAATTATCAGCCTTGCACCCTCGAATGATTTAGAATATAATAAATGACTTGATATTTAAATTACTAACTGCAACCCAGTGGTCTCATTTCAGCATTTTGTGTATAAACTTGATTAATGTCCGCAATACGCCTGCATAATACTTCAATTGGCATTTCATAACCATATTGATATAACCAATTCGCTGCTTCATAACGAGCCCGTTGTACCTGAGATCGACTATCGGCTAAAAATAAAAAAAAATGTAGTGAATTGAAATTCTTATTTAAAATAGGTTGTAGTATTACCGATTCTTCCTGTCATAACACATCCAATATTCTTTGTAATTCGAAACATATGCGTAACAGTGATAGGATCAATTAATTTTTCTGTAACTTTTTTTTGAGTTGCAATAACAGCACAATCTTCACTTTTAACAGCAACGGATGTAATTCCTTCCTGATTAATTGATTTGAAAGCATATTCTGCAACAAAGAATTTTTTTTTGTAAATATATTGCTGGATGATATATTTTTTGTAGGTACATAATATATACGTATGCCTTGTACGTAAATAGGTGTACAATAATTGGCAAAGGTAAGACGAGAGGCGAGGTAAATCATCCAAAACTGTTTTGACTGATTCCTTGTTAGTAAACAATTCGAATTATATTTTATTACAATGGGGAATTTATAAAACTTTCTTATTTTCGTATACAAACGTAAAAGGTGGCTCCACATCAGTGTACCGCAATTAATTAATCGTATATCGTATTACCTAGTTATGTAGGTAGTGTAGGTAGGTACAAAATATGTTTAAAGACCTAATACGAATGCCTAAATCTCAGGTCTATAAGAAGGCTTTTAGTTTAGAATTCTGGAAGCCAAAAATTATTAGAAGCCAAATTTGAGGTACAAGTATCTGAGTTGAGGTTAAATTTTTTTTATCGATAAATTTTCTTATTTCTCCAGTCGTCGTCAAACTCACCAACTTGATAAAGACGTCCTTCAGGTGAGAAAATTGTTATGTGACGATCAAATCCAGCTGAACTACCACGGGACATTATGCTTTTGAATGTTTTAAATTTATCTTTATTTAAAAATAATAATAATAAAAGAATATAATCCGGTCTGGTTTTGGTTGAGGTTGACTTGCAGATTTTTTGTTGCTTTTTTGATGTTGATGAATGACAAACAAATTTATGATGAATCGGAAAGTCAAAATAAATGTAAACAAAAATAAATAGGAAGCGTTCAGAAAACTTAAAACAGGGAATTTTATTTACAATGTAGTTCAAGAGCGGTGTGAAACTAAACTTTGATTTTGCAGACGAAAACACCAGTTTGCAGGCAGGAATTATGCGTTTTTTGTATTTAAAGGAGGTTGAAACTGTTTGTTTTAAAAAAAAAAAACAAAAAACAAAAGCTTGTTAAAAGACGACGCCGACGAGTTTTTGTCCGCGCCGCGGGCGTTGAAAAAAAAGTAAGCAACGGGCAGCGCCATCGGCGTGCAAAAAAAAACATAAAAAAATAAAAAAAAAAAAATAAAAAATGTGAAAAAAGAACTAAAAAACCGAAAAAATATAAGAAATTTTTTTGGCACGCCGATAAAAAATATAAAATGCGACGAAGTGCGTACGCCCTGAGACGACGACAAAAACGTTTTGCGACGGCGACCAAAAAAATCGATTGCGATGGCAGCGCTCGGTGTATTTTCTTGTCGGCGTCAGTGTCTGGTTAAAAGTTAAAATTAAGATAGGAACATTTATAAGAAATAAAGAATACAAATGTGTATGGATTTCGTAAAGGTAGTAACTAATAAGTTAAGTACTAGCCTTTACATTTAAATGGAGATTGGGTCTAAGATATAATGCATAAGTTTACTTGATGGATATTGCATTTTAATGAATCTAATGCTTCTATAAAGGTCACATTATTATCGATCTCACAGTTTGAATGTAAAATCCTATCTTACCTTATAGAAAAAAAAATGCTTCAATTGAACCAATATTAATATTAATAGGTAATATTTATAATGCTCGAACACAACTTTTTAATTTTAAAAAGTAGTAGAAGTACACAACATCAACCTACATTCTAAATTACAAAGGAAAGGAATTTTCAGGTTCATTATACACTATACAGTTAGTTCTATAAAGATATACCAAAAAATGTAGTAAGCTAAAGTAAGTATAAAGGCACCTTCCTACTCTTCATTTTTAATCAGACTAGGTTATTCAAAATTTATAAAAGTGTCGTGTCATTGCATTGAAACCTACACTATCACAACGTATCCAAAGAAAACACTATCGTTTGGTTTCTTGGCCCAAACATTAAAATATTAAATATTCATAAAAAAGTATTCGAAATGTACCTATGTGCATCCAATTCTGTTTTTACACTGTCTTTTTTTGCACGGTTTTGATTTAACTCGGTCTAGAAAAAAAATGATTCAGTTTTTACACGATTAAAAAAAACTGCTGATTGAAATCTTAAAGAAAAATGTTTTTAATAACCGTTACCTTTTAGTTGTCTTTTTTACACGGTCTTGTCTGGAACGTATGTACCATATAAAAATAGAATTAGGTCTATTTACGAACTTTTAAATCTTCTTATTTCTCATAATAAAATTGGTACAAAAATTGGCTAATGTAATTAGCCACACGAGGCATGATACTGAATATTTGCGCTCCATAAAATTACTCATGACCGTACCAGAATCATCTTACTCTCGAAATTCCAAACGAAGCTCAGTTTTTACACTGTATATACATATTGTTTTGTTTTTTATACTAACATACCTACTAACTTTATTCTTTTACATTTTTAACCTAACATTAAAATCATTAAAAGTAGTAACATTATGTATAATTAAAAAATTGATCAATAGTTCATGAATACATACGTAAATATAATATATAAATTAATAAGACATAATACATATACATATTTTAAAGCACAGATCACCTTACACATTACACAATAGCAGCACAGTAAGCCTCACAAATTACATCCAATTAATGTATAAAATAAAACTCTTTAACTTAATATATGAATGGTTCACATAAAATTTAAGTATTTGTGAAAACAAGTTCAACACTCTAATTCAGTTAGATTTAACTTTTTTATTAAAATAAATAAACGCCTAACTGGTTGATATTATAACATTTGTGATCGTGAACTCAATTCAATTAGTTCTGTACGTACTTAATAATTAATTTTAAATAAAAGAAATTATTCATAACATTATTACACTAAATTTTAGTCTTTAGACTATTTGTAAAAAAAAAAAAAATAAATAAAAATGAAACTAATTGGTTTAGTATTTATTATATCAACATTATCATTTGCGAAATGCGAAGATTCTGATGTAACTAAATTTATGAAATATCTGGAAGTTGTACCGGATGTAATTTCTCAAGGACCAAAAGATTTTTTGAGAGTAATGAAGAAATTTAATTTTATCTTAAATTTTTTTTTAATTAGGTATTTATTTGATAATCTTTTTTAATCAATGTTATTTAATATTTCAGGTTTCTTTTAAAAGTGGTGTAGTAGCTGATAAAGGTGTAGAACTGAAACCAAAACAGGTTAAAGATCAACCTAATGTTGATTGGAATGCAGATAAAAATGCATATTACACATTGATTATGACTGATCCAGGTACAATTTCTATTGTCTGCCTCACTTGAACAATTGAAAAATTTCTCTTGATACCCGATTTTTTCAGTTTTTAATGTTTTTTTTTTCAATTATGCGGATAAATTTTATTTTTAAACCTTCCCATAAATTATTTATATCGAATCGATTTTTTAAAAGTAGAGTTCTAATTTCACAAAAATTATTTACAATTGATTTCTAGCACAAGATACTAAACTAGCATTACATTTATATAAATATGCTAATGTTCTGTTTCCACTGGTTTCTGCAAACTTTTATGTTCCTCTACAGACCACATTCACGAACCGTTATTCATAATTTTTGATCAAGGCATGAAAATTCCGTGTCTTTTTTTTAGATTTTTGGTTGGGGCCAATTTCTATAACTATGTTGTTCCAAAGATTGTTTTTTTAAGCGACTTATAATTAAATATCGTTAAAAAAATGTTGTTCGAGTATAATTTACATCTTGTTCATGCTCCAGAGTACAAATGTTTTTTTTCCTATAGAAAGTTATTTATTTTATGTGTTTCATTATATAAATTTGTTGTTTTAAAACTAGATTTAAGGTTTCAATTAAACTGGTTTAGATAAAGAAAATATACAAATCATACTGCCGTGCATATTGATGCGTAGAAAACTCATTTTGAAATGAATCAATGTAAAAATCTGCTTGTAAATGAAAAATATTTTTACAGATGCACCTAGTAGATCCGCTCCTAAGTTCAGAGAATGGCATCATTGGCTTGTAGGAAATATTCCAGAAAATGATGTAAGCAAAGGTGAAATTCTTTCTGAATATATCGGATCGGCTCCTCCAAAAAATACTGGCCTTCATAGATATGTGATTTTATTATTTAAACAACCTAAAAAAATAGATTTTGATGAACCAAAACTGAAAAAAGATAGTTATGAAAATCGTGAAAAATTTTCAACCCAGAAATTCGCAGTGAAATATAATTTAGGTGTTCCAATAGCAGGAAATTTTTTCCAAGCTCAGCATGAAGACTCTTAATTGCTTAGTTTTACTGAAAATAATATGTAAAAATAATTAGAAATAGCTAGTCTAAATAATTATTAAAATTAAATTGAATATTATGTAAAAAATAATGAGATGCAAAAATACAACAAGAAATAAAATAAATATTAATATTTTTTTTTATTAATCTCATTCTCATTAGGCAAAAATGTTGAAACTTTAAGCAATATTTATGTGAAAAGGGGTGACCAATCTTGCTGTTTGATTTATATTGTTAACAATAAGGTTTTCTCTCGTTTGAACTAAGAGTTTCTTTTAAATATCTTCCAGATTTTTTTTTTTTCAGGAAAATCTAATTTTTAAAACTAGAGATAATTATATAATATACCTATATGTTTATCTATTATATACATGCCCTGTGAACTGATTTTTTTAAAGCAAAATTATAAATTAGCAATTAACATTTACTGTTTTTAAGACAATGCAATGGTGATAATGTTTAGTTTGACATTTTATCCTTTTATTACTATATTTTATTTTTTTGTGCATTTTGTCCAATTTTGAGTTATTGATTGCAGTATAGTAATCAAAACATGGTTTTTCGAACGCTCCAATACAAATTTTATTATCTACTTCCGATCTCGAAACATTTTGTTTGTTAGTGTATTATTGAAACTATTTACTTAATTTTTATTAGCTTATGATGTTTCCACTATAGAAAACAAATTCGCAAACCATTTCATCATATTAACAACAATTAGTTTGTGCTGCTCTTGATTTAAATTCTTAAATACCACATATTCTAACTTTACAGTTTAGAGACTTATAAGTAATCGGAGTGTCGTCAAATTGTTTTTAATTTGAAATTCGTTTTGCCAAAAATGCAAAAAACGCGTATACGGCACTTAAGTAATAAGGTAGCTATCAACCGGTTTACTTTTTTTATTTCATATATCTAAGATATGTATTAATGTTTTACATGTTCAAACAGTATCTGACAATTAAAAGCACCCGTTGAATTTCATATTTTTTTGTTCAACAATTTTTTCGATTTTACTAAGGTTTTTAGTTTTTTTTTTAGAGGAATCGATCCTGATGATTCATAAATTTTTTTTGGTTAAATTTTGAGAAAAAATATTTTGCAAAATTTTAAATTTTTAGTTTTTATTGCCGCGTCATAATTTTGCAAGTTATGTCTTTCAAAAGGCTATGGGAGCTAATTTTTTTTGGAGAATCGAAAAAAAATCTCAAGAAACCAAAAAAATACCAATTTTGAGCTTCTAATGAAAGTTTTTAACATTTTTCTACCTTCGTAGTGACCAAACTCAAAATGCTATAATGTGTTGTATCTACTTTCAAATGCCATTATTGGTAATTTTTTATTGGTCATTTTAACTCAAAAAGAGAAAAAGTAAATTTAATAAATGACAAAAAGAAGGACCCCGTAAATGTATACAAAATAAAAATGTACAAGCTGTTTTCGAATCATCAGAAATAACGTGAGATGTAGGTGCCTACTTTTGAGACAAACTTGTTTTTTTTTTTAAATCGATAATATTGATTAATGCAGATAAGTTGAATTTCTTTTCAAAAGGTAATACATTTTAAAATTATTTTGTTATGATTTTTATTTAATACAAATTTAAATAAATAAATAATTAATAAGAATTAATGTTTTAGTACTAAAAACTTAATTAGGAATGTAGACTTGTAGAGTGAACGATTTGAAAGAGAATTAATAATTTTTTATCATTGTCATAAAATTTGCATATTTTTCTTGACTGTCTATGATTCTGTGTCGACAAAAATTCAAATTTTTTGTCTCACACCTCTGCAAGCTTAAAAAACATTATAATTCTTTGTTCGATTACAGTACTAAAAAAACTTTAAATTTAAAATACCAAGCAGCTTAGTTTTTAAAATAGTATTATTTTAAATAGGTACATAAAAAAGATTCTACCATCTCCCATTCATAAAACAATTAACTTTTTAGTTAATAAATATTTACAATACTTTCTCTGTTTTAAATGGTATTTTTGAGATTTACAATATATAAAAATAAAATAAAATAAAAGCTTCCCGGCTTTATCAATAAAGTCAGTTTAAAATAATCTTTTGAAAGCGTTAAAAGCTAAAATTTTGTATCTACATAATTATATATTTATTTTATCAAGTTTTCATACAAAACTATAATTATGATTAAAAGCTATTTATATTTTATTGTGACTTTATGTGTAGTAATTTTGGGAGTTTTTTCCGAAGTAGACGTCGCAATGGAATCCAACGGAATTGTTTCTGATGTGATTGATGAGGCTCCAAAAAAATTAATAGAGGTGATATTATAAGATAAGGTTGTTAAATACGAGTATGTATTCTATTCAATGATTCATAAATAAATATTATTTTACAAGAACAAGATAATATATAGATTATAGAATTATAATTGAATTTTTTTTCTTCTGAAAATCAAGGATTATTTTATTTCTAAATTTTTTTTTCCTGGGTGGATAAATATACAGCCTTGATGAAAACTGTTCAAATAAAAACAAAAATTAAGATAAACATCAGCAATGTCGCGCTTTCATTTAAAGGTCATTTGAACTTTGTAGTAGAATAAATTGAATAATAAGGTTATTATGAACAATATAAGTTATTACTATACTTTAATTATAATGAGAAGAATAAAAAATAATGATTTTTTAATTATAGCTCTTAATAAAGTTATTATTTTTGAGATATTTGCGTATCACGATTTTTCACTTGCAATAATTTTGTTTACATACTGCAAATTATATAATTATTATATTTCATTTTATGTCATCAATCAGTTGCATTCTGTTTTGCAAATTTATATAATTATAATATCTAAACATCAAAATCGAACGAAATGACAGAACAGTCTTCAGATTATCTTCAAATTAATACAATAAAAACTTATAAATTGATGACCAAAAATAGATTATATACTATACATATTTGAATATATTATATTTAATTATTTATGTATATATGTGATAACATAAATAGATATCATGTAAAGTTAAATATTTTAGTTTGTTTGTGCAAATGTTTGTATGTACATATGTAAATTTTATAAATTAATGATTATTTGTATCTACAACAAATAATTATTGTAAGTTGATAGTTGAAAAGGACCAGATTATTATGGAAATCCAGAATAATAATCGTATTGTTTTATTTTTATAGATAACTTATCCAAGTGGGGTAAAGGTTAATCTGGGAAATGAGTTGACACCAACTGAAGTTAAAGATATTCCACATGTTACATGGGAAGCTGATTCAAATGCTCTTTATACTCTTTTAATGACAGATCCCGGTAATAATATACGCATTACATATATGTACACACTATATTGAACACTTTTTTGTATTTCAGATGCTCCCAGTCGTGCATCACCTATGTTTGGTGAAGTTCGTCATTGGCTTGTCATAAATATTCCAGGAAATAAAGTTGCAGAAGGAAAGACCGTGTATGAGTATATTGGATCTGGACCCCCGAAAGATTCAGGCTTACATCGTTACGTTTTTTTGGTATGGCAACAAAAAGGAACCTTAATGTCAGACACTTTTGTCAGTAACAGGTTGATTCTATTTAATTAAACAATTAAATTTTGTTGTTTTGCTTAGTTCAAATAAAACAAATTGATTTCAGATCACGTGAGGGACGTGTAAAAACAAAAGCTCGTGAGTTGGTAAAAGACTTTAATTTAGCTGAAGTGGTAGCCGGCAATTTCTATCAAGCTCAATACGATGATTATGTTCCTATTTTACATGAACAACTTGGAGGAGCCCCCCCAAAAGAATAAAAGAAATTGAAAGTGTGTTGAATAACTTTATTTATAAAAGCCACACATATTTAAAATAATGTTCTTTTTAAAAAAAATAAAAATTTAATAAATAACATATTTTGTAATGTAGATTGTATTTTTGTTAATTAAATTAACCTGAATAAGTACTAACCGTACTAATGAGAAATGATATGAATCAAATTCAAGAGTTCTGCAAGTTCTATGAATACATTGATTTTATTTTATCTCTTTATTATTATAACAAACAACACAATAAAAAAGTTATGTTTACAGATAGTCCATCTTTAAGAAATTATACATTCAAATTTAAGACGAAATCAATTATTTTGATATTTTTTTACACCCGTATTAAATCAATAATTTAGTTAAAAGGTAAATATTTTGATTTTATTTTTTGTCTATTAGGAATTTCATTAAAAACTATTTACAAATACTTAAAAACTTATTACTTGTACCTTGTACTCATTTAATGTACTTATACAATTTGAATTAAATAGTTTGAAATTTAAATTTAGCATTTAATCTTTACAATAAAATCAATAAAATTTCTTGGCTTCCGACCAGTATATTCTTTGAAATGAGTTTTAACGTAAAATTTTTGTCCATCAACTTAAAATTTGTTTTGAAATGATAAAATTTTTATAGAATCATTGAGTATATTATTGTGTTATATGTATTCAATGATATATTATTTTTTATAAAATGAACACAGACGAATAAGTTCGTAAAACTTTTTTGTCTGTGGTAATATGTTATTGCTGACTTTTAATTTCCTTCATTATTATTATTATTATTGTTATTATTATCACACAATAAAAAAGTAATTATTATAAATAAATAGTTAATTATACGAATTATCCAAAAAAAAATATAGCAAAAAAAGTTATTTTTGTTGTATGATATTAATTAAAATTTATAGAACTTTATACAAATTTCATAATTATCTACTCATGCTTTAGGTATTAGCATAGATTAAGAATACAGAAAGATGGGAAGCTTCATACAACATTATTTTTGGTATTTTTATGTGAATGTGTTAGTAAAACAAAATAAAATACGTGATAATTATCAATAATATATGAAAAGAATTTTATTTAGTTTTACTAACACCTTCACAATAAAAACCAAAAAAGACTGAAAAAAATGTTGTATGAAGTTCCCATCTTTCTGTATTCTTAATCTATGGTATTAGTCACTTCATTGTATTGTAAGCCAGCATGTTCATTTACCAATTTTCGAGTTGTGAGAAATTATCCAAACACCTATCAAATTCGATTCAAGAATTTTAAAAAAATCAACTTTGATTGTTGACGTTGTTCTGTAGGTATAGCGCATTTTTAACATTTTTTTTGTGCAATATTTCAATTTTCTACTTTAAATTATGAACTCAAAAGGAAATAATATTTTTTCCAAAATGATCATTCAATTATGAGTATTCAGTAATATTTATTTAAAGAATAAAATGTTTTTTACTTTCGTTCTATTAAATAATAAATAGCTTAATTTATTGATATTTTAAATTTTTCATTATCGAAGTTACTACGCGTGAAATTTTCTGAAATAAAATAATTATAAATAATAGTTTTGTAACGTTAAAATAGTTATTTTCATTGAGACTTTCAAAAAACTAACTTCTTTTTTGTAACAAAAAATTACTAATCTCTATAACAACATTAATCTCAAAAATGTGCCGAAGTTATTTTGTTATTTTATTGTTATTTTTAACATTTCTTGAAGCTATGACTGTTGGGGTGGATGTCGCATTGAAAACAAATGGGATTGTACCTGATATTATTGACAAAGCCCCTTCCAAATTAATTGAGGTAGGTAATATAATAAGAAAAAAGGAGCGAAAATACATAAAAAAAGGCATATAAGTTTAAAATAATTTTACAATTTGTTTACCTAGGTAACATACCCAAGTGGGGCAAAAGTTAATTTAGGAAATGAGCTTACTCCATATTCAGTTAAAGATATTCCGCGAGTCATGTGGGACGCTGATCCCAAAGGATTTTACACATTATTAATGACGGACCCAGGTATAATTTCCGATTTTCTATTAAAAAATTATATTTTTGATTTTTCAATTATGAACGTGACACGGGACAAGCGAAATAATCACAAAAAATCAAAACATTCCTAAAAAAAAATAGCATTTAAAAATAAATAAAAAATTACAGATGCTCCAAGCCGTACTACTCCAACATCAGGTGAAGTACGTCACTGGCTTATTGTTAACGTACCGGGAAATAAAATAACAGAAGGAAAAACCATAATTGAATACAGGGGATCTGGTCCATCAAAAGGATCTGGGCTACACAGATATGTATTTTTAGTGTGGAAACAAAATGAGCCTTTATCTTTAAATATTATTACCAATATGTAAGTTTGGTTTATTTTAAAAACTATATAGGTACCTAGAATTAAAACATTTTATTTTAAGACCAAAGGCAATTTCAAAAACTAAGACCCGTGATTTAATCAAAAATTTAAATTTTGATGGTGTTGTTGCTGCGAATTTTTATCAAGCGCAGTATGATGATTACGTTGCTTCTCGTGCTCAAACAAAAGGGAATCGTTGAGTTAATATTATGTACGTATAATGCAATTAAGATTGAGTATTCATAACATATTGATATTGTTAAGTAATTGTATTTTAAAAAAAAAATTCAGTGAAAAAATAATTTATAAACTCGTTTTGGCCGTTTCCTTGAAACTCTCAGAATGTGCTGAAACTTGGAGGGGGGGGGGTTGGGTAGAGGCTGTGCCCAAATTCCCAAAATTGAAATCAGTTCTTGGGGCAAAGGCCCCCCCAAAGTTTTCACAAATTTTTGTATGAGAATTTTTTTTTTTTGGCCGATTGGCCCCATTTTTTTGTAGAGTATGTACAGGGGATGTCCCAAACAAGAGGGGCGGGCGGTCTGGTGGTTGGTCAGTGGGATTTTGGGGGCCTCCTAAACGGGGCTTTTGCCTTAGAACTGATTTCAGTTTTGGGAGTTTGGCACCGACTCTACCCCCTTTCCAAGTTCAACCAATTCTGAGAGTTTCAAGGAAACGGCAGTAGTATCGCCCTCGATTTTTACCTAATAAACAATTTTATTACACACTGTTCAAGCAGGGTTGCCAACTCTTGACCGAGGAAAAACTGGAGAGTTGAAAAAACAAAAAATGTAGATAGAAAAATAGAAAAAATAATAAATTTATAAATTACATTTGTGCTTCACCCTTAAAAAAATTTAAGAATTTCAAATTCTGAATTTCAAATTCCTAATGTATTTTGCTAGTGTGATTTAATGTCAAAAAAAATTTCGCACGAACACTTTTTTTTGACATTAAATCACACTAACAAAATCAAAGAAATTATAAGTCAAGAATGGCCTTATGAAAAAAAAAATGACCCCAGTTTTTGTTTGCAATGATGTTCCCAGTTTAATCTCCGATGGCATAAAAAATGTAAACCAACTAAAGAAAATGTGAACCAAATAAAAAAGGAATGTTATTATTACTTTTAGATTAGGTATACCGTAATAAAAAACAATAAAGAAAAAAAAATATATATATTTTTTTTTAATTCAATATATTTAAACTTATCAAAAGAATATTTTGAAATGAATTAATAATTCTATAAAGCTTGGTAGGAATCTTTTAATGAATTAATTTAAAATAATTCTCGAAAAAGCTAAACATTCAAAAAATTAAGATAATGCACAATAAGTACAAAAGTAAAACAATTAAGTATTAAAAAGTAAAGTTTTAGGTAAGTTTAATTTTTATAAATTTTTTTGCATATTTGATTAAAACAATTTCTTCCATTTTCACAAATAAATTGCTTACAATATATTTTCTTTGTTTCCTCATTTCTCGTCGGTAATATGATTCTCAAAATTAAGATCTTACATAGAACTTCTGGCGCAGTGAAATAAGGCCGCGGGAAATAAGGCCGCGATAGGTTTTTTGTTGCGGTCTTATTTCATTTTGAAAAACGAAATAAGGCCGCGAAAAAATCTTCGCGGCCTTATTTCATTTTTCAAAATGAAATAAGACCGCAACAAAAAAACGTCGCGGCCTTATTTCCCGCGGCCTTATTTCCATCCCCCAGAACTTCTTACTATTAAATTCAATACTTCTATTTAAAAAAAAAACTTTAATCAAAATTTTTGTTTTATTTAAGTACAAAAATAATAAAAAGCTATAATAAAGAAAAGAAATATTTGTATTTGGTAAGCTGGCATGAATTAAAAAAAGGACGGTTTTTTTACTTTATAAAAAATATCCTCCAAAAAACATAAAAATTATTTTTCAAGAACATATATATATTTTATATATTTTATAATGTTATTTTTTCTTTATTTTTGTTTATATAGTTTATTTTCATTAATAAATTAAGTAAAAACATACTCTCCTGATTAATTGAAATTGCAATTATGAATATTTATTATTCACTTCAGGAAAAAAATTATTATTTTCACAAATGTTAAACTATTGTATTCATTTTTACTCGAAAATTTGATGTTTATTTTTATTTGGGAACATCATTGCAAACAAAAACTTGACCCCCTAGCTTTTTCTCTTTCTTTAAATAAATATATATGAAAAAAGAAAGGGACAAAAAATTCAAAGGCCATTCTTGATTTATAATTTCTTTGAACAAAATACATTACTTTTTTTCACTTTTTTTCATAAATTTCAAATATTAATGACAAAGCTGCCAGAGTAGGATTTTCTTTAGAGGATTTTATTACATCGGGGCAAAAATTATGAACAAAAAATTATTGAAAATCAATTAGAATGACAGAACTTGAATTTCAAAATTTTTTTTTGTTGTGTGAATTTCAAATACACGCCTCAGCCTGAGCGTGTATTTGAGATTCACAACAACAAAAAAAAATTTGAATTTTACACAACAAAATACATTAGGAATTTGAAATTCAAAATTTGAAATTCTTAAATTTTTTAAGGGTGAAGCACAATTATTATTAACATAAACAAACGAAACATAAAATAAACCGCATATACAAAAATAATTCAAATTAGAATAAAACTTTATAAAAAGTAATATAAAATAAATACAATTATTGAAATTAGAAAAAAATTAGTTAATTAATGAGATCAATTATTTCTTAAAGGTATTAATAACTTTGTTTTGGAACAAATGATACTATAGCTAAATGAATAACAAAGTAAAATGACATCTACTGGTGAATGGCTTATGTGAATTTCTTTTTTACTTTAATTTTGAAAAAAACTGGTAAAATTTAAAAAAACCTGGAGACTGGAGTTTTAGTTGAAAAACTGGAAACTCCAGGGTAAAACACCCCAGTTGGCATCCCTGTGTTCAAGTTCATTGAATTGATTCATTTATTTATTTCATATCTTTTTAAATGCAAATAGTTTACAAAAAGCTTAAAATCTACAGTTTATAAAAAAAACAAACAAAATAAACGTCAAAATAAAATTGGGGCTTGCAATTGCCACATAAAAAAATTTAAAATTTCTTGAGAATTCCCCAGCACAACAATTTTATGTTAACAATTTTTTATCCAAGATATCAAAATTCGTCCAATTTATAGAAAAAAAAAACTTCATTATTGCATTCTATAAAATTATTAAAAATTAGAAATTTGAAAAAAGTAAACAAAAAATTGCTTACCCGGCTACCCGCAATTTTGTATTTATTACAACAATAAAATACGTACTTAGGAATTGTGTGAAGCCCTCTAGTGTTGAAAAAAAAAAACTTTAAAAGCGCGATGTGGCAAGTTTGAAAAAAAAACCTTAATATTTGTTTACATTTTATTTTAAATTAAAAAATACAGGGAAATTTAGAAAATTTTTAGAACGCCGCTAAAAACACACACACATACTCACGACAAACAAATTGGTTTTTTTTTATTTAATCTATCAAAAATAATTTTTTTCACATTTAAAAAGGAGGTTTGACTTGAAAAGATTGAACGATTGAACATTGAAGAATATTAATTGCAGAATTTAATTATTTCAAAAAATAATAAATTAAAAAAAAAATAAACAGAAAACGTAAGTAAAATAGTTTTAATTAAAGAAAAAAAAACTAGGGAAAACCTTCAAAAATTTTGCCCGACCGGCTTATGGGAAATGGGGGAATACGGTGTTTTTATGAGTAAAAAAATTTCAAAATCCCATTTTTTTTTCATTTCCTTCCTGCGTTTTGGTTTTTTGAGGGCTCTACGATTCGGTTTTCTTTTTTTTTTTTCACTCAATAAAATAGAAAATTGAAATTGAATAAATTAATTTGGTCCAATTTAAAATTAATGTTCAATTTTAAAAGTCCCAATAAAAATTATTTTTATATTTTTTGGGGGAAAAAATGTGGAGATTTTGGAAAAAGAAAATTGGATGGAATTCAAAATGGCGGAAAACGCGTCGCCATATTTTTTTTTTTTTATCAATATTTTATTGAAATAATTCTCAGTCTGAATGTCGTCGATTAAATTTCTTTACGAAAATAATTAAATTCCAAATGAAATTAAAATTTGAACGATTCACACTTTTGTTAATTCGCAACAAAATTGTGAATTGCAAAATAGAGGAAGCCCCAAACTGAAATAGTTATTATTTGAACGAAGATCTGTGCGTTAGATAGAAAAGTTGTGTAGCTAAAAAAGCGTGAGCAGCCAGTCCTTTATTTGTATTATTTTTTTGTGATTGCCAAAAATAACCGCACCACACCCAGAAAAAGACAAACTTTGTGCCTGCGACGAATGGGATTTAAATCCTCCATTATGTTACCCAGGTACCTTACCTACCTATTTATAAAAATTTAAAATTTGTCTTTTTTTTTTTTTTTTAAACCAAGCTTCCCTGCCAAAATAATAAAATGTTTATTTAATTGATACCTATTATTTTTTGTTAACTAAACAATTTAATTTTGTTTTTGTTTTTATTTTTTTTTTTTTTTCAAAATGTTTAGGCCGACCGACCATTGCATGAATTTACATTATTTGTCCATTTATCTAAAATTTAATGAAAAGTCACAGAATTTTTTTGGTTTTATGTTTATATGCTAAATAGGAATATATAACAGCAGTAGTAGTATAGTTAGCTCACTTTATTGAAATCACGAAATGTCAAAATTGTTTTAATTTTTTATACCTGCTTTAAAGTTTAAACTGTTGAAAACATATAATTTTAAATATTAAAAATATTTTTTATAGAATCGTAGGTAGCTAGATAGGTAGCTCTAGAACTAGATATCTACCAACAAAAAAAAATGTAAAAAGTTTTTAGGTTTGATTTACTGCATTAGATAGGTACCTACCTAAAAGTTACCAAAATTATCAATGTTTAAACAATAAATTCAAATTTAAGTAGGAATAAATATTAAATATCTACTTTGCCAGTTTCGATAACTATATTTTATGAAAGTAATTTTTTAATAAACACTTTAGATATTTTCCCTTAAAGTGATTATATTCCTTTTTCATCATATACCTAAATTAGTTAACCTACGTCCTTACCTACTTAGTACAATAATATACAAATAGGTAATCAACAACAATGTTACATTATGAAAAACCAATAAGTAATAATAATGTTTTATTTATTAATTTGATTAGTTATAAATTATTTGGTGTCCTTATGACACATTGTGCTGGGATGGAACAAAATTAAACTGATACCTATCTACATTATTACCGAAAAATATCTTGATAACAAAAAACTGAAATTTTTGTGTGATTAATTTAATTATAAATATAGTTTCATAATTTTTATACTTTTTCATATAATAATTGTGACCGTTTAACTATATAATACAGTTTTGCAGAATCTTATTAGAATTTAATATTCTGTGCGTCAATCACTGTTTAAGTGGATTACAAAATTATTATTTTTCGACAATTAATACTTTGTAATACTGAATGGTTAATAACTACACCTAGAATTATTTTTTTTTGATCCACTCTGTAAATTATATTTTTTAATAATATGTACCGACCGACCTTTATGTTAATATCGCAGGAGAAAAGAGAAAAAAACATTTATAATTTTTCTTTTTTTACGTTATTAACTTAGTTTAGCCAATTGCAAATCAGAATATTTCAGTCATATGTTTCACATTGAATATATATGATAGTTTATTTTTTATTTAAATTCGGATCGGGTTGTACTTTAAACTCTAAAAGTTAATTTGAAAAAATAAATATATCGATTTTTGTATTTGCCTCAATTTTGACTTTTTTTTATTTTCAATAAATTAAATATATAGAGGTAAAGTTTAAAATAAAAGTACCTACTATAAAAAAAAACTGAAAATTAAATAGAAAAACTAGAAAAGAAATTATGAAATATTTTTGAATATGTAGGTATAGTGCAAGTATTAATAAATAGATAATGATGGGGGAAAAACAAAAAATTCAAATATTTTTAATAATTATTTTTCTATTTAAAAGAAGCAATCCTTTATGAAATTTTGTTGTCCGAAGGGTTATATTCTAAAATGGAATTATATATTGTAAAATTTAAGAAAAGAAAAACTGTATAAATTTTGGAATATTTGAATTTTTTTTTTTTTTTTTCATCAAACCTATTAATTTTTTCCATATTAAATGTATGTTTCTTATAGTGACAATAAATATAACAATCATCATGTTATCATCTCTAAATTAAATTGTCTGCCTTCAAAATAAAAAAGAAAAAATATGTTTTTGCAGTTTGTTAACAAAAATTTGTTTTCATTATCTTAGAGTTAAAAAAAAAAAAAATACACGAATTTAAGTTATTTACTTACCCAAATATTTATTCTTTATCAGTAAATTCTTTTCAAAACTTATTTATACAGCTTTTAGTACTAGATCTATATGTATTTGAATAAAAAATAAAAACAGGTAACGTACCCAAGCTCAAAAGTTAGTCGAAATATTTTCAGATTTTTTTTCTACGAATTTTTAGTTTTCTTAAGTTAGTACATAAAGAAATTTTTGAAAAACATTAAAAATTTAAGAAAAGTTATTTTCCAAAAGGATTACATTTTGAATTTTTTATTTTATTTAACACATCAATAATTCAATATACCTACACATATAAATATATATCAATATACACAGATATATATAAATGGATATCAATGTAGACATACATAAATACGTATATCAATATACATTTATATACAAAACATTTATATACTAGAAATTTTGTACAAAAAAAAATGAAAATATGTCTGAATTTTGAGATTGGATGTATTGTTGAGCCTTAAATTAAGAAAGAACTAAGTATTGGGATATAAATCCAATGATTCTTTAGAACTACATCTTAGTGATTGATAGTGGTAGCATATTTATATCCAAATAGAATATCAACATTTCAATTCTGAAAACTAAGAAACAGTAAATTTAGGCTTAAATTCTGCAAACAGTATTTTTCTTATAAAAATAAAAGCTTAAAAATAAAATCAACAAGTGGAACAAATGTATGTCTAAACGAAAAATTTTTTTTAATTGTTTGATAAATTACGTGTACCTACCTACTACCACCCCTCTAATGAAAAAAAATAAATAAAAAATGAAACAATTTGTTGATTTATTTGAAAATTTAAGTAACTAAACTATGTCGTTCAAAATGAAATAGGTACTAAATTATATCAAAAATAATTTAATGTAGGTATAATTGTGTTTAAGATTTAAAACTTTGATAAGGAAAATATTGTCTATAACAAAATTATATATTTTTTTTTTTAACTTCAATATAAACATAATACTCTGTGTGACTTTTCTTAAATTTCTTTTTTCTGTTTTTTTTAGTTATTTTTTGTTTTAGTAACATATGTTCTTATTCAAAAAACTGGCTTGGTTTAGTTTAATAACAATATAATAATGAGTTTAAGGAACAAAAATTTTGACCAGGGATGCTCTTGTTTAATTAGTTGGAATTGACTTATATTTATCATTGTTTTGACTTATATTACCTTTGTTTGAATATTAAAGATATATAAAATATAAATTCGCTATTCTTATAATTTTTTTATAAAATTACAAAAAAATAAAAAAACCTTTTTCTAATTTTTTTTTTTTTTTTCAAATAAATTATAAAATTAATTTTAAAAACTAAATTTTAGGCAAAAAAATAATATTGATTGATAAAAATTATTGAGAGATATCGATATTGAGATAATTATTGTGTGTTATCGGTATTGATTTATTATTATTATTAGATAAAAATGTGTTTTCGGTTAATTATAAACTATTCAATTTTATTATGACTGGTGTTTATAATGGCTCTGTTGGTTGACATTATTTATAAATAATTAAAAAAAAAAAATTATCTTAATACATTAATATAAAATTTATTTAATGTCATGGTATTAATGAGAGTAATGTGGTTCACCTGAAGATGATTCTACTTCATTGTTTTGATAATAATGAAATTTCATTGAAATTCCAGAATTTTTATAAATATTTCTTTTGACACATATCTGATTTGGTTTCAATGGAATTGATTTATTATCATCATCGATGTGTGTAGCTGTAGCAAAAGTTTTTTCTATGTCAATACTAATTAAAATGCTTAATTGGGAATTTTTTATAAAATTACCACCACATAATGTGAAATTCAAATATTATATTGTGCCCCACATTTTATTAAAATAAATTAATGGATTTAATGAAAAAATATATTTTAAATGACATCAGAAAATGCGCTTCGAATGATTATTATATTGTTATGGTCTTGTTTGCATGGTGTCATGGTTACATAAGAAACAGATAAAATGGGTATCTAGTAATAAAATAATATTGCATAGTTGAGGAAAATATAATGTTTGTTTTAGCGATTTAATCATATTTGAATTCAATCAATAAATGAAATGACAATACAAGATGGTTAATAATATTTTGTCAAAAATCGTAATTTTTATAATAATGTATTAGATGTCATATAAGCTAAATGAAATATTTTGTTCCTGATATCAAATGGGTCATCATTTTTTTTGACTTATTTAGTATTGCACGATAATTTGTATTATTATGAATTATTATAAGATACCAGATAAAAAAGGATATCATTGAAATTATCGAAATAAAATAATGGTAAAATATTATATAAATTTTATTCTAATATTAAACGTACATATCCAAGTAATCTAGATTAATTTCTTTTTTTAAGAAAGTTTAATAATTTGCTATAGTTTTTGGTAAAAATTAAAGTTTAACTTCTCCGTCATAGACAAGATTTTTTTTTTATTATTATATGTTTAATCATAAATAGTTTTGTCTGGAAATTTTTTCAATCGATAACAGATAAATTAATTCATAAATTCCATTATTTAAAGAACTAATTTAAATTCGATAAATATGTTTAATTTTCACTTCGTTCAGAAATTTAATTAAAAAACAAATTTCGAATTGAAAATTGAACATATTTAATAGATTTTAAATTTGTTTTTCTAATAATGGAAATTTTTAATTAATTTGTCTTTTATCGATTGACAAAATTTTCGGATAAACGTTTAATTATATTATAACCACAAACAAATATAATATACACAGACGAAATAAGTTCAACAAATTTTTTCGCTACGAAAAATAATAAGCTCAATTTGACAGTATTTGAAAATATGTTGATAAATTTAAATAAAAATTACAACACTGTCAAATGAAGCTAATCTGTAGCTGTTATTTTTTATAGTAAAAAAGTTGGATGAACTTGTTTGTTGTGTTTGTCTGTAGAATTATTTGAAAAATACACCAGACCTGAAGTTATTCTTAAAACGTAACACAAAAATGGTTTATTTTCGAAATCATAATGATTCAGTTTACTCCTACAATTAAAAAGTATTATCATAAAGGAAGTGTGTGGAAATAAGAGAATTCACTCCATACAAAAAACACAAATTAATTAAATAAGAGAAAAAATATGAAAATATATGACATATGAAATCAATTGGGATAGCGATTTCATATGTTTTGATATTTTTTGTTTAATTTTTTTAATTTGTGTTTTTTGTATGGAATGAATTTCTCTTATATATATACTTCCTTTAATATGGTATTATCCAAGAGTTTTGACATCTAATTGCATCTAATTTTAGTGTAGCAAAGAGAATTTTACAATTATTACATGTTGATTTCATTCTGTATGAAAAAGTGAAACTATCTAGTAGGCAAAGCATTCTAATTTGATGTGGTTAAGTCAACCTGTGCAAGGTAAACTTTGTTTTGCGAGAGCTGTCGTCATATTAGGAATTTCGAAAGAATTAGCTCTTACGTTTTAATTTATTTATGTTTGGGTCGCACAGATTGATTGATGAAAAACTTTTTTTTTATCAAAAACGGACGTTAATATTAGAATAAAATTTTTAATTCGTTTTTAACTCTTTATTTAAAAAAAAAGGGATTATGAAGTGGCATCTGATGGATTGGTAATACAATTCAAAATTCACAATTTCGGTCTTATGGTTAATTTTCCACGTAATTCTGTAATTCAATACAAATTAAAAAATTAGGACCTGTAACTATTTAAATGCAACAAAAATTTTAAAAATACTCATATGATCAAAATTAATTTTAGCTGAAATTGACTTAAAATGGTTCTTATGGTAATAATGAAAAAATGCTTAAGTAAATGATTTTCTAAAAAAAATTCTTTACCGATAAAACGCTTAATTGTTACGCAATGAATAAATATGGCTAATATTGTAATCTGTAACATCCTGTAGTTGATTTTATTAATCAAATTGTATTGGTTTTTTCGAATTAACGATATGGTTGGACGTCTTAATTGAGTACACAAGAAACAGTTTCACATTATCTTTCATAGTAAAAATGGGTATATTGTTAATTGGAACGCCTGGCTAATGATTGTTGATTCACTCAGTTTATTTCTATGTATTGCTTATAATATCGATAAATCTGTGTGTAATACAAAGTTGGTCATTTAGAAAAAATGTATCTAGGGGGTAATAATTTAAATATTTTGTTACATAATAATTTTTTTTTATTTTTGAATATTGTAAATCAATCACTTTTATTTATAATCGGGGTTTGCATATTCGGTTTGATATCTTTATGATGATGATAAAATTGTATTTCCTTTATATCAATAATTAATTTTTTTTATTAATTTTATAATTTTATGAAAACATGATAAAACAGCTTCTTCTTGTGTATCGTAATTTTTTCAGTATAATAATTGCAAGCAAATTAAACTGATAATATTTATTAAAGTTGGCAAATCAAATCATTAGGAAAAAGAAAGTTCATTTAAATTATTTTAAAAATATAATAGACAATAGAATGTTTTGAAAATAGAATGGAAAATATTTTATTTGCCTGCCTAATTTTTTAAATCAGACTTTTTCTTTTCTTTTTCAATAATGCCTGAAACATATTTAAATATCCCATGGAGGAAATTTATTTTCAAAAAAAGAATATTAGACTAAAATTAATTCACTGTTTTAGTTAAATTGTAGGAAAGTTAGGTTCAGGAAAATGTACCAATTCACTATGTTTTAACTAAGTTTGTCGCTTTATTTTTGTTATCTATCATGAAGGTAAAAATGTTAGCATGAGAATTTTTTTTCCACCAAAAAACATTTTCTTAGGTCCGCCAAGTTAGCACCGTCATTTTATAAATATCTAATTTAATTGGTATATTCGAAAAATAGGTGCTGAACTCAGAAATTATGTGCTTCTTTACATCAAAAAAATCCATTCCCGCTATATTTAGGTACTACAATTGTAGCACCTAATTAGAACTTAATTTATAATATTAATTTATTGTACTACATATTATATAGCGGGAATTCTTGGCTTGACGTCAAGTAAGCACCGTCACATAAAACATTAATTTTTGAGTTCAGCATCTAATTAGCTCCTATTTTGGAATATACTAATTAGATATTTATAAAATGGCTGTTAACTCGACTGACCTCTTTTTCTTTGATGATAACATCGATGAAAGTTATAATAATACATATTTCAAAATTCTATCAAACTTAATATTTATTATCGTTTTTCAATTTGATTTTAGTATCAGATAATGTTATCTTTAAAATAAAATAAGAGATTTATAAATTTTTGGCAAAATTTTGTTTACAAATTTTATTTCAATCCCTCTAATTTTAACTCGAATAAAATAATTAATAAAATTTTCTGAAAAAATATCAATTAATAGTGAGTTTGATAAAGGAGAGAGTCAATTATTTTTGTCTTTATTTAATATTTATTAGAATTAAACTCTTGCCACTTGTTACCTTCAGAAATCGCTAAATTTTTTTTGTTATAAATTTTATAAAATAAAATTATAAATATTATCATAATAAAATCTGAAAGAAAAATCTTCATAATTTGAAATTTTTATAAATTTAAATTTGGTTAATGGGAACACTAAAAAATAGTAAAGAAGAAATAGAAATAATAGGTGAAAATTATTTTAAACAGCGATTAAATCCCACAAAAATATCCAATAAAATTAATTCACAGTATTTTGCATAACAAAAATTATTAAATTTATATGGCTTTTTAACAATATTTTTTTAATTGGTATTAAAAAAAAGGTGTTCGGAAAAATACCTCTTAATTTTTTTTTTCATTTTTTTTTTTAGCATTAAGCATCAATATTCTCTTATTTGTTGTTGATTATTTGAGTAATTAATTAAATAAGGAGTTATTAAAATGAGTGATGATGATTACAAAAAGGAATCACGTAATCACCGGAATCGTGATGATGGTTCTAGAAATAGAAGTATTGACAGAGATGAATATCGAAAACGCAGCAGTCGAGGACGAAGTTATGAACGAAAGCCTAGTAAAGAACGTAAAAGACAAAGCAGTTCTGATCGATCGATAGACAGGCGAGAGCATGGTCGTTCTCGCGGATTGGTTTTAACTGATTCGACCAGATTTGAAATTGATCAAAATCAAGTTGGAGCTATAATTGGTCGTGGTGGTTCTAATATTCGGGATATTCAACATCAATTTTCTGTTGTTATCAATGTTGACAAGAATTCGAATTATCGTGGCAAAACAGGAGTTAAAGTTTCTGGTGATTCTCTAGCTAACATCGAAGATGCAATTCATCATATAAAAATGCAAATAAAAGATAATAATCGTCGATATGGTCGTGATGTTGGAAAATTTCGTGATTTTGATCGTGATTTTGATAAGCGCCGCTACAAAAGTCCAGAAAAACAACGACGCAGCCGAGAACGGAATAACCGTCGTGAACGAAGCGTTAGTCCAATACGTGACAGAAGTCCCATTCGAAGAAGGAGATCTTACAGCAGTCAAATTGATTAAATTTCAAAAATCAAGTCAGAAAAATCAAATTAATTTTTGAAATATATAATTTTTTTTATAAAACTGGGCAATTAATTCAGTAACTTTATTTAAAGCTCTTATAATTTTTTTATTACATATTTTTTATATTTTTTGGGTTCATTTCAATTTAAAAAAAAAAGAAATATTTAAATCTAAGATCTGAAAACACAGGAAATAACTTTATGAATTTAAATTTTTAATTTTTTATCACCAATAATATTAAAAAATAAAATAAGTTTTGAGGATTTTTTTTTTTTTTTTACATTTCCTGCATCAAACAAAATTAAATTATCACAATAGAGTTTTTTTTTAATAATATTTTTATAACTAAAAGTAATACATGATTTTAATTAGATAAATTCATTTTCAAAAAATTGTTTATAATTCAAATTAAATTTTGACGCTTAAATTGCCCAACACATTTAATATTCCGCAAACATTTTTAACAAAAAAATACATAATTGTAAATTTCATGTTTTACGAAACTTTATCAAAAAATGCTGATAATTTGAATAACAAAGAATAAAATAAGATTGTTGATGAAAATTTAAAAAAATACTTTTTTTTTTTTTTAGTTTAAATGGTATTGAGAAAAAAATAGGAAATTCTGACTATACATTATTATATAGATATGACTACAAAGATTATTTTATGATATGAAGTAAATTTTCTTTAAATCTATTAATATGATGATTTCATCTGCATTATTTAGCCTTGGCTTCCCTCATTATTCTGAATGACGATTCGATCGTAAAAATAGACGAAAATCCTAGTATTAAATTCTATTTTGACTAAATTCCAATAAATACGTCATTCTATTGTCACTCGAATGGTAGGAATATGATATTCGTTGATTTTTAGGATTGAATCATAATTGATAGTAGGTCACTTCCATCAAAAACAAAAATTGAACACAGAATCTCTGAATAAGTATTGTTAAAAAAATAAGTTTAAAATACAGTTGTTGTTAATCAAGTAAAGATACAAGTGTTATTTATTTATACTTAATTTATTTAATGAAGATTCTCTGGCTGTAGCAATTTTATTTTATTCCAATTACTTTGTAGTTTTTTCTTAAAAATATTAAGATTATATTTTATTTCTTTCATTTAATTTGGTAAGATGAACATTTTATTGGATTCTAAATTTTATGATAACTGGAGAATTATTATGAATTACGATCGAACATAATATTCTTACGAAAACGATGGAATTCAACGAGAATGCATTACTAGTTTCACTTGATTAGAAAGGAGAATAGGATTTTCGTAAGATTTTTACCTTCGATCGTAACTCATAATAACCCTTCTGATATTCATTAATTGCTTTCTGCATTATAAAAAAGAATTAATTTAATCTTATTTTCAAATCAATCTTAATACAATGTTTGTATGTGGAAATCACTTGAATAAGAATAAATTCTAAATAAACTCATATTATCCACCATATTTTTCATTGATTTGATACAAAATTTAAATTTAAAAGAGAGTAATTATAAATATAAAAATTAATATTTCTTGCATTGTATTCTATTTCAGTTAATTTTGTGAATGAAAAACAAATTAATCTGATTACACATTTTTTTAAATAACCCAATTTTGATTTTATATAATGCAATAAAAATTTAAATATTCAAAATCTGTTTTTATAAAACAAATTTTTAATCTACAATATTGTAATATCTGCTTACCTAGGTATGTAAAAAAAATTTGGTCTTTTTTTTTAATAAATTATTTTTTTTATAAATATATAAAAAATTAAAATTTTATAATGATATATAAAGTAAATTGTAAATGATTCAAAGAATAATTGAAAATATTCAATTAATATTCTTATTTAAATGTTCTTTCTGAATAAAATTAAATTAAAATTAAATTTTTGTTTTGTTTTATTAGAAACACAAATAATTAAAAGATTTTGTAAAACACGTTATATCTATAAATGATTTACAAAAGGTTTTTGCTGAGAAATTAATATTGTACAAAGTTTATTGAGTTTAAGAGCCATTGCATAAATCTAATTTTGTGAAATACTGTGAATTTTTTTTAATAACAAATTTGAAAAAATTATAAAATATTTTATATTGATAGATATTTGACGTAGAAAGTATTCTGTTTAGTCAATTTTTATGTTAAGTTCAAAATAAATTAATCTCGCTTTATGAGAAAATATTAAGTTTTTGAGTCGTAAGTTCTATATATATGAAATTCATTTTTTTAATTATATTCCTAAATTTTCTAATTTAAACTTTTTACTTTTTATTTAATGTAATTTTCTTGAACGTTGAAAAATTAAGGATTTTTAATATCTAACTATTTTATTCATATTTAAAAAAAGTTTGTATTAGGATTTCCATCGTGGATTGATAGTATTTGCATAAGAAATAATGTGGAGGCAAGATTTGTAATCTTTCGAACTTTGTTATTAATATCACATGAAATAGTCTTATAAAAGTTATTTTTAATGTTTTCTTTACTTAGGAAGAATTCACAAAAAAAGTGAAAAAGTAGGAAGAATTCACAAACATTTATTAAATATTGAAACAATTTTGGAGGCAACAATTTGTACGATTTATTGTCGAGGAGAAATACTAAAACTAATTATTTCTTTTTTAAACCTGGTTATTATTGCATCATTGAATACTGATTATCGACAAGATTGTGAAGAATTAAAAGATTTTTTTTTATTTAGCGTACATATTATTTTTTCAATTTATATAATTAATTAAAGCTTGTTATCCATATTTTTTTTTAATTTTATTTTTAGAATCAGCGTTGTGCGTTTAATTGAAAGCACGAAAAATTTCTCTAAGAAATACGCCTGAAAATGAGCGATGACGAATATAAGAAAGAATCTCGCAGACGAAGAAGCAGAGAGAGAGATGGTTCTCGTAAAAGAAGTAATGATCGAGAAGATCGTAAACGTAGTCGTGATGAAGAGCGTCGACGTCGGCGAAGTAGCTCTGATCGTCGTCGCAGTTTATCTCGTGATCGTTATGATGACAAGCGTGAACATGGTCGTGGCAGAGGCTTGATTTTAACAGATTCAACCAGATTCGAAATTGATCAAAATCAAGTTGGAGCTATTATAGGACGTGGTGGATCAAATCTTCGAGAAATACAACACCAATATTCAGTGGTAATAAATGTTGATAAAAATTGCAATTATCGCGGAAAAACTGGTGTTAGAGTATCTGGAGATTCAATTGCCAATATTGAAGATGCTATTCATCACATCAAAATGCAAATTAAAGATAATAAACGAAGATATGGTCGTGATGTTGGTAAATTTCGAGATCGTGATTTTGATAGACGTCGTTTCAGAAGTCCAGATAGACGACGTGAGAAAAGTCGCGAGCGTAGAACTCCGATTCGTGATCGGAGTATCAGTCCATTACGTGACCGAAGCCCTATTCGAGAAAGAAGAAATGGTCATGCCGAACGACGACGCTCTTATAGTGCACATGATTAAAAAAACTGAATTAGGAACACAAATCCACAATTTTTTTTGTGAATGATTTTCAATTAATTTTGTTTCCACAATATCTCTGTATTATTATATAAAAAAAAAGTAATCAGTTTGTTAAACACATAATAAACTTTATTATAAAATGTCATAAATCATATTATAAATAAGCATTTGAATTAATTTTCAACCACACGAACAAAATTGAATGTAAGAATTTTAATTTCCTTTATTTTTTCTTTTTATAATTTAAATACCTACTAATTTTCTGAATTTATGTTTCCAAGCGGAATATCTCTAACTCATAATTCGTAAGAGGGACCAATGAAAATAAATGTGACTGCTTGTTTTTCAGTTTAGTATAAATTAAAAAAAAAACCTTACCTTTTATTAATATGTGGATTGATTTATTTTTTGATGCGATATTATATTTTTAATTAAAAACTTTCGATTATAAATTGCAGAGGTTTATTGTTTTCTTTAGATATTCCTCAGCGTTAACGAAATATATTACAAAATTTAACTATACTAAAAAATGGTTCATAATATCTCAGTGAAATAGAAATAACAGATTAGCAAAAACGAAGAATAGTTTTCAGTACAAGTCGTGCTCTGGACACAGAACTTGAAAATATTTTGAAATATCGATTTAGGTATTTTTTTTGTTCTACAGTGTAAAATTGATTCCATTATCATCTAGTAGGTTACATTACATATTTCTCATTTTCGCTTCTATAAAAGCTAACAACCATAAAATCTTAACGATATTTTTCTTCATATTGGCGAATAAATTAATTTTTTCTTGTTTTCTATCAGAATATAAAATGCATTTTATATTTCATAAACTAATAATTAATATGTTTAGTTTTGTTGATGAATTGTGGAGAAAAAAGAATACGATAATGGAAACAATAAATTAAAGAAAATTAACTAAAACTAAAAAACATGTAATCAAATGTTTAATTTTATTAATAGGTATATATAATAATCAAGTAGCAATAAAAAATAATTAAATTTCATAAATTCAGATATCAAAATCAAGTTTTAATTTTTTTAAATAGGAATCTTAATATAAGAAGCTTTTTTTTTTTAAAGTTTAATTAAATTTAATAAAAAGGAATCGAAAACTTTTTCTGTGTTTTCTGAATTTTTGGTGTGTTTTTTTTGTCATTCATTTATTATAAGAATAAGAACTAAATAATAATATTGAATATGGAAAACAAAGTAAAATGCTTGGCACCAATTGATTTTATTTTATATGGGCAAAAAACCCTTAAAAATTTGTTCGCAATTGGTATTCTGTTATGTTAATTGTACTGTGTAAATGATAATATGTATTAAATAACATATATTATGACAAAATGAATTAAAAATAAGAAGTATGTATTTTACTTTTAGTGTTTTTAATGGGTAAAATAAATGAATAGAAACATCAATATTAAATTGGGAATTATTTTTAAGTTATCGAAATAATTACGTATGTATAAATATTTTTAGGTTTTCAATACACAAAGGAAGGGATCTTAAGTACAACCAATATCTAATTTATTACATTTATTGCATTGTGGGTGTTAAAAAATTAAAGTGAAACCACATTTGAATGTTATAAATTTATAATTAGGTACCTATATTCAATTAAAAATTGCTTTTATATAAAGATAGATGCTTCATACCGCGTTTGTTATTCTACAATATTTTGTTAGCACCTATTTTTCTCAAATACTCAAATACTTTCGATTTCTCAAGTATAAAAAGTATTTACTTTTAAAAGTAGAAATTTCCACTTTTTGTTTGGAATTATAGTGCGTTCAGTAAGTACCGATTGTCCGTAGCTAAGGAATTCCCTTTTCTGCAAAATCCTGCAAATAACTTCTGCAAACCCCTACGATAAGGAAAGCTGTGACATTTCATTTTAAAATCATATACATTAAAAAATTTTATATGCGCATATGAAATGTGTCATTTGTTGTATTTCAGATTTTAAAGAATCATTTGTAACATTTATTAATAATATGCATGTATATTGTTTAAGGGAATACAAATTTAATGAAATTTCAAAAATTCTGCCTTTTTTTTGAATGTTTTTAAGCTAACACATACCTAATAAAACTTACTTGATACAAATTGTCTAGTAAAATGCATGAACAAAAATTGAGTGAATGTGTTTTTTTACATATATTTATGTTTCCTACTCTGTATTGAATCAAGCTGAATATGGCTTGCAAGTTCTTTAATAGAGCAAAAAAGTACGAACAATTTACTTTTTAAATAGGATCTTGCCTCACTTCAACATGAATTATTACTTCCTATTCACTAGTGGTTCACCGATGAAAAAGTATTTCTATTTCTAAAACTAGTGTCATGCTATTGTTGAACAAATATTAAAAATACAAAACACCTGACCTGATGCCTTATTAACATTATGATAATGTATGTTGCCGTTCTCCCTTCTTTACGAAGTTTCTTAATATTTTCTTGTTGTAGCGAATTTTTATTTAAAAGATAAAATGTTTGATATCTCGAAAACTAAGGAAGATATCTAAAATTTTTATTTAATTTGCATAATTGATAGAAAAAAAATCATCATAAAGGAAGGATAGCTTGTAGTGAAATGTAAACAAGAACTCGGTATAAACCTTTTTAAAGTATATGGGTTGAACTAAATTTGATAAAATATGTAAATAAAATTAAAAATTTTATATTTTTATTAAAAATTTTATATGTTTATTTAAAATTTTATATTTTATTTAAATAAAAATATAAAATTTCGAATTTTATTTAGGAAAACATAAAATTTTGTTAAAATTCATTTTTTTTTATTTGTTTTTAATCAAAATATTCATTGTCCTTAGCTAAGGCCAACTAAAAAGTACTCCCAGAATACGGACTATTATGGGAAATTATAAAATTTCCCTTTGCAGAAGTTTTGAGGTAGGATTGCATTACTGAACGATTTTTTGTAGAAATTGTCTGTATTTAAGGACTTTAGCTGTCAGATTTTGTCTTTCACAAACTTCAGATTGTCTGCAACGTAGGATTTTGTCACTAGCTAAGGACAATCTGTACTTACTGAACGTACTATTAGTTTTACTTGCGACCAAGGTATTAGTTAAATTATACTATTAGCTATTATCAATGCAATTGAATGCGTATTCCACTTATGCATTGTTTACACTTCAGCTTAGAAATATGTTAAACAAGCTATGTTAGAACCTATGCGTTCACATTACACCTAATTGGTGTTAGATTTGACGTTTAAAAAATAAAGTGAAAAAAAAAGTAAAAAAATTAAAAATAAAAATGAATGAACAGACAATATTAGACAATATTAGCCATAAAAGAATGTTACAATATAACAAAAACCTGCAAAGGAGAAAAAGAAGAAATCGTCATATAAATTTCCAATTTCCTATTTCAAATTTGATTGTTATTTATTTTTTTTTTCATTTTGAATTTGACTCAATTAATAACATTTTTACCAGGGTTACCAACCTTTTCAAATGTTTCCCCCTAAAAAAATAAAATTTCCCCCTAAAAAACCCCTAAATTTTTTTTTATAGATATTATATACCACTGATGCCCAAGCCTATGCTCGCGAGCAAAATTTTTTTTTTTTATACTCAAATGCATAGGAATAAAAAAATGTGTAATCATTTTCAATGAAAAAAAAAAAATCGTATACTCGTATGCTCACTTTGATTCACAAAAAAAAAAAAAAATTTTTTTTCTTTTTATTTCTAGTTTTTTTAAATACACTGTTAAAAATATAAACTTTATATTTCTTACTCTTTTAGACTGGAGGGTCTTTTAAACAATTTTATTTTAATTTTTTTAAATCCCGAAGGAATCACTTTTTATATAAAATATTGTTAGAGTACGATTTAAATCAATTGACCGTTGAGTTTTTATGAAAGGGTCAAATTTAAATAAATTTTTAAATCAAGCTTTTTTCTTCAATCATTTCTCCTTAATTTTATATCTCTATCCCTTTCTGGCTTATACAAATTTCTGTATTAAGTAAAACAAAAAACTGACAGAAAAATCTTTTGTTTTAAATGGAAAAGGAAAGCTTTTAAAAAAAATTTGTCAGCTGATGTGAATCGTAATATATATGCTTAAGAAGCATTTTTGAAATTAAATTGCGTTTGCTAAATCTTCTAATTATTTAAAATTAAAATTAAATCAATAAAAAAAATTAAAAATTAAAAGAAATAACCAAACCAATTATTATTTTAGGATTGAATTAAAACTGATTAATAAAACGTAATTTTATTCAAAAAACATACAACACACAATTTAGTTTTCTTAATATTGTCTTTAGAAATAATTTTTTTACAGTGAATGTTTTTTAAATAAAAATTGGGTTGGTGTGATATGAAAAAAACCTTAGTATTTTCTATATGCTCTAAATTAGTTCTAATTTGGGCTTCGCTGTTATATACCTATGAGGACTTCAAATAGATGCTTGAAGAAAAATATATAACGCGCATCGTAAATTATATAAATAATAAAATTATTTATTTATAATAAAATTAGCAAATAAGGTATCTTATGAAATGCAATCAAAAATATTACAAATGTCATCTAAGAGTCTGTTCACTTATTAAACGATTGAAAAAAAAGAAATCTCCCTTTTCTGTAAAACAAATGTCACAATTTGTAAATTGAGGACGAAATTTTCTGCATTCTGTATAATCTGCTAAAATCAACTACTTATAAAATAATATTTGGCTGACTGAAATCAAAAACTTATAATAATACGTGACCGACCGAATTTTCTTACCCATTTTTGCCGCTTTTTTCTTTTCTATACAATTTTAGTTTTTGAATTCACTTAAAAGTAGACCTACAAATTTAGTTTGTTAAGGGAAATTTAAAATTTCCCTTTGCAGAATTTAAAAAAGTAAAATTGAATTTGTGAACGGCTTTAGGACAAAATTATTTCATTTTTTTAAATAACAGCAGTAAAATCGTGTCGTTCACAAATTAAAAAACCTGGAATATTAAATCCGATTACATTTTTTTCAATAATCGCTAATAAGTGAACAGACCCTAAATCTTTGCTTTTAAGATCATACATCATACCCCTAAAAAAACCCCTGAAACAAATTACCACCTAAAAATCCTTCTGTCAACAAAAAAAACCCCTAAATCTAGGGGGAAAACCCCTAAGTTGGTAACGCTGATTTTTACTGACATTTTTTGTCAATATTCATTTGCTACGGATACAGGATGCTATATTTCCCTAACAAACCCTAAATTTTGATTATACCAGGAGCGTAAATTTAACTAGGTTTTAAAGAACATGGTTGTTCAACTAGGTTAATTTTGATAATTTTTTATATGAACTACGCAGAACGAACATAGGTACGAACATAGGTTGGAGAAAAAACCTCTTTCTAATCTGAAGTGTAAACAAGGTATTAATGTAATGGAAACTGCAATTGAAATTTTGGAATTTATTACGTGAATGGAAATAGATTGTAAGGAAATATAAAACTACTAAGAATAATGACTTTCGACCAAACTATCTAGGTAAAGGTAAGGTAAGTAAAATTCAATTTTTTCTTATATTGCAAGAAAACATTTTCATAGCTATCATATCATCAAGTTAAAAACCACTTTGAGTGAGGAGCAGGCAACTCTTCTAATATTTTGTTTATTTTTGTCGTCTGAGCTGTCAAATTCAAATTCCGCGAATCTTCGATGCGATGCGACAACCGTTTTGAATTTCAAGCGACAACATGAACGACAAGAGTTAAATTTTTTCTTGTTTTTGTGCTTTAAATGAACAACAATAAAACAAAAAATAAAAAAAATAAAAATAAAGAGAACGAAATCATAATGAGAAATTGTTTTTTTTTTGCTGTCAAACTAAGTAGAAATTTAGTAAGTGTGTACAACTTTTTTCAAAAGTCTGTATTAAGACGGTCTTTATAATGCCAGTGCAGAAAGGGTATAACTTTAATAAACAACTACTGCATTTAGAATTCTACTAATTTCATAAAAATCACAACGACAACACTGTTTGAAATTATATATACCTCGAGAAAATGTCAAAACTTATTTGAATTTAATAACATCCTTTTCAATCTTTTCATTGCCTTGCCTGGCCTATCATCACTTCTACCTTTCGCCCCCCTTATTCTATATTTTCAACAAAACAAAAAGTATTTGATTTCATTTTAGATTTTGTGGTTATTTAATTTTATTATTCTTCTCAATTCAATTGTTTGGGTTTAGGTTTGGAAGATTTCATAAAATCAAATAAATTTAAAATTTGTTTTAATTTTATAAATATAAAATTAACGAAAAATAATAAATTGAAAATAAAAAGAAGTATCGAACTAAAATTTGGAAATTTTAACACACCCAACGGGTAAGTACCGCTAAAGCTTTAATTTTAAGACCTACATCCTAGTTGGAGGAACGAACGATAAGCAAACCAGAAGAGTGACGACGAACGGCCGACATTAAAAATTAAAAAAAGAAAAAAGAATGCGTTAAAAAAAAAAAAAAAAATTATTTCAAAATTCAAATTATCAAAACAAAAAAGATTTCAAATCAAATTTATTTGCAAGTTAGGCAAAATTTTAATTTTTAAGCGGGAAAATTCACGTGTCTAATAGAAATTCCAGAAGATTATTTACAGTTCAATTAAAATATATTTATCCTCAGTTTTCATTCAGATGATCTGGTTCAGAGAATTTTATTCAACAAAGTACCTACCTTCCCAATCTTAACTCAGTCCTGGCTAATGGTTTAGTAGGCTTAATAATTAAGTTCGGTAGCCAGCAAGTATATACCTACCTAAATATTTTTTTTTTATTTTGTTGTGGACTCCGATTAATTTGTTAGCAATTGTGATCTTAACAGTGCAGTGTAAAGACTAGGAATTATCTTCAGGAGGCGTTTGAAATTTTTTGAAAGGTTTGGTTATCTACAAATAGGTAGCATGCCAATGTTCTCAACTAGATATATGTACTTACCTACTGTTACATATTAAAGTGGTAGGCTTGCCAGATAAAAATTTCTAAAAAAACGTACCCACAAAAATTGAAGTCCATAAAAAAGAAATCAAAATATAGGTACATATTATATATTTTGTTTTATTTATAAATTATCAACAAATGATACATGTAATATGTTATATAATAAAATATATTTAAAAAAATAAAATAATGTTAAAAATAAATCACAAGATTCACAAGGTCTATAATTCTGCCTTATATCACTTCAATTTTACTAATTAATATTTAGGTTATTACTATAATAATTTAAAAAATAAATAACCAGGACTTTAGTTCTGCCTTTAACAAAATCAATTAATTCTATCACCTAAAAAGGACTTAAATTCTGCCTTTAAAAAAATCACAAGGACTTCACTTAATTATAATTTGATTATTAGTTATATTTTTCATTCCCTTTAATTTTTTTTAATAATTCGTCATTCTGAATGACATATTTGTAAAACTCTTTGCAATTCATTTTAAAATTATGCTTCACGACGATTTCAGCTTCTATATTTTTTATGAGGAGACGACTTCTATCAGATCTCCAAGCATGAAACATTAAGCTAAACATACGTTCACTTATCGCGTTGGAATGAGGTAACGCAAAAACAAATTCTATAATTATAAGCATATTTGGAGAATTAAATGTTTTAAATATTTTTATCCATTTTTCTTCATATGTTAAGTTCTGTAAATCTGGTTAAATTTGTTTAAGTATTATGTACTCTTCAAATAAACCGTCTACGTCAATATTTTTAATAGGAAATAACTTCAGTACATTTAAAAAAGCTTCAAAAGTAGGAACTTCTACCAATTTAAAAACATTAAGAGCTTCGAACTTATTATTAATGAAATCAAATCTTTTTTCAATGTATTGAATCATTTGTTCTAAAAATGCAGAAGCTCTTTTGAGAAATAATTTTTTTTCAGTATCATTATTGCATTTTTCTAATGCCTGTTGTGCTATAGTGCCATAAAATTTTTGCTGTAGCTTCGTTTTTAACGAATTCCTTAAATTCTTAAGCAAGTCAAATACTTCTATTACTACAGGACCTTCACCTTCTAGTTTTAATATTACGTTTTTAATAACTGACCCAACATTTGATAGCAAACCTAAATACGCTTCTGATAATTCATTATTTAAAAAATCTATCACTAAAGCTGGTGATGAGGATTTCGAATTAAAATATGATTTTATGGGCTCAAAATTTTTGTAAAGGCGATCGATAGCTGGCACAAGAGATAACCACCTTGTCGGAACATGCCGTAACATTTCTGTGTATTCGATATCGCAAAAATCATAGAATTCCATTAGTGTCTGCTTCCTTTTGGTATGAGAGCTGAACTCATTATATATTTTAACAATAATACATTCTAAGTCAAATTTAAGTAAATTTGAAGCATTTTTAACAGCGTTTGACAGCATATGGCACAAACATCCTACTTCTATAATGTCTGGATTTACTTTTCTGAGCTCAGTAAAAACACTTTGATGCCGACCAAAATTGACGTTAGCATTATCCCCGCAATAGCTTATTATGCTTTTCGGATCTAAATTTGCTTTATTTAGATAACTAATTAAAGAACGAGCAATATGCTGTGATGTTTCACTTGAGCTCTCAAAAAAATTTAAAATTTTTGTTTGGACACCAACATCTTTCAAAAAATATCGTAGTACTAGAGGAAACATTTTTATATTACCCTTGTTAGACGCGTCTGTAGCAATAGTATAAGGAAGATTATTGTTTTTTATACTAGCAATAATATAATTTTGGGATTCTTTTGCTAATACGTTCGTTACAATTTTTATTGGAAATACATATTTCTAATAATATTTGATTTAAAAGTCTTATTAAAATATTTATATATATACTTGATTTTAATGTCAATAATTAATATGATCAAATATATTATATTAATTATTCATTCCAAATAAAATATTTCAATATATAAGACATATTTTTAATTTAATAAAAAAATCTTATTCAATAATCAAGATCGATATTCAATAGGTTATGGGCCCAGAATAATCGCAGGATTAATTGAAATAAAATTTAAATTTGTTTTAAAATAAAGGAAGATTTTTTTTTGTATATTAATTTAAAAAAAATATATATATATAATTGAAGAAATGGATAATGAATACAAAATTGATAAATTACAAAATGAATTACAATGGTCCACATGGAAATTTCAAATCAAAATTACTTTAGTAGCGTGTGATATTTATAATGTTGTAACTGGTAACGATGCTAAACCAAATGCTGATGGAGATCTATTGACAAAATGGAAGAAAAATGATGCAAAAGCACAAAAAATTATTGGAACAACAATTGGAAACAATCTCATCACACATATTATTAATTGCAATAGTTCGAAGGAAATGTGGGATAAATTACATTCAGTATTTGAGAGGAAAAATGAAACAAGTTCATTATTATTAAATCAAAAATTTTTTTCAACAAATAAGGAATCAAATGAAAAAATGGCTGATTATATTGCTCGTCTAGAGGAATTAGTACAACGATTAAGTGATCTTAATGTTAAAATTCCAAATGAAATGGTAATTGCTAAAATTATAATGTCTCTTCCGTCCGAATACAGCGGTTTCAGTAGTGCATGGGAATCCACGGGCAAAGATGATCGCACGATGGATAATTTGCGAAATCGATTATTAATTGAAGAAGAGAGATTAATTACCAGAGGAACGATTGAAATATCAGAAGCTTTATTAGCAAAGAATGATTCAAAAGGTTCGAACAAGAAATTCAATAATGCTAATGATAAAAAGAAGAAAAGTAAATGTTTTAATTGTGGCAAGAAGGGTCATTGGAAATCAGAATGTAGAAGTAAAGATAAAAAAGAATCGTTTGCTTCAAACACGGTATTACAAAGTGAGGCTTTTATATCCATCATTGATCAAACCAACAACAATGAAATTTGGATTTTGGATTCAGGTGCAAGTGAACATATGTCGTATAATCGGGAATGGTTTAAAAATTTAGAAATTTTCGAAAAACCAAAATCTATTATAATTGCAGATGATGGAAGAATGTTAGCACTAGGGTATGGAAATATTGATATTTTATCATTTGATGGAAATAAGTGGAATCAAAAATATTTATCAAATGTATTATATGTTCCAAAATTGGGAAGAAATTTGTTTTCAGTAACGGCAATGTTGGATAAAGGTAATAGAATGATATCTGATGAAAATATTTGTAAATTTAAACGAAATGAAGATCATGAAATAATTGCTATTGGTATTCGGGTTGGTCGTCTTTTTCGTATGCAATTTAAAATGCAATCGGATCAAAAGATAGTTTCATCAGCATATTTGGTCGAAGATAAAAATTCGCTTAGTTCATGGCATGCTAGACTTGTTCATCAAAATTTAAATCATGTTAGAAAATTTCTTCGTGAAAATAATATTACATTTAAAGATGAACAATTTACATGTGAATCATGTTTATTAGGGAAACATCATCGAGCAAGTTTTAAATCTAGAAATGAATTTTCAAACAAATGTGGAGAAATTATTCATGCTGATCTTTGCGGTCCAATGCAAGTTCCATCTATTGGTGGTTCCAGATATTTTTTACTTTTAAAGGATGATTATTCACATTATCGTTTTGTTTATTTTATAAAACAAAAATCTGAAGTGGTGGATAAAATTAAAATATTTTTAAATTTATCTGAAAAGACCACAGGACATAAAATCAAAATTTTTAGATCAGATAATGGATCAGAATTTATTGATGGTAATGTTAGGAAAATGTTTGAAGCACTTGGTATTCGACATCAACGAACGGTGCCATATACGCCAGAACAAAACGGTTCAGTTGAACGTGAAATGAGAACAGTGGTGGAAGCAGCACGTACTTTAATTCATGCTAAACAAATGGAACTAAAATTTTGGGCAGAGGCAACAAATGCGGCCGTTTATGTAATAAATCGAACAGGAACAAGTACTATAGAACAAAAGACTCCATACGAATTGTGGTATGGAAAGAAGGCTATTTTTGATCATTTTCAAGTTTTTGGATCAACAGTTTATGCCCACATTCCAAAGCAAAAACGGCAAAAATGGGATAAGAAAGCTGTTAATTGCATTTTTGTTGGTTACGATGAAAATGTTAAAGGTTTTCGTGTTTGGAACCCAGAATTAAATAAAATCGAAATAGTTCGTGATGTTAAATTTGTTTCAGAAGATTTCATTAAATTAAAAGTCGAGGTTGATAATGAAATTAAAACAATATTACAAGAAGATGAAAAAGAAGATAATTTAGTTCAAAATGAAAATATTGAAAATACAACAAAAATGACAAAAGCTTGGTGTAACATTAATAGTGATAACATAATGGAGACAAAACTTAGGAGAAACAAGAAAGCTGAATCAGAATTGGCTGCAATGTTTTCAATGATAGATGAACCGATGAATTATAATGAAGTTTTAGCATCGGAATATAAAATTGAGTGGATAAAAGCAATGGAAGATGAAATGCAATCTTTAATTGATAATAAGACTTGGATATTAGTTGATCCTCCTAAAGATTATAAATTAATTGATAATAAATGGATTTTTAAAATAAAATATCATACAAATGGTAACATTGATCGTTTCAAAGCAAGGTTAGTTGCTCGTGGGTTTACTCAAGAATACATGATTGATTATCAGGAAACATATAGTCCAGTAGTTCGTTTTACATCTGTAAGGACAATTTTATCTTTGGCAGCAAAGAAGAAAATGAAATTAATTCAATTTGATGTTAAAACAGCATTTTTATATGGAAATCTTGATCATGTTGTATACATGAAGCAACCAGATGGTTTTGAAGATGGAACTCAGCGAGTTTGCAAATTAGTTAAAAGTTTGTATGGTTTGAAACAATCTTCGCGATGTTGGAATAAAAAATTCACATCATTTATACAAAAATTTAATTTTAATACAAGTATTGCAGATCCTTGTGTTTTCATTAAAAAAATTAATGAGGTTGAAATTATTTTAGCTATTTACGTCGATGATGGAATAATTTTAGCAAAAAGTGAAGAGATAATTCAACCAGTAATAAATTTTTTAAGAAGGGAATTCGAAATTAAATTAGTTCATACAAATTGTTTTTTGGGACTTGAGTTTGAGTTTTTAGAAAATGGAAGTATTTATTTACATCAGACATCATATGTAAACAAGGTGCTTAATCGTTTCAATATGGTTGATTGTAAAACTAATAGTACACCATCTGATCAAAATAATATTGCTGATATATATGAAGATTCTGAAAAGGCATTAGATTATCCATATCGTGAATTAATTGGAAGTTTGATGTTTTTAACAGTTGCAACTAGACCAGATATTGCTTTTGCAGTGGGAGTAGCAAGTCGTTTTATGGAGAGTCCAACAGTGGCACATGTTAATATAGTTAAACGTATATTAAAGTACATAAAATTAACTATAAGTCATGGTCTTATTTATGCTGGTGGTGATGGTTTAGAAATGAGTATTTATAGTGATGCAGATTATGCAGGTGATAAAGAAACTAGACGTTCTACATCTGGTTTTATTATTATGAATAATGATGATGCAATTAATTGGGGCTCTGAGAGGCAAAAGTCAGTAGCATTGTCATCTACAGAATCAGAATATATTGCTGGATCAAATGCTGTAAAAGAAATGTTATGGCTTAAACAATTGATGGAAGATTTAACTGGAGATAATATTAAACCAATTCTTAAAATGGACAATCAAAGCGCAATTCGTTTAATAAAAAATCCAGAATATCACAAACGTACAAAACACATTGATGTACGATATCATTTTATTCGGGAAAAATATGAAGATGGTATATTTAGCATCGAATATGTTCCCACGGAAGAACAATTAGCAGATGTTTTTACCAAATCACTTTCAAAGGGTCGTTTTGAAAAATTGCGAAATTTGATTGGAGTTTCCATTAAATAATTTTTTTGTTTGTTATATTTTTCATTATATGAAGCACAATTTTGAATCAAAAGTGGGAGTATTGGAAATACATATTTCTAATAATATTTGATTTAAAAGTCTTATTAAAATATTTATATATATACTTGATTTTAATGTCAATAATTAATATGATCAAATATATTATATTAATTATTCATTCCAAATAAAATATTTCAATATATAAGACATATTTTTAATTTAATAAAAAAATCTTATTCAATAATCAAGATCGATATTCAATAATTTTCGAACATTTAGTACGACCACAAGTGAAATTGGATGCTATTTTTGAATCTGGAAACAAAGAATGCAATAAAGAACTGGTACAATTTGATGAATTGAAGCTATGAGAATGCTGAACACTGTGATATACAAAGGTAGCCTCTGCAGCGCTAATTTTTTTCTCTAATGAAGTTATTGTTGACGACGAGGCTGGAAAAAATGAAGTTAGGTTATTGGTACTTGATGCTGCTTTTAAGTTAGCTATATGTTTTATTGTATTCATGTGTTGTTTTACATCCCGAATTCCAGATACGGCAATGCTAAATTCTGTGCAACAGTTATTGCATTTCGCAACATTGGGTTTTCCTGCTACTCTGACCAGCCATTGATAAGACTTTGGCCACTCATCGCTAAAATGATTAACACGACGTCGTCTTTTTATTTTGGATTTTCCACTAATATTTTGATTTTCATCTTCCGTGTTGTACTCGCTGTTTTCAATATTAATTTCTTTTTCCATCATGTTATATCTTAAATAAAATTAAAAGCCGATTTAGTTTTAAAATCTTTATAAATACTTCAAAAACAATACTTGTATACACAAAAGTTGCTTTCATAAAGTTGAACTGGAAATTGCTAAATAGGGAAAAATTATAACAAATCTGAAAATTTAAATATTTAATTTCCTTTGACTTAGCTTATAAAATAAATTCTAAAAATAATACTTCTATTTGAATTGCATTTTATAAATAAACAAAATTTTTGTTTAAACATGATAGCACCCTTTAAATAATCAAATGGATAATTCTACCCTTTAAACAAAAACGCAGCATAATATAAACGAGCCAGCAGTATAAACAAAACTGTGTTCGTAATACATGTTTTGCTTTGCGCGTATTTATTACATCATTAGGCTTAAATTACAACAATTTTTAAAACATTTGTTTCGACTTCAAAATTAATCAGTAAAAAACGTACCTTTGGGTACGTTTTTACAAATTTCGGATATAACGTACATTCTAATTTTTTAAGCCAAAATAACGTACGGTACGTTTAAATAACGTACACCTGGCAAGCCTATAAAGTGGGTAGGTACGGGTAAGTAGGTAGGTAGGTATCTACCTACATTTTCTAAAATATTAAAGTGTTCCTAGAAAATTATTAGTTATGCTTATTGTTCCTCGATCAGGAAAGTTAAGGAACTGCTGCTATCATTCTAGTTGCTAGATATTCACCTGAATGCTTCATGTGATTTTTAAATTAATTTTGTCACTATTAGCTGAAAGGTCTAATAAGAGGTATAAAGTGTGAGATCTTAATGTCAGGCATAACTCTTTTATTTTAGATTTTTAGAAAAAAATTCAAAATGTCTGATTGGGAAGACGATGATAAGGTGAGTAATTCAAATATCGGAAGTGCTAACAGCTCATTTGAAAAAAATCAACGTTCTTATAAAACAAAAGAATACGGTCGTACTAAACGAGACAATACTTATGGTCGTGGTGGTTATAACGGAAATGAAAGAGATGGACGCGGCAATAGTTATTCTGAACGCCGTAGTGGAAGAGATCGTGAAACTGATCGAAACAGAGAAGCTGGAAATTATAACAGAAATAATTTGTGTGAAATAATGGAAATAGAATCGAATCAGGTTGGTGCTGTTATTGGTCGTGGTGGTTCAACTATAAAAAATATAGAAAACCAATTCATGGTTAAAGTTACTATTGATAAAAATGTACAAAACAATGGGAAAGTTGAAGTTAAAATTTCCGGTAATTCATCCTCTAATATTGAAGATTCCATAAGTTTTATAAAAAATCAAATTGAAAGTAATCAATACAATAGACAAGAAAGAAATACAAGCAATTATTCTCGTAATGAATATTCAAAAAATGATGATAAATTTTCTGGACGTGAATTTAAATCATCTAGAGGGAATGGTTATCTAAATGAATATTTTAGTGACAAAAATGAAGAAAATAATGGAAGTGATGAGCCTATTGATTGGGCTGCATTGAATGTACAAGCTGTGAGTTTTCTTTTTAAAAAAATTGATTAGGAAAACAAAAAAAAACAATTACTATTTAACGAGTTTTATTTTAAATTAAATAATATAAAGATGAGAATCAAAAGAGTTTTTCAATTTTTTAGGAAGAAGCTCGCAAAATAAAGTGGGCTAAATGTCCACCACTAATAAAAAATTTTTATGAAGAACATCCTGATGTTCGAAATTGTCCCAGTGATCAAGTCGCTAAAATACGTGAAGAGAACAATAAAACATCCGTTGATCGGTTATTTGAAGAAAACCGAAATAATTCGGCTCCAATCCCAAATCCTGTTTGGACATTTGAACAATGTTTCTCAAAATATCCTGATTTGTTGAATGAAATATATAAGCAAGTGAGTTTTTTGTTTCCACATGAAAATACATTATTCATTATTATTTAATTAATATTTATTTATATTTTAGGACTTCCAAAAACCTTCACCCATTCAATCTCAAGCATGGTAATTATTACAAATATTTTAGATATATACTTACTTAAATAGTTTTTATTATATAATTAATATTGCAAAAAAGTCGGTTGTTTTTATTCCAATGAACTAGAACAGCAAGAAAGAAAATTGTTTATTTAGGTTTCTTTCAGACGAGAATACTGTATAACCGTATCTGAGACAAAGAAAAAACATTTTTATACATGATTTAATTTACAGTTTTTCACACAACATTCAGTATCAGATACAATATGCCAATTTATAATTTATGAATCTTATTATTTCTGTCGACGGCATATACTGATTTTAGTGCTTACGAATCGGTGTACTGATTATGTAAAAAAAAATGCTTTTTAGAAATTTATATCTATTATATGCAATGCATCTTGTAGTATCCTAGATACAATATCCTCGCTGAAAGGCGCTCGCATATAGTATCTCGTCTCGGATACAGTACCCTCATTTTGAAGAGGCTTTTTTTAAAAATGATGTTCCTATTTATCGACTAATACAAAATTACTGATATTTTTTTAAGTTTTTTTTTTTCTTTATTTAATTTTAAAACTGAATATTGTTTTCAATATAATTATGTGCTCAGAATGTACTATAATGTAGATACTTAACACCCAAAGATAATCAAATCAAAAAACTTAACTATTTATAGGCCAGTGTTGCTTTCCGGAGAAGATTTAATTGGCATTGCTCAAACTGGAACGGGTAAAACATTGGCTTTCCTTCTGCCTGCTTTAATACATATAGAATATCAAACTGTTCCACGTGAAAAGCGTGGGGGTGCAAATGTATTAATATTAGCACCGACTAGAGAACTAGCTCTTCAAATTGAGAAAGAAGTTGCCAAATATTCGTTTCGAGGTATAAAATCTGTATGTGTTTATGGTGGAGGCAACCGTAAAGAACAAATTGAAGAAATTGGTAAAGGAGTTGAAATTATAATTGCAACTCCTGGAAGATTGAATGATTTGGTTATGGTAATGTGGCCTACCGATCATAAATCCTAATTTTTTAATTAAATGAAATTTTGTTATTTTTTGTAGGCTAATGTTATTGATGTTAACAGTGTCACATTTCTGATTTTGGATGAAGGTAATTGAATATGAATAATTAATGTAATTATTTTTGGCGAATTAACTCCTTAAATGTTTATTGAATTGAAGATTTATTTTATATAATTAAGTATTTACAAAAAAACTAATTGTTATAAAAATCAAAAGATTCAAAAAACTGATATCAAAAAATTTTGGACTTAGGTGCTTTAAGAATTAATTTCAGAAAAAAAATTATCAGCAGTCCGGGTACATTTGTACAGTTTGTTCTATAGAACGTTCAGTTTCGTCTTCGATCCACATTTTTCTGTATTTTTATTAGAATTTGCTTGTAAACGTTACAATTAATATAAAAAAAATCATAATTTTTCAAAAATCTGTTTTTTGAATTATGTTAAAAAAAAAATAATTGTTATTTTAGCTGATCGCATGTTGGACATGGGGTTTGAACCGCAGATTCGTAAAATTTTACTTGATATTAGACCAGATCGTCAATCAGTGATGACAAGTGCTACTTGGCCGGCTGGTGTTAGACGGTTAGCTCAAAGTTACATGACCAATCCTATCCAGATATGTATTGGAAGTTTAGATTTGGCTGCAACACATACAGTTCGGCAAGTAATTGAAATAATGGACGAAGAAGAAAAATATGATAAGGTATTTAAATCAATCTGAATTAAAACTATGTTGGCTTAGTCACATCTTTTTCAAATTTAATTTTAGCTTATTGAATTTATCAAAGACATGGAGCCAGAAGATAAGGCAATCGTATTTTGTGGTAAAAAGGCAAGAGCTGATTTTCTATCTAGTGAATTAACATTAAAAGGATATTACGTTCAATGTATACATGGTTCAAGAGATCAAGCTGATCGAGAACAAGCTATCAGTGATATTACAAGTGGTGATGTAAAAATATTAATTGCTACTGATGTTGCATCTAGAGGACTTGATATTCAAGACATTACGTAAGTAAAATTCGGAGCACTTAATATTCTGGAATTGTGGGAAAGAATAGTAAATATATTAAATATCTATTTTTTTTTTCTTAATTTCAGTTATGTGGTCAACTATGATTTTCCACACAGAAATATCGAAGAATATGTGCATCGAGTCGGTAGAACTGGTCGTGCTGGTCGGAAAGGTACGTCAATAAGTTTTCTCACACGCGAAGATTGGGGCTCAGCTAAAGAATTAATTGATATATTAGAAGAAGCTAATCAAGAAGTACCACAACAATTGGAAGATATGAAAAATCGTTTCCAAGCAATGAAAAATCGTAAAGCAGAAGAATTACAAAAATTTGGAACAGATGGAAGAAATAATAGAGGACGTGGTCGTGGTGGTGGAGGTGGTGGTAGAGGAGGTTATGGTAGAGGAGGTGGAGATGGAGGCGGTTTTGGCGGTTGGAGATAATTCAAAACATTCTTATTTATATTAATTCAGATTTTAGAAGAAACTTTTTTCACAAATTCAATTATTATTTGAATTTATTCCTTTCTAATTTGTTTATTTAAGTTGAATTTTTTTTTTCTTCTCGTACTAATTTAGTAAATATAAAACTAAATTCCAAAATAAATTTTCTGGAATCACTATTGAGGAAAAATTTATTAAAAATAATTATCAATTTGAATCTTTTGAATGTGATAAGAAATATCAAAATGTCGGTAAAACTTGTTGAATTAAATTTATTGAAAGTAATTAATTAAGAAGACTTATGAAAAAATATGTCGAATTTAATTCGAGGCTGATTTCCAAAAAATTGTTATAAAAAACTAGATATTTATTTCCAGGCAAAAATGAAAATTAATTGAAGTAAACATATTTATTTCTCTGTTCACAAAAAATTTTTTAATAATTAAATCATGTGCGTATCTGTGTGCGATTGAGGTGGATGAAAACATTCCTTTCATGGTCTTAGAGCCATGTTAATCATGCTCTCAAGTAATACAGAAGTAAACCGTAAAATATATTGACAAGAAAATATATAACTCGGATATTTATATCCGAATGACATTATAAATGATTGTACAGTTTTTATTTAAATCCTGAACAAGCTACCTGATCTCGCTTAAAGTACAAAAATAAGAGAAAAATTTAAGAAATTACGAACGAAATTTAATTTTTATTGTAATAAAAATTCGAATATTAATAGTATTGATTTAATGTTAATTAACCATGAAAACATTATCAAAAATAATATTTTCGTATTATTTTAGTTAAATTATTATTGAAGGACAATTATTTAATTATTATATACAGTAATTATTTTGAATAAAAAAAAATTTTTAAAACTTAAATTTATATATTTTATTTATTGGAATTAGAAAATCAGATTAATTTGGATTTAAATCTATTTTATGTTGAGATGAATATTGTGATCATTGAATTCTTCAAAAAAAAATTGAATTTTCATTTTGTAAAGAATATTGGAAATTTTAACAGGAAGTATTCTTAAAATGAAAATGCTTGAAATTGAGTTAAAACCAAATAAAATTAGAGAATTAAGTAAAATAATGTGTACCATAATAATCGAATATTAATGAAAATCAATCTCTGTTTCTCTGTCCGTCCGTCGTTTTGTCTTGAATACTTCTAATTGCTTTTAAAAACAACAGAACGCTTTAGCGCATGGCGAATCTAAAATTGGTAGAAAAAAATAAATAAAAACCAAAACAAATTATTGAGCTTTTCTAGCCCCGTGACTATACTCAATAACGGTCAGAGGCTTATAACTAGTAAATAATAATCAATTGAAAAAAGATTTTGATGGAATTGATGAAAGCTTTCTTTCAATATTTTCCTCTTTTTGTGATCATCTGAAAAAAATTTGAATATATTGAAATTGAAAGTCAAATTTTTAATCTTAAATAAATAATTTTTTTTATTCCTTCAAACATACATACAATTGATAATTTTTTTTTTTTTTTTTAATTAAAATGTATTTTTTCTTAATTTAAAAAAAATATTTTTTTTCTTGTTTATATTTATATATATATATATAGAGAATATAATATGAACATAAAAATAATTTGTAAATTATAGATTTTAATTAATTTTTTTTTTTCAATTTTTTTTCAATTTTTTTCAAATTTTTTTAGTATTAATTTACTCACAAAAATCATACAGACTTAAACGAAAGGAAATTTATTATTTTGTAACATTAAATTTTATTCATTTTTTTTTTTGTTTATAATAGTTTATGTAATATAGGTATATAGTATAATAATTAATATAAAGGTTTTTTCTTTTAATTTAATTTAATTCGCAAAATAAATATAAATAAAACTTAAAACAGTTTTTATTTTTTTTTGAAGTAGGTATACAAATTTTTAATGTTATTAATTTTCTGTATTCATTTGTTTTTTTTTTTTTTTTTTTTTTTGAATTTTCATCTTATTATTTTGATGTTTAGTTTTATATATATATAGTTTTCATGTGTGTAATTTATTTATTTTTATTGACTACATGTTTGGAACTATTTTAAATTTCAAATTTTTTTTTAAGTACAAAATATAAATTTTTTTTTTCTTCAAATTTTCAATAATAATTTTTTATTTTTTTTATTTTTATTTTTTTTATTTTATTTTATATTATTTTTGGAAACTTATTTTATAAGAAAAAAAAAAATTAAAAAAATTTGTACTAACGTTATTTTCAAAAAAAAAACACATATACAAATATTTTTTACGATATGGCATAAAATTGGTAATTTAAAAAAAAAAATATAGATATTTTTTTAGTTTTTTTAAGATTTGTTTTGGATTATAAGAGTGTAGTATTTAATAAATAAAGTTAACTAAAAATGTCACAAAAAATTTCATTTCAATTAAAAAAAATTATCCAATGTTGGTTACAAGACTTGTTCGATTCGTTTTTATTTTTAAAAACATAATGTTAATTTTTTGAAATTGGAATAATATCAGCAGAGATACGTAAAGCATTGAACTTAAGTTAACCAACTTAAAATTTACTCGTCTGTAGTGTTGTTGACCAGAGTTTTCTAACAAGTCCATTCAACCTGTTTGAAAATCATCAAATCATTTTGATACTTTGTATGAATGCATACAAGTTGAAAGAGAAGTTTAGTGGTGTAGTGTAGTAATGTTGAAAGTTTTTCAATTTAGTTTATAAGTAAGTCTGAAAGAACAGTTGAAGAAACATTCAATTTGTCCAAATCCTCATTGATTTTAAATTTTGTATGATACAATTTACTTCGTGTGTTCATTTTGAATTATTTCAACAACATTTTCTGATAAAATTTTAGTATTCAATACTATATCTCATACTTTTTTAATATCTATGATAATATAGGTACATCATTGGAATAAAGAAACAAAAAAAAGAGAAATAAATGAGAAATTTTTATAAATTTAAAATACATTGTTTAAAAAAAAAAATTCAAACATACTTAGTTGAGATTTCGATCAGTTGGTGTATGATTTAATCACTAATTTCTTTCAGATTTTCAGCAAGTAAAAAATTGATTTTTAATTTCAATCCAGAAATAGTTGAAAAGCATTTAAAAAAAATTTTCATTTATGTTTTATATAAGAGAGCCGGTATTATCAATATCAATTCTAATGAATTTTTATATAAATTTTTGATATGTTTTTCTAAAATGGTACTTATTCAACATTATTTTTATTTGTTAAAATTCAGCTGTCTAGAAGAGAAAAAAATGACGCTGATTGAAAATTTACTTCATATAAATTAGAGTTTATTTTTAGCTTAAATTCTTAGTTATAAGTGTTATAAATTTTTATTAAAATTGTTTTAATACTTTTTATATATGATTTTTTTTTTACATGATACCATTGGATAAATTTAATCAAAATAAGCTTAATTCGTTATCTTTGCCATATAAATATTTTCATTGCTCGATGCTTCAAATTTATGTAGAATGAAAATGGATAAAATTTTAATAAAAGAATTAACAATTCATTTTCATAAAATAAATCTTGGGGGAAAAATCAAAAAATAATTTATATAAAAAAATATAATAGTCAAAAATTCATATATAAAGCAAAGAAGAAAATTAAAAAAAAAAAAAAAAATAGGTTGTTCATTTAAAAAAAAAACTACTTAAATCTAACAAAAAAAAAACTAATTATACAACTAGTTTTTATTGTAGAGATGATGGTCTTGGCCGTTGTTTCTGTCTCCCTCGAATTTCTGCAAGTGTTAGAAAAACTCTTTCGTTATTATTAGAATGTGCATTCCCCTGACTATTACCATTGACTAAATCATCCTGATTTTGGGGTGGAGGTGATGGAGCTGTTGTTCTATGCAGAAATAAAGATGTCGGCCGACTTGGAGGTGATATTGATGAATTATTTAATGATTGATTATTTTTTAACATTATTGTATTATTTTCCACTAATGTGGGTAGCCGATCTTCTGGCGGTAACGGAAAATATGTTGAATGATTTGATGACGATGAGGCTGCAGATAAGGGTGAAAATGGTGAGGAACACGATGATGCTGATGATTCATCTTCAACTACGGCAACAGTTTGGCCACGATTCAGTGTTGCTCTCATTGATGTCGAGGATTCATCTTCGCTTTCCATTTCTGCATCTGACATATTATTATGTTGTTTATCACAGTTTGTTGGTAAAAAATTAAAATTTGTTTCATGTGTTGGTGGTGGGGTCGCACTTTGTGGCTCTAACAAGCCATTTTCTCGTAAATTTTGTTCTAATTCGAGCAATTGACCCATAAAATTTAAATTTGGTGATATGATGGGTCTAGCTAATTTCACCAGTTTGTAAGCTTCAAATAGTGAAAGAGATTTATACCGCATAACATAGGCAATTGCTATTGTTGCACTTCTTGATATACCAGCTTGGCAATGCAATAAAACTTTTGAGCCTTTTTTCCGGGCTTCTTCTGCAAAAATAAAAAAAAAAATTATTTAATTTTGAGTTTTGGTTTTATAGATATCGTAAGTATAAATTCAAGAATTGAGCAAATTACATCTAGAACATTATTGTTAAGAAGTATGTAAGTACAAGTTAAAAGTTACATAAATAAAAAAAAATATTCTTATCAGTACAGTTAATGAAGATAACGTCAGTATAAGTCAAATTAACGCCACATTTATTTGGAAAGACCTCTGATGTGTAATAATTTTTAATCTTATCAATTTTTGTTAGATAAGGAAATGTTGAATCATTGAAATTTAAGTGGGATAGACAAACAAAATGTAATGTGATGTATTTTCCAGGAATAAAAAGAAAAATAAAATTTTATGTAGGTATTATATTTGAAATTCGATTAATAATAGAAAAAGAAGATTTCTAAAATTTTATGTCGTTGTTTCTCGAAAATTTTGCATTTATTTCTAAGTAATTTAAAAATTATCCTCCTCATCAGATCTTTTGGCCTGTTTTTTGTTTTACATATAATCATACTTTTGTTTTTGACTTATAATTCTTTCTTAAAACCCATAATAACTGAACCACAAAAAGGTTTTCCTAAAATGATTCAGACATAAATGTTTGTTCAAAATTATTATACATAAACGTGACCGACGTGAGTATAGGAAAGTGAAAAAATTTATTAGTATAATAATATTGGCTATTTATTGTTTTACACAAATTAAAATTTACTCAACAAAAAGCCATTCTAAGGTCGCATTTATAAAATTATTCTTATCTTTGATTTGTTTAGAATTAAAAAAAAAGTTTAATACTTTAAATGTAGAAATTATATTAAAAGAGAAATATTAAATTTAATTAATAATTTCGACTATTTCGAGTTAGAAAACTATATAGGAATGTTATGCAAACTCAATTATTGAAAATATTTACATTTGAAAAAAATAATACTTTTAAGAAGTAGAGATTATGCATTTATCCATATCTGTACATATAACTCCAAAGATATTCTCCACATAATAATATTAAAAACTAATTTTTAAAATCATATCATCAATTAGCAATTTTATTAGTTAAGAAGTTTTTTTTTTTTAATAGACACAAAATAATTATAATTATATAGTTTGAAAACAAAATCTTAATTTAATTAATTGATTGGTTTTTATTAGATTTTAAATTTTAATAAACTTATAAATTATAAGTTTAATAAAAATGAGCTTTTTACGATAATTTTAAAATAGTTTTTTTTTTGTTTCAATTTTTAAATAATTATATTATTTAATATTCAAGGTGCAAAATTTCTACAAAAAAAATAAAAATAAAATTATAATAAGACAATATTGAAAGCTTTTTGTTGTGTAAATATTTAATAAACATGAGTAAATTAGTCATTATATTTTTATTTTATATTTTTTTATACAAATATAAAACTAAAAAAATATTTAACAGATAATTAATCTAAAAAAAAAAAAAAGCTTTTCAAGTGCCTTTAGCAAATTTAAAATATGATAATTTAATAATAATTTTATTACAAATATAGAATAAGTTTGTTTTTTTTTTTTTTTCACGAAAACATAAATAATTGCTGCACTTGTAATTTATATAACGACATACATACAATGTAGTTACCTCATATATAGTTAAATAAAAAAAAACTTATATAAGATTCTTTGAATTTTTAATTATTCTTCCTATATGGATGATAAGCTTTCAGTGCATTTAAAATAGTTGAACTATTAATGAATAATTTAAAATACCTATTTGGTAGAAAATTTATAATAATCTTTGAGTTTGGAAAATATTATATTAAGAGATGAATAAAGAACAGTTTCTTCCAAAGATAACATACTTTTGCGGGGCTAAAGTTATTTATTTTTAATTGTTTTTATCTCTCAGTTCTCAGTTCTAAAGCCTGATTATGTTTTATTTCATAGCAGACTGATGATTAGAGTCCACAGTGTTTATTTAATTTCATACAAAATTAAATTCGTACATAATTAATAATCCCTTGCTGTTATACGTTGTTATATTTCTTAACGTAATTTAATTTATTTTCTTTTGTAGAGACTTTACTCTGTATACAAAACAAATAAATCAAGAATAACAAAATTGCATCAGCATAATTTACGGTGATGGATGACGTAAATATTCATAGAAATTTTTGTATATACATACTTAATTATTTATTTATTTATTGAAGCATATGCATATATATATATATATGAAATAAAAGATGTTTTATAATGAAAAAACTATATATATGTATATAAATTAATTTTACGTTTTGATGTTTTGAATAAACAATCTTTTTAAGATTTATTTTATTTTTTTTCTATAAAGGGAATTCCAAGAAATTTTGTTTCATATTGGAATTTGAAAAAAACCTTTGGTCATAATAATATAAAAATTGTGTTTAATTAAATTTTGTACAGAAACAAACTTTTATTAGGAACTTATTTTTTTTAATTGATTTTTCTAGAATTTTATTAATGGGTATTTTCTATTTAAAAAAATTACTTATATTCACTATACATAGGTTATAATATTATTAAAAAATACTGTAATCTTAAAAAATTTCTACAACAGGCTTGAAGGTGAACTGACATAACCGCGAATGTCATAACCGCGAAAAATTTTTGTCATAACCGCGAAACTAGAATTTGTATGAGTTTCGCGGTTATAACAAAAATTTTTGTTATAACCGCGAAACTAATTTTATTTTTGTCGTAACCGCGAATTCGCGGTTATGACAAAAAAAATGTTAAGTTTTTCGCGGTTATAACAAAAATTTTTGTTATAACCGCGAAATGATAAAAATCGAATTTTTGTGTTTCGCGGTTATAACAAAAATTTTTGTTATAACCGCGAAACACAAAAATTCGATTTTTGTCATTTCGCGGTTATAACAAAAATTTTTGTTATAACCGCGAAACACAAAAATTCGATTTTTTTCATTTCGCGGTTATAACAAAAATTTTTGTTATAAGCGCGAAACACAAAAATTCGATTTTTTTCATTTCGCGGTTATAACAAAAATTTTTGTTATAACCGCGAAACACAAAAATCGAATTTTCGCGGTTATAACAAAAATTTTTGTTATAACAGCAAAACACAAAAACTCGATCATTTTGAAAAATGTAATAAGACCTCGATAAAAAAATGTTGTGAGGTAAGCACACGGAGGGGGGGCAGCAGGGCGGCGGGCGGGCGGTTGGTCAGTGGGATTTGCGGCGCCAGCCGCAAATCCCACTGACCAACCGCCCGCCCGCCGCCCTGCTGCCCCCCCTCCGTGTGCTTATCCCACAACATTTTTTTTTCGTGGTCTGGTAAGCACACGGAAGGGGGGGGCAGCAGGGCGGCGGGCGGGCGGTTGGTCAGTGGGATTTGCGGCGCCAGCCGCAAATCCCACTGACCAACCGCCCGCCCGCCGCCCTGCTGCCCCCCCCTTCCGTGTGCTTACCACACAACATTTTTTTATCGAGGTCTTATTTCATTTTTCAAAATGATCGAGTTTTTGGGTTTCGCGGTTATAACAAAAATTTTTGTTATAACCGCGAAATGAAAAAAAACCAATTTTTGTGTTTCGCGGTTATAACAAAAATTTTTGATTTTTTGTGTTTCGCGGTTATAACAAAAATTTTTGTTATAACCGCGAAACACAAAAATTCGATTTTTGTCATTTCGCGGTTATAACAAAAATTTTTGTTATAACCGCGAAATGATAAAAATCGAAATTTTGTGTTTCGCGGTTATAACAAAAATTTTTGTTATAACCGCGAAACGAAATTTTTTCAATTTTTTGCCATATTTTTTCGCGGTTATGACAAAAAAAAATATAAGACATTTTTCGCGGTTATGACACTTTTATTTTTTATTTCGCGGTTATGACAAAAAAGTTTCGCGGTTATGACATTCGCGGTTATGTCATGTAGCCGGCTTGAATCAGACTAAAATCCAGTGATCATGTGAGAAAAGTGTGAACAACAAAAAATTGTTATTTTATTTTTAATGCTTTCTAAAAACGAAGAAACAGCAAATTATTAATCTGTAAATTATGATTATCATATTATAAGAATCCTGATAATAAAATAACCAGAGTTTGCAATTTAATCTTATTTAGTATATCAATGCCATATTAAAGTAATTGACGTTTTTTTTTTAATATCCTGTTGTCATTTTACTGGAATTATACAAGGAAATTTGTTTTTTTTTTTTACATTTACATAGAAAAGGAAAAACAACAAAGAAAACTGGAAAATGACGTTATTGAAATCTTTTTTATTGAATAGCAAAGAGTTCTTAAAAACTTGACAAGGACGTGTACATTTTACATTCAGTTAAGTATACAAATATATATTTTTTTTCTGTTTTTTAATCAAATTTTGCAATTTTATTTTTTGCAGATGTTATCAACTTTTTTAATAATATAAAGTCAAATTCACAATACTGATTGATTAAATTTTATTTCTAAAAGGATTATACTCAATATTATGAAAATTATTTAGGGTTTAATTTTTTTTTGTGTTGAAATTCGTTATATCCTTTTTATTGAATTTTTTGTTAATGATTTTCAAATGTCAATATCATTCTTAAACGCATAATTCGCATGAATATTTATAATAAATATCGGCTTTTTTTTTCTCACAAATAAAACTGAATTATAAATATGCAGGAAGCAGCTAAATGTTTTAGGGAATAAAAACTATATCATAAGAATCTTTATTCCTCCGTTTTTTTCCATTCTCCATAAAATAACGATTGGGGAATTTAAATTTTTATGTTCATGACTCACTTACTACATTTTGAAATAAAATAAAATTAATGAAATATACTACGGACCAAATTCATGTTTCTTTTCGTGGTTACTGAATAGGTACATACATACATATATTATAAAAAAACACAATATAATAATGCGAAAAAATTATAATAAGCATGATAAATTTAACTTATTACTTAATGTGCTTTATTATTATAATAATACATTATTAAAAAACAAAAAAAAAAATCGATAATTTTAAGATTTTAGTCACATCACGAAATTTGCTACTGGATTATTTTTGATATTGCATTTTATTAAAAATTGACAATAATGTGAAGCGTGAGTGTCACATACTACATATAAAACTTCTGATTTATGAAATTTGTTTTTTCACACTTTGTACATGTACATTAAAGTAGTGAGTTTTCTTTTGAATATGCTTTGGAGAGTTACTTAACTATTTAAATAATTTTCAAAAATTTGAAAATTGAGACGACTTTAATTAAATTTACTGGAATGTTCATATTAAATTCAATCCTTTTCCTAGTATGAATACATTGTTTCATATTCTGGATTTTTAGATATCAACAGAAAAGATAAATCCAAATATTCATTTTTAATTCAAACTTATATTTCAAATTAACATTACCTTGAGCTTAGAAATAAAAAATAAAAAAAAAATGAATCAAGAGAAAATTCTTGAAATATTTTTTTTTTCTTTCAATTTAGTATGTGTCATTTCTGCAAGTTCGGATTCTTAGAGATGTTAATGAATCAAATTTCTTTTTTTTTTTAAAGAAACAAATAAATAAACATACATTTTTAGGCATTAAAACTAAGTACATATATATAAAAAACAAAACACAAAATAAATATTAGTAAGAAAAAAAATTAAAGTACATATAAATATTGAAGGTCGAAACGTAAAACTGTTAAAGACACTTATTTATAATTATTGTAGTTTTCTTCTAAGCGTATTATAGTAAAATTTTGAGAAATTTCTGATATTTTATATATAGGAGTTATAATTATGATTATAATTATCGTATTTGATTAAAACATTAATTGACAGAAAAAATTTTTTGATTTCCAAAATAGCTTTTTAACAAATACCTAAAATTGTTTAATCAAAAAAAATTTATTTCGAATAGCATTAAATAGGAATACAATTAGTTAAGTATAATAGTTTTCAATATGTAGTTTTTTTAATTAATTTTCCTTTGCATATTGTGGCGATTTTAATCAATTTCAATCCGACAATTGAAATTGATTATTTAAAATTATCAAAACAATTTCAAAAAAATATCAAAAAGAACAAAAGACAAATGATTCCACTATTCAAACCTGAAAACACTAAAAAGTATTTAGAAACATAACGAATTTTTTAGTATAAACATTTTTTTTTAAATAAAATATTATATTCATTTTTTTTTCATTCATTCAACAGAACGAATGTTACTAATTTGAAAACTGAAATTAAATGAATCATCTTCAAATAAAAAATGTGATTTATTAAATAAACTGATATTTAAAGAATTTTTGTATAAATTAAAAATAAAAAAAAATAATACAGACGTGAGAATTTAAAATTCATTTAATTTTCGTATAACATAAAATTCTGATTAGGTATATTTTTATGCAAATAATAACGTTAAATTATTATAATATTTTTTATATTGACAAATTTATTAGTTTTTAATTTAAAAACAAAATTTTTTGTAAATGAAAAATTAAAAGATTGATTAAGCAACTGTATTCCAAATGAGTATAATAAGTTTCTTAAATATGTGTCTGGACATTATAAGATGACAATAAGGTGACAATAAAGAAGCAAAATAAAACGAGATGAATTTAATTTTATATATAGATATATGAAATTTTATTACAACAAAAAGGGTTAAGTATCTTAAATATTATATTTATTTATGTATAGGTACTATATTAAATAATGAATAATTTTATTTCAATTTTAAATAATAATAAAATTTTTATATAAAAGACATTTGAGATTCTATTCTTTAGGGAGGAAAGATTTAATTTTCCAAATGTTTTTTTTTTGGCTGAAATTTATTTTTTTTGTATGAAATTAACATTTCAGTTGAAATTCAAGGATAAAAATATTCAGAGAACGATATAGACGAAGTGAATTATTTTAGAAAGATTATTTTGATCATAAGAAATCCTAATTCTCCTTTCGTAATTATCAAAATAGAAACATATATCAAAATGGAATTTCATTAAAGGGTTTTCGTAAGATTTTTGCCATATTATGTCATATGTCTTGTGAAATGTATTTATTTATTTTTTTTTATATTTAATAAAAGAAAATTCGGGGGAAAAAAAAATATTAATGTCATTTTAATCAAACTGAAATAAATAAATAAAAAGAAATCTTAACTATCAACAATAAGATAAATAAATTTTGTTTTTATTTTTTTATACACAATACATAATTATTATGTATTGTGTATAAGTTGTGTATAAAATTTGACGTCAAAATCAAAAAGACATTTATATTCTTAATGGTTTCAATTATTTAATTTATTATTATTTTTGGTACCGAACATAACAATAATTTATTTAATAAAATAAAAGAAATATATATTTTCTTTATTTATAATACATAAATATATATAAATATATATTATAAATTGTTCGTTGATTATTTTGTTCTTAATTGATTTGAATTGACACTAAATATAATGTAAGTTATTTAAATGACATTTATGCATTTTGTTTTTTGTTTTCAAACGTACATACATATTATTATGTCTCCAAGTGAGAGGATGATAAGTTTAGGGTATATAATTGGTTTTAATTCTTATTATCTATTAATGAACATTTATAGAATTTATTCAATTATTGCGATGGAAATTATATTAAATTGCTTTTATTACATTTATTTTATGTAGTAAGTAGTTATAAATTGAATAAATGAAACGTTTTATGTTTTTAATTTGTTGTTTAACATTAATATTTAAAAATATCTCATATACAATTAAATAGGTAGGTAAATATATACAAAAAAGAACTTAGTAGAATTTACAAATTAAACCATTTTTTGTTTAAAATTATCGAGAGGAATTATTGTGTTTCTGAATTTGTAGTATGTATAATGAAATTTCATATATAAACTTCATGAAACTTCATATATATAAAAAACTGAACATACGAAACGAAAACCTTAAAAAAAAAGACAGAAAAATAATAATAGTTAACAAAAATCTACTTCTCATTTTCCATTACAAGTGAAAACTAGAAGCAATAGGATAATATGAATTGTAATCAAGTATTATTATCTGAAGTTAAGTGTCGGATAAATTTAATGCATTAATAAATATAAAATTTATATTAAAATTGTCAAAAACATTCTGTATCTTTTTTGGGGGGTATTTTTTGAATATACTAAGCTTTACGCACGAAAATTTTCATTTTCTTGTCAATAAAATATGTAGGTACTTATATACACACATTTATGTCAAGAGTTTTTCTTCAAGATTTAACAAGAAAGGGGAAAAATTAATCTCTACATCACTTGAATTAGAAAAATGTTTTAATAATATTAATAAAAATTTGTTAATTGAAAGGACTATATAGTTAAGGAATAATAATAATTAGTAAAGGTTTTTATTTTAATATGTTCTCTTCCCAAATGGTATTTTTTACATGCATTTTTTTTATTTGTCTGCTGCTGTTTCTGAATTACGGAAGAATGGTTATTATAAAATTTTTATTTTTGGAAATAATATATTATATGTATTATATGTATGTATATTTAATGTACATATATAAATTAAAAACGGAAGAAAATTTTTCGTCACACATAATTTGCAAAGTATTTTTCTTTTCAATTGAACCGAAATTAATATTTTAATTTCGCATACTTTTTTTTTCTTGTTTTTTTTCTTTTCAAAATATATATAAATTAAAAGAGGGTTGTTAAAAATTGATGAGAGATATTTTATTATTATACTCATTGTGTGAACATTTTATTATTCAAACTTTTTGAAAGGGCTAAATTAGATGTGAATAAAATATTTGGCGCCAAAAATTTAGATTTTCACATAGGGTTTAAATTTTTTTTATGTGATTTTTATTTTGCATAAAATTTATATAAATTATCATTACATTACGTAGTATTTAAATATTTTTAATTTTTTTTTGTTTGTACTGTGGTATTTTAAATTTACTAATTCTACTGACGTTTATAGTTTTTTTATGATAATAAATTTAATAACCTATAAAAACATTTTATTGTATAAAATATACAAGTAAATTTAAATATTTGCACTTAAAGGCCTACCACTGAATAACTTTTTGGCAAAGTATAAAATATCGATACTTCCAAAAGCTTAAAATAGTTCTTAATTTAATCCAAATTTATCTACTTATACAATTATTATATACATTTTTTTATTTATTTTTTAATAACTATCTATAAATGTTTAAAAAAAAAATTATAAACTTTACCTTTTCCAAAATAAATATAAAAATAAATATAAAAACAATTTTCTGTTTGACCAATGGGTATATTTAAGTAAATAAATTTATGTCCATATATTTGTTCAAAGAATTATTCGATAGAATTTAAAATGCATTTTTAAGCCAAAAAAAAAAAAATAAAAATTTATACATACGATTTAGCTAAATTTTGAATTTATGCATTTTTAAATTAAAAAATAACACTTTTATGCCCACAAAGTTTTAATAGAAACAAAAAAAAAAAAAAAAATTTGAGTTATTTTCCTTTTTCTATACCTAGTTATTTAGCATAAATGAATGCATAAATAGTCAAACATATATATATCCAATAATATGTTAATATCTATTCTATATATAAATAGTGCTTTTTTGAATTTATTTTTATTTGAATAGGAAAAAAAAAATGTAATAAATTTTCTTGTCATTAGGTATGTATATATTTATAGTTTTTAAAATTTTAAATAGTTCCGTCATCATAGTTTTGTTAAATAGAGTATATCAAAAAAAAAGAAAACTAATTTTCTGAAAATTAATTTTATATTAGATCGGTAATAAATTTTTCGTTTGCTAAGTCATTATTTTAATTTTTCAAAAACATAGTCTCCTCTACATTCGTAACGAATATTTAAAGCTAGAATACATTCATTATTTCTTATCAGCAGAACATATTTAACATTTTTGTTACATAAATAATAGTTTAAAAAAAAAAATTATAAATTTACATAAATATTCTTTTATCTTTAGAATTTAAATTGTTTTATATTAAAATTGGATTCAAACGATTGAAGTAGGTTTAATTTTATTGAAGTTTTAGAATTTTATAATTTTAAATACAAAAGGATTTTCAAAATCATATTTCATTATATACGCACATATATATTTTGCTTCATCTAAATTTTATGTATTTTATTATGTTTTTTGTTTTCTCTATATCTAAAAGTATTCTTTTAAAATGTGAAATATAGAAAATAATAACAATAATAATATACGCATAAAAATTTTTTTTTTTTATATTCAAATATGGGATTGGTACACCCAGATGAAATATTTTTGTATACCAAAAAAAAAAATAATAATAATAAAAATCTTTTAATCTTTTAATAGACAAAAAATTTTATATTTTCCATTGAGTAAATAAAAATGTTCAAACATAATATATGAAAAATTTTTTATTTATTTTTTTTCGAATAAACATACAAGTTATGGACAAACGTCTGAGTTGTCTATACGTGCAAAAAGAATCGCAGATAAATGAACATAAAAAAAAAATTTAATACATTATTTAAGATGAATCATAGTCCAATTTTAGATGGACTCAATTCTGTATACATTTTATTTTTTTTTTGTTTTTTTTTTCATTAAAAACAAATATAATAATAATAATAATTATAAAAAGAATTTTTTCTTAAATTCATTTTTATATCATCAAAGGTGTATGACATTAGTAGGTATAATGTATATAATATATAAATTACTATATATTGTTGGCCAAAAATTCATTATAATCTGAAATGTACACATAATAGGTGTACATATACTTTTTTTTTCGATTTAGAAAGTTATTATAGGCACAACTATTATGTTAAGATAATACCTGTTCTAAACTAAAAGATTTATGTTTATATAAAATTAGAAGGACGAGTCAAATCGCCAATATATTATGTGCATAATATACACAGAAAAAAATTTGCTCGTACTCATTACGTCAAAAAAGTTCGTTAATGACATTCTCGTTAAGATAACGAAAAATAATGAATAATTACGTTTTTGTAACGTAAATTTCGTTTATTTTCTTATTACGAACATTTTTTTCATTTTTAGTACTCGTTAAAAAAGTTCGTTATCGTTAAATACGGGAAACAATAATTTCAATCCATACAGAACTTATATTTTCCATTTTACACATTGCCGTAAATTTAGTTCATAGCTCAGTGGCAGAGTTGATGGATTGCAATGTTTAGGACAGTGGTTCGAAGCCACAAGCGGGCATAAAAAAAATTATTAAAAAAAAATTAAATAAAAAAATTTAAAAAATAAATAAAAAAAATAGAAACATAAATAAAAAAAATTAATAAATAAAAAAAATAAATAAAATAAAAAAAAAATAAAAAAAAAATAAAAAAAAAACGAATAAAAAAAAAAAAATAAAAAAAAAAAATAAAAAAGAAATAAATAAAAAAAAAATTTAGTCTAGTAAATTTTTTCTTTCGTATTTGCGGTGTTTTTGCTGAAGAATTTGAAAGGATATTTGGTTTTGGGGTATAACGAACTTTTTTAACGAACTACGAGCTTTTTTCAACGAAATGTTCGTTGTAGCCAAAATAACGAATTTTTCGTTGATTTTAACGAATTATTTAATTATTAGTACGAGCAAATTTTTTTCTGTGTAATATAAAGAAGATTATCTTAATGATAATCGCGCAATGAATGACTTTCATGATTTGATTACGTAGTTATATAGTTTTTTATTGCAAAAGAAAACAAAAAACATATTTGATTCCATATTATAATTATTATGCTTTTGATGAAATTGAAAATATAAATGAAATAAAATCCTTTAACACTCTCAGCAGCAATATTGACTAAAACATAAAAATTTTTATTAAGAAAATTTTCTCAGGGAATTTAATAAAAAAATCACTATAAAAAAATTTATAGTGCAATAATTTTTTTTTATATTATTATTAAATTTTATTTTATTTTATATTTATTATAGTTAAAAGACTGATACAATATTTGATGAAGTTTTTGAAAAAAAAAAAAAACAAATAAAAAATTTTTATTTTATTTCTAATTTTTTAAGTGTTGCAGCAGGAAATAGAAATATAAGTATATATGTAGTTTTCAATTTTGAAATAATTTATATTTTAGTAAAAGAAATTGTCTATGCAATACAATAATTGTTAAGATTTATAATTATGCCTCAAAAACTTATGTAATATAATTAAAAAAAAAGATAGTATGTACCTGTATACTATAAATAGAACAAAAAATTTAACTCTTAGAAGGTTGTAAAATATATATCTTCGATTAATAGGAAAACGAAAGTTGGAAAAATGGCAATTAAATATATTTTCGATAATTTTTTAAGAAACATTGTTTTAGAAATATGAAAAATGTTTCAAATTAAAAATCAAGAATAAAAACTAACTATGTTACCATTAAGTAAAAAGTGTCAAGACGAAAAGATCTCTAGACCCAAATCATAAATATCAACAAAAAAATATATATGAAATTAATTTCTTAACCCTACCATTTTAAAAGCCTTGTAATCTAAAAAAAAAAAAGTTAAAGCAGTTAAGAAAATTATTTTTAAGGCAACAAAAAAAAAAAAACACTGATCAGCCATTTATATGTATTATTTTTTCTTATTATTATTATTTTTTTTTCGAATGCCCTTCGGATCGTTAATCTCTGGTTAAAAATAATGTGAAAAAAAAATACAAAAAAATATTTAATATGAAGAAAAAAGAAAAACAAACTGTAAAAAAAAAAACAAACAAAATATGTAGAAAAGTGCAAAAAACTTTTGAATCATAAAAAAAAAACTTCACTTGAATATATCTTTTTACCACATCAAATATTAAAAAAAATATGACTCAGATACTTTGCAGAGCATAAACATTTTTTTTTTTGAAGTGAAATAAAAATAATTATTGTGCCTTTTTTTTTTGTTTCCATAAAACCACCAGATTTTTTTTTTTCATACTTTTTTTCATATTTTTTTTTTATGCTATGATTCGGCCTTTCGAGGTTTTCTGGTTTTATGTTATTATTCTTTTTATTTTGTAATTATTATTATTATTATTATTATTTTTTTCTTGTATTTGCATAACCAGCATAGTTGGTGTTTGTATATTAATCAATGAAAAAAATAAAAAAAAAATAAAAAAAATAAAAATTTACCACAAATACATAAAAAAAATTCAACTTTTTCTTTTGAGATGATTTTCTGCTTGCAAAAAAAAAAATTCCAAGTTGTAGGTATACCAAGTTGGTATCGAAGTTAAAAATGATGGTAAATTGCGCGCGTAACATTAAATAAAAAAATATAAAATTTACCATTTTTGAGATTTTATATACCTATACAGAATATAATTTTTATATTCTCTCACACAATATAATATGTTTCGTGAAATTTTTTAATCATTTCTCAGAGCGAATTTTATATTCAAGATTTTTAATAATATATTTCTTGGTGATACAGTATGTCGTATTTAATTCATTTTTTTTTTATGTTATAAGCTTAAGAGGTATAAGTTATAAGATAAAACAGAATGACCTTTCCTTAAATGTTGACGTCATTCTAAAGGCCGTATGAGTTTTTTTTTTTTTTTTTTAATAATTTTCGTCAACTTTTTTTTTAGTTTTTTCTCAGTTAAGAAAAGCGTATTGGTATTATTTATATGAGATATTATGTTAATAAAATTACCTATACCTTCATGAATATAAAATTGGAAAAAAATAAAATTATGTTTAGGTAATTTATGTTTTTCTTGAAATAAAAAATAATAAAAAAAAAAAGATATTAGTGATCTTGTGTACCAGACTTATTGGTATAATTTTTCAATTATTAATATATGAAATAATTAGACACTCATATATTTTAATTATTATTGACAAATTCATTTGAGGTTTTCAAAATCAAAATCAGCTCTCCACATCAGTTTTCCAATGAAATTAGAAGTACTGAATTTATTTTACCTTGTATAACGAATAAATTCCTCCAGTCTTGGAAATATTTATTTGACACGAACAAAAATTTACAACGAAAACTATTTACCTGAATTAAAAATTTTCTAATTATTATATACTTCATATATAAATATACAATGTATACATTTTGGATTTTCTTTATTATTATCTTTTAATCTAATGCAATAATAATTATTGTTACGGAATTAAGAGCATGAAAAAATTATTTATAAACATTCAACATAACGCGTCTAATATAATATAAGAGCATAGATATAATAGAAAAATAAAGTTAGATTTTTATAATATGTCTGGTCAAATAATTTATATGTGGACTTAAAATATGTGTATAGTATTTCTTAAAATTCAGGTTTATTTTATATTTTTTATTTTTTATTATTATTCAATGAAGTTGTTTGTTACAGTACAATGGCTACTGCTGGTCATTCTTATATCTGCGTTAGATTTCTAATAGGAATTTTTCGATTTTTTTTTCTTAATGAAGGTTTTAGTTAAAAAAAAAAAAAATTGGAATTCAGGCAGATATAAAAAATTGAAATAAAACAAGATGAACAGGTTTTTTCTAAAAAAAAAACAAACAAATTTTTCATGAAATATTTTCTTATTTCTTATAAGTTCTGAAATTATATATATTATGTTTATTTTTTTTTACTTTTTAATATAATTATGTTTGAGACGAAATAAAAATAGCATAAGCTTTAGTTAGATTAATGTTTTTATTTTGATTATGTAATAATTTAATTAATCAAATAGTTATAAGAACTTATCTACATGGCTTAAAATTAGAAATATACACCTAACCATGGAAAAACTTGAAAACTCTATATCAAAAATTAAACATTATTTCTGTGAGCCGTCATATTATCAGCATAGCTCATTTGATTATAATCCAAGAGAACTTCATATTAATATACGAATAAAAATATATGAAACATAGAAATTTATACTCAATGCAGATGAGTCATAGAAGAATGAGGATAACTTCTAACAATTATCATCCCTTTTTTTCAATTTTATTATGATTTAATAACTCTAGGGCATTTTTATTACTTGTATATATACAGTTTATTTATTAATTCAAAAATATTAATATTGATTGTACTTAAAACCCTTTACTTTTTTTTTTTTCAATTTAATGAAAACAGAAGAAAAATAATAATATTTTATCCCTTTTTAATAAATTTTTGAGAAGAACGCATATGGCTAATAAATAATGGCGACAACATACTGAGATCAATTATTCCTTGACTCAGTATGATGTTATTAAAGTGACGTCACCTTTGTGTTTTTTACTAATTTTTTATAACGATTGCCATCGCCGGTTCAGTATTATTTTTTTTGTCAAAAAAATTACGCATATTGCGTAAAAGAACATAATATATGTACAAATTATGCTTGCAAAGAAAACCCCATATTTAAAATTATTATTATTATTTTTTTTTCAAATCTTAATAATGTAAATAAGAATATATCTAATGTTTTTTGATGTTTATGGAAATTATTTATATTTTTTTTTTGTAAATTAACGCATTAAATGCGTTCCCTTCTTATTTATAGGAAAATTTCTATTTTATATTATAAAAGAAACATATCCGTTTTATTAGTTCAACCTATGTATGACGCATACTTCCGTTATTAATATTAAACCCAAAACTAAAAATATATTATATATAATTAAAAAGTATGTATTTTCATATTTGAAAACAATAAGCAAGAAAAATTAAAATTCCCCCAATTTTCTATTTGAACAATGAGAAAATCTAAATTCTTTCGGAAATGAATTGTCCTTTTTTTTTTTTGCTTTCCAAATGACGATGAGATAATTAAGTCCAGATGTTACGGAAATACAAAATATTCATGACACTAGTTTTGATACAATTTCCTCAGAGGCCCATGTATATAAGAAAAAGAAAACGATATTCAAAATATAAATTTAGAAATTTTATTCAAACAATAATATTTTCAAGAATTTTTTTTAGTAATAAATTTAGTTTAAAATAAGATTCGTTCCTTACTACAAAAATTAAATAAATTATCACATAAATCAATTAAAAATTTTCCCAAAATTTCCTCCCCATTAAAATAATGTATATCTTTAAAACCAGGAAATCTAAATATTGTTAAACTGTCAAATCAAAAGACAAAAAAAAAGTACTCACATAAGGAAAAATATATCCCTTTTTTAAACATAAATAATCTTATTACCTTTCTTAAAAAAAAAAAAGAAAAAAAAAAAGAAAAATCAACTATTACCCTCTTGAAAAGTTTTATTCTTAAAATAACTTCCTCTATTTTCCACATAATGCTTCTCCTTGCTTACAAACAATATATATATTATAATATATATGTATGAAGAGTATTATAAGTAAAATATTTGAAAACAAAAAAAAAAGAAATTTAAACCACTTCAAATATCAAAGAAAAATAAAATTTGTTTGTTTTTCTTTTTTTCTTGAAGAAAACTTATTTTAAATTCTCTTTTCGAAATTGAAAGATATTAAAAAAAAAAAAAAATTTTTGAATTGCAGCTGTGAATTTTCTGTATTTTAAAATGTATAATCTTTCTTGATCCTTACGGTTTCTTATATTTTTCAATTTTCTTAATTTTCATGAAAATCCAATAAAATTAAAAAAAAAAATAAACAAATTTTTAAAGGTATAAAAAGAAATTTATTAACTTTATGTCAAACGAATTTATATATTTATTTATTATACCTATATAGGTATATTACTGATAACATAAACTTTAAAAGAATTTTTTTTTTAATTACTGACAATATTTTATATCATTAAATTCAGTCCCCATAAAATTAATATAACTATTTATCCTATTAAAAAAGGATCTTGAAATAAAAAAAAAACACATTCACATCCTTTCTGCGATGACTCACCATCTAATTTTCTGTACCAAAAATATAAGGGTAAGGGTACAAATTTATTTTATATTATTAAATTTTATAAAAAAAAACAAAATTTTTTTTTTTTAAGTTTTCACAAAAGCTGGTTTTCTATTTAAAAATAAAAAATATATGTATGTATATATAATATTTTATTTTTGGATTCATGTTACCTTTTTCTTTTTTTTTTGTATAGAAAATAGTAATTTTCTAAAATCTATATAGGAGGAGGGTGAGAAATATATGTATAACAATATTTTACAGGTTTACGATTTAACGTAATAATATAGTGTTCCATAAATAGTAAATCAATGTTTTTGAAAAGGGAGAGCGGGAAATAAAGGAATCCCTTTTTTTTTTTGTTATTCAAAAAAATTTTCCTATTGTCCTTTGAAATAAAGATTTTTCCCAAACAAGTGAAAATAAAAAAACAAAATTTTCTTTTATGAATGAAAATCATGAGTCATACGCATTTGTTCTCTTTATATAATTTTTTTTTATAATGAAAATTCTTTTTTTTTTTTACTATATTATACGTATATTACAATGTAGAGTAGATACACACATAATAATTATCCCTTATATTTTGTGTACGCGGTACTTATTTTTAGGAAAAATACCTTTAAGGGGATGTTTTGTTATAAAAAAAATAGTATATATATATGTATGTTCCTATTTATGTTGTTTTTTTAATTTGAATTTTATGTTTTTTTTGTACATTCGTAGAAAAAACTCTTTTGATGGTTCTCACCCTTAAATAAAAACAAAATATTTGAATTAAAAGAAATAATGTTTTTGATTAAAATTTTTTTGGAATTTTATTTAAACATAACCAAGATTTGGGTTTGAAACAGAATTTATAATTTAAATAGAACTTCAGCTTGGAAATTTATTCGATTATATTGAAATAGATACTTAGTTTTAATTTTACCCAAATTCAAGTTCAAAAGCTCGAAATTAATGTATGAGAATTAAATATAGTTAAAAATAAATTGTTCATATTTTTTTTCAAACTCTGTTCGAATTTTTTTACTATTAAAAATTATATTTCTCAAGAGTTAAATTAAAAGATAAGATTAAATTAACAAAAAAAAAAAAACGGAAGCAAAGAGTTATCTACAAAATAATATCGCTATTCGAGCAGAAAAATAGGAAGTAGGTATATATAATTATGCCTTAAATAACTAAAAAAATATTATCTTATCAAATTTATTTATATTTAGTCTTCCGTTTTCATTAGAAATCTACATACCTAATGCAAAAATAAAATCTATTTTCATTTTATGATGAAATTTTTTTTTAAGTTTTCTTGTCGAAAAAATTAACGAGAAAACTTTCAAGATATTAAATCCTTTTGATAGGTTTTCCTAAATTAGAAAATAAATTGGAAAGAGTCTCTAGTCTCTCTGATATTTTGGGGCTTCCTCCTTCACATTCATTCGTATAAATTTTATCTGCGTTTTTAAGAATCGTTTTGAATTTAACGAAAAGAAATGTAAATAAATATCCTGTTTATATAATTTTAATTTGACAGACATTACCACCAATATGCATTATCACCCTTTTTCTATAAAATTCTGAATCATTTTTTTTTTTAAAAACAACCAGATTAAAAACAACATCCCTCATCTTTATTATGTTAAATTTTACATCAAAGTATATAAACTTTTGTATTCACAACAAAACATTTAAAAAAAAAAAAAAACAGACCTTGTTATACGTTTATGTTTGAAAATAACATCCCTCCAGGATATTGTTTGTGGCTTACTTTAACTTAATTTCAATTTTATTTGTGAAATATTGTGGGAGTCAGTCTAATATGGTGGTTTGGGGTATACATACTAGTTTAAAATAAATAGAGGAATATTTTATATTTGATTAACATATTCAATGATAAATATTAAATCAACACAAGATCTTGTGTCATTTATCTTTTTATTTTTTCATGAAAAAAGGGACCACCATGAAAATTAATGATCCTGGTTTTGAAATAATGTTTATGGTTTTTATTTTTGGCTGCTTCAGATAAAGGATTAATAAAGGCACGTGACATAATTAAGTAAATTTATAGAAATACATGGAATTTGTGATTGTTAATTTTATTTGTGTAATTATTTTGGTTGCTGGCCGAGTGAATGTGAAAACAACGTTTCCGAAGTGAGCTGCAGGACATGAACTGAAAAAATCTTTAATAGTATGATCATAAAAATAATCTTTTATGGGCAGACGACAGTTAGTTCAACCTTTTTTTTTTTTCTATTTAATAGAAAATCTGCTTAAAATAAAAACTATAATCTTTTTTCGAAAATTTTCATCAAAATGCTTTATGTCCATTAGTTAGAAATTCTCGTAATTAAAAGAACATATCAAATTTCATAAATCACAAAAAAAAAAGGATTTTATTAAAGGATCTATATAAAATCAATTTTGACCGCAGATTGGAAGGAAAAAAATTTATTATCATCTTTAGAGAGAATATTAAGATTATTAAAAATGCGTATATTCAGTAACAAAAATTCATTTAATTTTTTTTTTGGAATAAAACAATTTTTTTTTTCCGGGAATCAAAAAGATAAAACTCATAAAATGAATCACATTTTACTTAAAAAAAAAAAAATTAATACTATTTCATAAATACACGCAATTCCTGAATAATTATAATGGAATGTCCTGTCTATAATGTTCAGATAATTTTTTTTTTGTTTGAAAATATATACCAGAAATTAAACTTTAGTAGAGGGTAGACAATCAGCGAAAATTATCAGACACATGTATATCTATGTTGTTTGAACAAAATGTTTGTGGTTTTATGCTTGAATGCGATCAATTGATAACTGAATTCTAATTCCAAAAATTAATTCATTTGTACCTTGTAATGAAATATACATTTTTTTTCATATATTTAGATATGCTCGCATATATCATAAAAAAAATTGCTAATGCTCGTCCAGATTATGAAATTTCTATGACGCATATATTTAATATGAAATTTAATATTTCTAAATATGTATTTTTTTGTCTGTAAGATAAGAGGATAATAATAATTTTTTATATATATCATCATATTTTCTCAACATTAACAGTGTTCAAAATATAAAATCTATAAATAATTTCGTATAGATAAAAAAAAAATTCTTTCTTATTAAATATTTAATAGTCACGTGCCTCTATTTGATTTCCATTATTTATTTGTATCTGGAAATTTTTTTTTGGGGTTGATTTTAAGCATCGGAAATTAGTTTTTACAATCAATTAAAAAATAATTCTGTGATAAAAATCATTTAATAGTTTTTCCAAGAAATATTTATTTCACTCGATTAAATTTGAAAATATGTACTAATAAAGTTTATGAATATTATATATGGCAGAAACAGTATTTAGCTTCATTAATTCTGAAATTCTGATAAAATATGTCGAATTTTTATTAATTTCAAAAAACCTCTTAAATTGAATTCTCATGCTTATTCATTGCTAACTATCATGTTCGATTTCTTAAAATTGTACAGATTTTTATATTAAAATAACCTAATAATGTAATTATATATGAAATATTTATCAAATTAGATTCCTTAAAATGCGGTTCAATAATTTTTTTTTTTTATTTGATTAAATATTGTAATAAATTTTCAACCATTAAATTTCCAATTCAAGTTTTTTTATTACATCTATTTTCCCATTGATTTTTGTTATACACACATATTACATATATATATATGTTTCTTATGCCTTTTTTCCAGCTCAAGTATGTTAAAAAACCCGTAATGGTTAAATATAAAAAATAATGTACGGTAGATACACATTATATTGAAATATTGACTTTGATATCCTGGAAAATTTATGAAAATTTTAATAAAAATAATTCCCAACATAACTTTAGTTTGAAACAATTATAAGTTAAAATTTCCAAATTTTGAGATATATTTTTATGAAATTGTTCTTTTCAAAATTATGACGATATTGAATGTGGAATTTGGAATTGGAAAGATAAAAAATTTCGAAGTATTAAAAAATATTTTTACTAATTTTGAATTGCCATTAAAGACTTTATTATTAATAGGTATGCAGAGATTTATTTCTTTCATTTCAAATAGTATAACATTTGGTCTTTAGAATGGATATTCATTCATTCATTTTTTTTATTATTTCTTTTATTTTATTTTTTTAATATATTTTTTGAACTGCATAAAAGTAATTTCACATTTGAGTCCTTTCAAAAACACATAAAACTGAATCATAAAATCATTGAAATGAACGAAATGATGAAAAAATAATTTACTTACATATATGTATTTATTATGAAGATACTGTGTTTAATGGCAACTGAATTAGAATGAAAAAAAAAATAAAAATTTTTAACATATGGGAAAATTTCAAAATTAATAAATTTTTTTTTCTGGTTTCTGATTCTGGAGGATAATGGATAAATGTATAATATTGTAGATGTGCAGCTAGGAGAATGGAAAGTAATCAAATTGCAATTTACAATTTTATGCAATGTATGATGTTCTGAATTGCGAGAGCATATAAAGTGAAAATAATTTTAAAATTAAATAAATCTTATTTAAATTTCGAAAATATATTAAATTTCAACTTCTTCTAATGTCTAAAAATGTTTAAAAATTAATATTACCCTGGGCTTTCAATGGTTTTATTTTTTTTCAATTTACTATTCAACATTTGGAATATATAAATCTGCGCTAATTTCTCAAATAAGTATAAATGTAATTTTTTTTTTTTTTAATAATAAATCTAACAAATAAAATGCAGTGCAACCAGTTTTCTTCTATTTGTGTTTTGAAAATTAATAAAACAAAGTCCCCATTTAAAAGCTTTTTTTTTTATGCGAATAAAGTGATTTCTATTTTGCATATTTTTTAGTTTCCCAAGACTATAAATTTTTGTTAGATATTTACGTATTTTTAATATTTTCTTATCTTGAAAAAAAAATGTGGATTGAAAAAGTAAGTTAAATTAATGAGAATGAAGACAAAATAAATAAAATTATGACATTTTTAGTAATTTAGGTATTTATGCATATTTTTTTATATTTTTCATTAAATTTTTCTTCAAATAAATGATTCTATAACTAACAATAAAAAATTATAGCAAAACTATTTTATATGGCCTTCTTATTTTTATAATATATTAACTCGCTTTATTTAATCAACTTTCTAAGTTATGAAAAATGTATGTAAATTTGTGTACATTTATTATTGAAAAAATGAAAAAAAAAAAAATAAAAATTGAAAAATATTATATTTACTTCCATGCAATATTTAATTATTTTCTGAGCGTTAATATTTTCTAATGCAACAAACAATGATTTTCAACATATTTTACAATATCTTAAACATGACAATATTTTTAAGCTTTTCGATATGCATGCTTGTTTTGAATTCGAGATTTATGCTTATATTATTATTATTATTATTATTACTTATAGTTGTTATTATGCTTGCTGCACGCAATCTTAAAATTTTTTGTTTTTCTCATATATAAAAAAAAAAAAAGTTTTTTTAACGCGATTAAAATTAACCTGCAAAGGTATGCAGTGTGCACATTTTATACATACAAATTTACTATATGTTTTTTTAAGACATATTTTTTTTTGTAAATAAATCAAGTATGCTCACACATGTATGCATGCATAATATAATGTATATATTATACATATAATATGTACAACATATTATATTTCAAAAGCATAATATACATTTTCTTTACAATTGGAAATTTAAGCATAAAACATAAAAAAAATTTATATTATAGGTATGTTTTTTTTCCAACTTATAAAAGAAACAAAATTTTATGTATGTTAAGAAAAACGTTAAGATTGCATTAATTTAGCAAGGTTACGCGTACGTACTTTATGCGCAACTAATACCAAATAGTATGTATACACAGACTACCATTACAATGATGAAATTAAGAAAAACACAAGTTATAAAAAATATGGTTTTGGTTAGTTGGTTGCAAAATATTAATATTTGAACTGAATTTTATCCATAGGATTGAAAATTAGAAAACGAGTTATAATGTTTTTATATATTACATACAATTATTTTCTATTCGAATGCAACATATTTATCTTAGCTTCAAACAAATAAAGTTAATTAAATTGATATCATAAAAAATATCTAAAATGAAATTTTTATTGAGCTGGAGAACAAAAAAAAAATATTTTAATCTTGTTTGGGTCTATGCTAAATTATATTAATTTTAAAATTTTAGGTCCATTTCACTGATTGGAATACAAATATTTTTTTAAGACAAGGGCGCAGCATGAATTTAAATGAAAAGTAATATGGTTATAGTATATATATACATAGTAGATAGTACTGCAGTATATGTTTATTTATAAAGTATATTTAGGAACTTTTTTTTTCTTGTAATTTTGCCTAAAGGCAAGGTTGGTCGCAAGGCAGTTGAGTTTTTTTTTAGTTTATAAATGCTGATAAATTTAATCTATATTTTTATATTTTATATGTATATGTATAGTTTTAAAATGCAATTCACAAAACAAACTTCTAATAAGAAATTTTTCATTTAAATTGTGAATTTTTAAAAAATTTACCTTCTAAAATATATACAATGTATTAATTTATGATTATACAACTATGTATGTTTGCTTATCCATTATAATTTCTTTTTTAAATATTAAATTAATAATAATTTAATTAAAATATCAAATCGTTAATGTAAAAAAAGTTTAATATTTACATTCACATGTAGGTTCTATTTAAATAAATATTTTTTTTTTTTTGCAAAATGATCATCAGCTTTTATATAAAAAAAAAAATCGAAAAAACTTGAGATACGAAGTATATATTTAATGTTTTTATTTTTTTTGTTCAATTATTTTTATCATAAAATATTCAATTAAGTATACATACTATAATTAAATACTATATACATGTATAAAAATGAAATTTAATAAATCAAATTAAATTAAAAAAAAAAATTTATACGCAAATCGTATATAAAGTGAATTGATTTAATCAGCTGATATATAAAAAAAAATTTAAATTAAAAACAAATAAAAATATTTATATAAGAGGGCTTAAAAGTTATATGGGTATATTAATGGCTTACTAAGTAGTACCTATAATCTATATTCTATATGTTTATTATATAAATTTCAATGAGTTTTTTTTTTGGAGACGTAAATGTTTGAAGAATCCACAAGAAATTATATGTACATATATAAAGAAGACAAAAAACAATTGAACTGACAATTAAATTGACACTTATTTGCATTTATAGATTTTTTTTTTAATATAAAAATTTATTATCATCAGAAAAAAAAATAATCTTATAAATTTTTTATTAATGAATAAATATAAAAAAAAATAAAATTGCAAAAAATTAAATTATACAAATTCAAAATAAAATTCATATTATTATTATTATTATTATTGTCCTTGAACTCTCTCGTTATAGTATTTATTTTTCTTTACTTCAAATAAAAATTTTATATAAATATAAAAAAAAATTTAATCAAAAAAAAAAATTATTATTATATTATTATGATAAAATATATTTAAAATAAGTCTTTATTTATATTTTTATACTCTTATATATATATGTACATACTATACTTAATATACATAGAAATTTTGATATCTCCTTTCTAAATTTTTGTTTTAACAAATTGTTTAAGAAAGAGCTTTGGTTTCTATTCAAACAACTACAAAAAAAAAATAAAAATATGTATAAAAAGAAAATATATATGTACGTCCATTAATAATTAATTTGTTGAAAATATAAAATATGATTTTTTCTTTTTGAAGAAAATTTCTATAATTTTAAATTTTCATTATGTTTTAAATTTTATTTATAGGTACATTATTTCTAATTTTTAAATTTAGAAAGTTTGTTATTTCTTTTAAGATTTATGTATAAAAAAAAAGATTATTTTTTTCTATCAAAATTTTATTTTATTCCAAAAATAATTATTAAACAATATATTATTTAGTCAAAAAAAAAAAATATATCATCGTTAAAAGATCATCACTTCTTGTCAAGTGTTATTCAAAGTCAAACTAATTGCGGTTTTGTATAGCAAGAATAACTTTATTATACTGTAGCTTTATGTTGTATAAACGTTGAAAAAACGATTCAAAAAAAAAAAGGTAGGCACGTAAATAAATAAAATTTAGAAAATTAGTTCAGAATTTAGGCATAATCTTCACGAACGCACAAAAAAAAAACGTAAACACATTAATAAAATTAATCTAAGCTGAATTTTTTTTTAACTATTTATAGTGTTACCAGCAAATGAAGATAGATAAGAGAAAATAATGGGAAAAGAAATATTACCATCAGCATTATTTAATCAAATTTCAAAATAATTACTAAATTAAAAATAAAAAAAAAATCTGAAAAATAAAATCTAATTACTGAATGCAATCAGGATCTTTCAATAGGAACCTTTTTTTTTTCAATACCGTTCTAATTGTAAGCAATAAGAGATATTATATCTGTTTTTTTTTTTACATTTCTTTAATATAAGCTCTACAATTTACTAAAATGAACACTATTATTTTAGAAAATCTCATTAAAAATTTGTCAAATCCATCTTTAAAACATATTTCAATTAAAAAAATTCCAAAATTTCATTCAAAAATGGTATATTTTATTTAAAAATAAAAGACAAAAAATCCTTATTGAAAAACCCTTTTTATATATTATTTTGTCAAAACATCAAAAACAAATGATTATGTGTAAGTTTCATTAAAATTTGATTTTTTCAAATTTTTTAATTTTTATAAAAATTTAGCTTTAAAAGTAATAATATAATATGTTGATAAAAAAAATAGTTGATTAGCTCTATCAAAAAGTAAAAGAAAAAAAAATTATTTTCAATTATTAGCACGATATTGTTAAACTTATTATTATTATTATTATTATTTTTTACGTATTTAAAACCGAACGTATACGATATACGAATTAAAAAAAAAAATATATATTATGAGTCATTTTTATATCGTCAATAAATAAAATGAAAATATAATTCAGATTATTTATCATCGTGTATTTATTAAATATAAACACAAAATTTTATTTATTTTTTTTTCTTATTATTATTATTACTTGTCCCTCTTTTTTTTTAATTTTTTTTTTTTATTCTTCAATAATAATAAATAAAATATAATTTTTGTTTTAATAAATTTAATGAAAATGAAGAAAAAAAAAAACAAAACAAAAAAAGAAAGAAGAAGAATATTTTTTTTTTATATTGATTATTGAAAACATGCAAATAAAAATTGATTACAATTTGTTTATTATTATAGGCATAATATACATAAATATATACATATATATATATACATTTTTTATATGAAATTAATATGTTTTTTGTAAGGTCAAAGTATCTTATTAAAATGTTTGATTTCAAAGATTTAATTATGTCAAAATATCAAGCCGAAAATATTGTTGTAAAAATTTAAAAAGAGCCTCAAAATTCTCATTTCTCTGCCCAGAGAAGATTATTTACTATTTCGTTCAAATTTTTTTGTTATGTTCATATTAAAAATTATTTATTTCTAAGTTGTTCACAAAAATATAGCATTTTCCAATATCGCAGAACAATAATTCCCCTTATTATACTAATGGCGCTTACTATTAAGCGTACTATATAATATAAAATCAATTCGTAAAATAAAAAATGTATACACAAAACAAACTATTAAGCTTAAAACAACAAAAATAAATAGTTAATTAATTATTATTAAACAATATTATATAATCAAAACAAAAAAAAAAACAGAATATTATAGAGAGATATATAAATATATATGTATGTATTGTGTATATAATAAAAACTAACAAACTATTATCTTGTTATAAATCTTCTTTTGAAAAAAATTAAGAGGAATATAAAAATTTCACAGCAAAAAAAAATAATAAAAATTTTGTATGTAGCACAGCCCCAATTTTGTTCTATTCAAATAAAATATTGTTCCATTTTAATTTTTAAACAAAAGCATATTGTTTAAATAAGCAAAAAAAAAATATATATAATATAAATAAATATAATTTAAGTGAAGTGAAAAAAGTTATCAAAAACAGAAATAAAATAATCAATTTTCGATGTGCAACAACCCCAAAAAAAATAAAATAAAATTAAAAACATTGATGAAATCATAAACTATTAGTGTTATATAGAACTATAAAAATGTTCGACTATATAATACATATATTTAATATAGAAAAAAAAAAGTTTATTTTTTTTTTTGGCAGACAAAATAAAAATTCCTACAAGTCAGTGTAAATATCGAGGGTAATAAGGAAATAATAAAAGGACAAATATTTATCCTTTAAGTAAATGATTCATAATGTCAACCCATTTGTTCGTCGCATACAATGTTTTCTTTCAGTTTATTTTAAGGGAGCAGCAGCAGCAACATTAGTGTTATCTTCTTTTTATTATTATTATTGTAACAAAAAATTATTTCGTTACACTGAGAAAAATTTTATTTTAAAATTAAGTCTAGACTGATATTATGCGAGCGGCGGCCGGCGACACGTTATGATTAAGAATTATTTTGGAACAAAATTTTATTGGCGCCAATATTTTTGTTTTTTTTTTTTTATTTTTAGAATATTGTAAATAATTTAAACTATTGGAGGAAGCTATAAAAGCTAATATTTAAGAAATTTTTTCATAAATTTTATTAAAGTGTTTTGCTAAAATTTTTTTTCTTGTATGTGCGAATTTTCTGTGTAATTTTCTATATCAAACAAAAAATATAAACGTATATTTATTGAAAATCGATTAAGATTTTTCTTTTTTATATGAAGAATCCCTCAAATATTAAAATAAAAACAACAAAGTCCGCCCCCACAACAAACATTGTGCTGTGGTGACAAAATGATAAATGCTATTATGATTTTTAGTTGAAGACTTTTTATCATCAACCGTATCGCAATTAAACTTGGAATGAGAAAACAATTAGTTTTTACATATTTCAAAATAGAGTTGCGCGTTAAGTATTTTTAATATTATGTGCATAGTTGTGGTCATCTTAGACAATTATTTTTTTTTTAAGATAAATTCATTATTATATTATAGATACAAAGAAAAATAGATATAGATGTTTTATAATATGCTCAATATATATATTTCTATTTAGAATATTTAATATTATTACTTGACACTTACCGATAAATTCAAATGCTTCTTGAAAATATTGTTTAATATTTTGATGTGGTGTATCACTGGCGGGAATTTGTTTATATTTAACTAATTCAGGTATTTGTGTATTATTTGGTGCCTGACATGTTACATTTAATACACAATTAGCCCCAACAATTGATGGATCAACAGCATCACGGCCATTACCTAATAATAAATGTGGAAATACTGGTGATGCTGGATGTGTTTCAATGTCTGAAAAAAATAATAAAATAAAAATAAAATAAATCAGTAGATATTTTTAGAAAAGCTCTAAAATTTAACTTATAACATTTTAATTTTATAAAATAAAAAACTTAAGTTTTCAACAACGCGGATAGAAAGCTCATCATTGAATTATTATGACTCATTTTCAAAATACATAATAAATAATTAATTAAAAAACTGTTTAACATTTTTAAGAAGGTGCGTTTAATTTTAGAACTTCTTCACATTTAAATTGAACTTTTTTTAGGGATAAAAATTAAAACTGTTAAGGGAACTAAATGAAAAGTTCTAAAAATGCTCGGAAAATTTTGGACAATTGATGATAAATTTTGTTAATTTTTGACAATGATGAGGACTAGTTCTCAATCATTATTTTATTTTATGTGTATACATGTACAATATCTTATCCCCCAAAAAGATGTATAGACAAAGATGTAAATGTATGTATGTTCTTGAAGATGTATATATAGATAGTTGATCATTAAAATACGTTAAAAATGCTTTGATTAATTTAAAAAAAAAAAACAGCGCAATTTCTTTAATATTTAATTGCTTAACCAATTCAAATATAATTTTATTAATATAATATATAATATTAAATTTTTGCTTTTTATCAGCCTAATTAGGTATAATAATGTTTAATAAAGCGTTTTGAAAAAACAAAAGTTTTTTAAAGAAATTAAATCCTATTGCCAAGTACATTATGTGACAGGATATCTATAATTTTAAACTTAGTACACACTTTCATTGATAACAATAAGATAATAAGATAAGAAGTTCTGACGCTTGCGCTGGTAATACTGCATATGCTTCTTTATTATTATATTTATAATTTATTTATTTTCATTTACTTAGCAATACTACATTTAATTATACATTTAATTATTAAACTCATAATTTAAAAAATGAAAATAAAAAATAAAATATTTATTTTTTTAAATCCATATTTATTTTGATTATCTTAAAACATGATGTTTGACTGATAAGATTTTTATACACTTAGAATGAAAATTCATCATTGTCACAGATAGAGATTAGGTATAGTTGATTTTGATATATGTATGTCGTAATAATTAGAATAATATTGTTGAAATTATTAGTATGTATATAATATTATATAGATAAAGGTTATTTTTATTAAAGGGGCTTTTTATTTATCATGTTATTGAAATAAATTGCAATATTAGATTAGTGAAAAAAATGCTGAGCTTTTTTTTGAAGTTTTTTTTATATATTAATATAAGTACCTAATTTTCCATTTTTTTAAATTTTTAAATTGAGGTTTATTACTTTTTAAATCTTAATTTAATTGTAAACATAAACAAAAAAAAAACATTTACAGATATAATAATGTTAGAAAACATCATAATTTCACATATTTTGTTACTTATTTGTTTTTTTTTTTTGTTCTGTCTATTTTAGTTCCGGTTGGTTGATAATTTTATGCAATTTACATTTTTGCAATCATGTAATTTTTTTTTTGCTATTTTTTTTTAAGTTATGTTATGTACAGCATGTGAATATGTACAGTATATGTGCAATATTTACTTACATACAATATTTGCTATGAAATTTGAATTAGTAGGTATTCGATATAATGAGGATTTTATCTTTGATCTAATTGTTATAACAAGAGGAATTTAAACAATGTGATATATATATAATATAATATATTATGTAGGCTGATGAACTTAATTATGGTCAGAAAAAATATTTTTATTTTTGTTTCTTTTTTTTTTAATACAATATAATGTATAATTGTAGGTATACATGTATAATTTTGTGTTCAGAATTGAAGCAAAAAAACAAAATCTTAAACAAAGGTTAATTGTAACTAAGATAGTAATTTTAAGAGAATTCGAATTGACTACAAATTAGTTATATTGAAAAAATTTTTTTTTTCGTTATTCAAGTGTTGAGTTGGGAGATTAAATAAAATTTCGCATTGAAGTATCAAAATAATTTTTCCTTAATAGCAAATTTGTTTGTATGTACGTAAATAGAGTTTATAATTAATATTATTTTTTTTTAGTAAGTAAGTACATAAATTGTTTTCAATCAGCAGAAACATTATAATAAACTGTACAATATTGATATCAGTTTAATTATAAAATGCTTACATCTACATTTTATGCAACGCAGAAAAATAATTATCTATATATTTATGTAATGCCTTTTTCAGAATTAAAATTCACTTAGAAACCCATTGAGTCGTCAAAATGTCTCTTAAAATTTTTATTTTAAAATAATTCTAAAAAAAATATATTGTATATATGTATATTATTGTGTATATACCCCTAATTTGTATTATGTTGGTACTTATATACATATGATATGTACATTGTTACAATTTTGTTTTTCCGAGAATAAGAATATATGGTATGAAATTTTTAAATCTACACTAAAATACAATATTATGTTTTTATTTTATATGTACTTAAAATGTCAACATTGAAAAACTTTAAGTTTTGGTTTACATTTTAATCAATTAGACTTTTGAATTTTTTTCTTCTTCTTCTTCTTGGATACTAATTCTTAATGTCATTCAAAACACTAATTCTCGTATTTCAAAAATTGCTTATGTGCTGAAATTGCGCCATTTTTACATGGGGGGGTTTTTTTTTTATTCAATGAATATAAACGCTTTTTTTTTTTAATATTTTGTTATACTGAAATAAACGATTTCTTAATTATAGAGTTTAGCAGCATAATTGTTTTCAAATTTTATGCTTACATTATTAAATTATATTATTATATATCTGAATCAGTGTATTTGTTTATATAGCGAATTTTAAATCAAAATGTATAACAAACAATAATATATAATATGTATATGAAATGAACTAAATGATCATATTCCATATTTCCTGTTAATTTTATTAAAAAAAAATAAAATTTTTAAGCTTTACTCATTTTAACTCAATTGTATGTTTACATGATGAATGAAAAATACGATGAAACATAGAGCAAATTTTATAATATGGATATTTATTTTTTTATGTAGAAATGTATATATGTAATGTATGTATTCAAAACGATTTTATTTACTTTCATTTTTTTTTTCTCTAAAAACTAAAACTGAATAAACAAAAACATAAAAATTGTGTTTATTTATTTAGGTAGTTTTTTTTTTTTTAAGTAAAAGAAGAATATGAAAAATCAGTTTCATTCATATATACATATATATATTTATTGCACACTTTGCCATAAAAATCAAATAAATTTAACATGAATTAAAATTAACATCATTTTTTTTTTATCAAAATGAGGGAAGTTCTTGTAATGAAAAAAAAAAAATAATTTTTTTTTATTGCGCAAAGATAAAAATCATGAGTCTTGGCGGGAAATATAGTTTCATATAAAAAAAAAAATTTATTTATTTTTATTTTATAAAAACGTTAAAATTTTAAAAGCTATAGTATATAATAGATCGGAACCAAAGTGGTTGAAATAAGTGAAATTTTTACTTTGATTGATTTTCCATGACTTTCCACGCATGCCCATTTCTTCTGAAATAACTTAAATTGCGTAAAGTAAACTTCTTAAATTTGATAAGATTTTATTCAAACCTCAAATTACATTTTAATTTAGTGTTATCATTTGGGTTTAGTTGGTTTTAAAAATTAATTACTTAAATTAAAATATATATGTAGATATTTATTATTTTTTTTTTAAATAGATAAAATTGAGGTTTCTCACATATTTAAATAATTTTTCCGGTGTTTATTTATAGCAAAAATCAAAAATCATAGTATAGTATAAGATAGTATAGTGTGATTTAATATACTATAGAAAGTTTTGTGTTTTCTATAATTTTCCTTATTTAGTGTTTTATTTTCAGTACTAATCCATCTTTTAAATGTTAAATATATGTTTTTGTTACGTAAACACTTTCTTAGTTTGATTAGATTTTATTATACAGAAATCTATTAATAATATAATATAATATAATCAATAAATGGATGAAAAATTTTTTTTTTTGCTAAAAAAAGATTAGGTAATAAAATAAATTTTAATTTTACCAAAATAAAAAAAATAATATATTTTTATTACGCAGACTTCTAGACAAATGGATTTCCATCATTATTATTATTATTATAATTTTTTTTTTTTATAAACAATCGATCAAAAATAAAAATTTATGAAAACTAATGATCTCCCACACATTTTCCTACAAACGAAATTAATTTTTCGTATTATTATTATTAAAAACAAAAAAAAATAAAAAATAAAAATTAATGAAATTTTTCTTTCCTTTATGAAAATCATTAATTTTACATTTTATTTAATCATTTTTTTTTTTTTTCTTCAAAAATATTCTAAAATTTTATTTATAAATTTTAATATTTCAAAAAATAAAAAAAAAAAATAAATTCTAAAATTAAAATTTCCTTGTTCTAAAAAAAAGTTGCACACAGCTCAAATATGGAAAAATTTCTAATTAGATATATTTTTGTTTTTGATTTTCTCGTATATATAGAAATAGATATATAATTTATGTTAAACAAATGATGTAAGCCTCAAATTTAAAATTATCAGATTTATTATGTAAAAACTTATATATGATGTGTATAATTGTAAATGTAATAATAATAAGAAAATTCTAAACATTTGATATGAAAATATTATTAAAAAAAAAAGAATTACGACAAAGTAAGAATTAAATAATTTTTAAACTAATTTATTACTTTATAAGTTTATGGTATAATTTAATTAATTAAATTTTTTTTACGATTCGTATAATTAATTTATAATAAGTATTATTATTCTGAAGCATCAAAATCAGATTTTAAAAGCCACTTAATAATCAATAAATCTTTCTGAAAGCAGCATTTAAAACAAACAATAAGTGAAAATTAGTTCACGAAAAAAAAAAAAATAAAAAAAAAATAAAAAAAAAAATAGAAAAAGAAAAAATTGGAAAAAAGTCAAGGAAAAACTCCTTATAAATACTCGCTGATTAGCACTGATTCATCGTTGTTTAGAATTTTCCTCGCTATATAATTTAACCCCCTTGTTCTAGTTTTTCATTTTTGTTAATTTCAGACATGTGGAATATTAAAAAAGAAAATAAAAACATTTTATTTTGCCATCAATAATTTCTTAAAATTACGTCACTTGGAATTAAAGAATATAAGTATTAATACTTATGTACATTTTTATTTTTAATATTTATTTTGAGATTTTAATAAAAGTTCATTAAAGTTTTTTTGGAGCTCCAGATTATATAAAAATTTTTTTTATATAAAATTATAAAATATTGTTTAGGGAAAATTGTTATTTAATGTTAAATTTGATTAAGATTTATTAAAGAAATTAAGATAAAATGAAAATTAATGGAAAAATCTTTATTTTGAACTTTTTACTTTAAGATGAATAATTAAATAATAAAGCTATTCCTATTTCCCCTAATTGCAATTTTCAAAAATTTATATTTCTTCATTATAACAAAGTATAAAATGATTAATACCTATTTAATAAAGTTATAATCGATTAAGTATATGTTTTAAATAAGATTAGATCAAATTAAATTTATAACTTTTGTAGCTACATATGCATTACTTTAAAGGTCCTTGTGCGGCCGACATAACCTAATATAGTTCTATAGATTGAAATTGGATTGATATTATAGAGACTGATTAAACAATTAATACAATTTTGTCTGGTTTTAATAAAAAATTTTCTATCATATTTCAAATTTCCGTAAATTTTGATTAAAATATATACTATTTATAATATATAGTACTATCTATACATAAATGTTGTACACTTAAAATACATAAATATAATTTTTGTTTTTTTATTTTTTAAATAAATTTTAATGAGGCTAATTCAAATTTATTACGGCAATTATGTTTTTTGGCAAAATTTCTAACAAAATTAAAGTGTACATATAACATTAGAGGAAAATAATAAAAATTACCGACCCACCCTAAAATTTAAGATAATTGCACCGAAATAAATAAATAGAAGAAAATAAGTCTCAAAAAAAAATTAAAAATGATACATATATATCTTTTTTAATATTTAAAAATAAATTTTCTTAATTATCCCACCGGGGAGAGAAAATATTGCTGGCTTTGATTTTTTTTTTAATATCAAAATTTATATTTATTTACATTTTTATTTAAATATATATATATTTTTTTTGTTTTCTTAATATAAAAAAGAAAAATCAATTTGAAAAATCTCTTGCAGTAATTTTATAAAATGACTCATAATTCTTTTTTTTTTTTAATTTTCAAAATATTCATGGACTCTATATTTAATTTTTTTTTTATTATTTTAGTATAAAATGCGGATGCTCTGAATGCTAAATTTATGTTAAAAATTTTTGTTTTATTATTATATATATATTTTTATAAAACTGAAATTATTTTTAATTATGAGGTTATATGCATGCAGTTCTGGCGTTGAAAGTGAAATAATATTTTATATGAAATAATAAAATTTTAATGAGAACAAGATACTATTGTGCAGTCAAAATTTACAAAAAGAGTTAGTCAGCCCAAGTATCCAAGTTAAAAGAGTTGTTTAAAATTAACATAAATACTATAAGCAGACGTTACTACATCTATATTATTTAAAAGTGAACTATAATAATGTCTATTAACTAGGATAGGATCAATTAGGATTAGCAGTGTGTTTATTTAACACCGAAGGTATACGAAAGTGATTATCGTAGTATTTCAGGTAATTTGATTATAAAAAAAAAAAGATATCGTTTTTAGAACTACATTATTACTAGTCAACCATACACTACTATATATATATAGTTTTCATAGACGAGTACGGATTATGATTCATGAAATTTTAATCAATATAGAAAATACTTTACAGTGCATGTCGATTTTTTTTTTATTTTAATTTTTTTATTTTTTTTTATTTCATTATTATTTTAAAAAAAATTATCTACATAATTTATTAATCATCAATTTAAGAAAAGTACACAATCGCACTTATTAAAATTACAAAACACACAATGATCATTAAAGAAGTGATTAAACTTTAAAAAATGTTCTTAAAAAAAGAATTGAAAATGTAAAAAAAAAAATTTCTATTATAAAATATACAATATATAATGTATTAAGAGGTAAATGATCTAATGTCATATGACTAAATTTCATTTATATTTTTTTCACAAAGATAACAAAATAAAAATGATTATTATATGATTCAGCTATTGCATTTAAATATTTATGTATTGTAAATTGACTTATTCATAATTGGGTATATAAAATTTGATGTTAGGCTGACGTGTGATTGAATTTAGAAGTTAAGGGAAATAACATATTATACGTTATATTTAATATTAGGTGCATTATGCAATAAATACCCTTATTTTATAAATTTTCTTTTAATAATTTCTTTTTCGATATTGTATATAATTGTGACTATGAATATGAATTTATTAAATATTTTATAACTAGACATATTTGACTTCCCAATTTAATCTTCAAATCTTTTACATTACATGCCTACATGATTACGTTTTTTATTTTTAATAATTTGAAACAAAATAACAAAAATAACAAATATTATATATTCGTATTTATTATAAACAAAATTGAAATAAAAAAAAAAAAAGAAATTTTTATTGAAATTTATTAAATTAAAATAAAAATTTAAATGAATTTCAAACTTCCGTAAATGGGAAGTTGTATAGAATAATATATATATATATAAATATTTTTTTTTATATTTTTTTTTTACTCTTCTCTATATATGTTTTTATATCATTGTTTACATTTTAATTAATGAATGACCGACTATAAAATAATAATAATGTCTATCTATATACGACGTACAACTTGAATTCTACTATTTATGGGCTTTGTAAAAAAAAAAAAGAAAAAAAAGTAAACAATGTATATATAGTCGTCATTCATAGTTAAAAGTGTAATTTAAACTTCCTAATTATCTACAATAAAAAAATATAATAAAAGATTACAAAATATAATGTTGAATGAAAAATCTGGAAATAATAATATTACAAAAAAATAAAATGAAATAAATTAAATTCTATTCTTTTTTTTTTTTTTTTTTGAAGTACAACTTACCATATATTGCTGGACTAGAACAACTGCGTGCTAATGGTACACGTGTAGGAAATTCTTCACATGGTGTTGAAGGGTCTTTTTGTTTCTTATTATTATAATCCTTGTTATGGTTGCCTAAAAATGAAAAAAGAAAATTAAAAAATTTAGAAAGTATTTGAAGAAATACCATTATGTTTCTCTCAATTAAATAATGAATAAACATATAGATCTAGAATCAATTAACTACCAATGTTTAAATATGTTAACTTTCATAAATTTAAAAAACAAAGGTTACTGATTCTAAAAGTTAATAAATATAAAGTAAAATTATATTATATTATTAGAAAGGTTTTTTTTTTGTTAAATTTTATAAAATAACTAATTAATGAAAAAAAAGCGTAAGATTATGATAGCGTTTATAACCTTTTTAATTAAAGTTAACAATGTTATCAAAATGATTCACAGCAAAATTTTTAATTCTTATCAACAATTTATTTATTTAATTTTTTTTTTTTGAGTGTGTTATCAAAAATATGTATAGAAGAAAATTAAAAAACAAAAAAAAAAACTGTTCATTCAAAATATAATAACTTGTTATATAAAATAAAATTTTAACAATTTTTTTTTTTTTTTTTTCAAATTTTGGTTCAGGGTTTTTAGATTAAAATTAAAAAAAAAAAACAGCAATAAAAATTAATCTTAGTTTTCTTAAAATTAAAGGAAATTAAAATTCTAAAATTTATTGAAATATAATAATATTATTCAAAAAACACACAAAGTATAATAATAAATTCATATTATATATATTAAGTTTAGTATAGAAGGTCATTAAGTCTAAGAAAAGTTGAGATTAGAATTTTTTCGAAATTTCAATATAACTAACTAACTATACTTGTATAAACGTTTTTCATGAAAATTTCGTTTTTTCTTCATTTTTCATATGACAACCAATAATTTTGTTAATAAAATAATTTTCATATTGAAACTGTAAGAATATAAAATCTATTCTAGAAATAAAACTGTTCGAAATACCAAGCTCTTTCGAGAATTTTAACAACTTAAGTGTTATAAAAAGTATGGTAATGTTATTTATAAACTCGGTTAATATAATGGAATTTTTTATTTATTTTTTTATTTAATTTGTAATTTTAAGTTCTTTGAACTGAATTTGTTTTATATACATATATAATATGGGTTTCGATGGAAAATTTGTCACTTTATATAAATTTTTAAAGTTAAACACGTCGTAATGTCTACAAAAACTTTTCCCACCAAACAGAATGTTATAAAAAAAAAAATTTTATGTATATACATATGTATACGACCGACGACGACGCGAACAAAAAAATAAAATAAAATTTGACCCATTTTTTTCCTAATTTGTGGAAATTTCACATAAAAGAAAAACAATATTATTGTGTAGAGAAATGTTTGATGGTGTTTGTTTGGTTGGAAAATTTTTCCATTTTTTTTTTTTTTTCATTATAATAATATACATATAGTATACATATAGGTGGAAATGGAAAATCAATGCATTGAGTTCGTTTTTTTTTATTTTTATTTTTTACACGATGACTAATAATATATTTGCATTTAATAAGTTCATTTTAGTTTTTTTTTTTTTATCGAAAGCAAGTAAAAACCTCTTTTATATTTTGTTGGCTTTGGCTTGTATTATATTTTTTTAATTTTTTTTTTGTGTTATTTTGAAAGAACTTAAAATGGTTTTGTAATGTTATTTATAGATATTGTTTTTATTATTATTATTATTATTATTGTTATTCATGTTGTTAAAGAAAATTTATATACAGTTAAGGAGGAAACACTTGCTGTATAGGAAAATAAAAAATATATGATTTTAAATTTTTTGTTCTGTTGTAAATAATCAATGGTAGTCTTTATTTATTAAAATTATAAGAATGATGATGGAATTTTTATTATATTTTGCAGTTCGAATTTTGGAGTTTTCTAAAACTTAATATATTAAGTAAAAAGATATGAAGATCGAAAGTAGTCAAGAATGTAGTCATGAAAAACGACATTTTTAGTCCTTTCTTTTATATTTCTAACAGGAAGAATGAAGAATAAAAAATAAATTATAGAAAATGTATTTTAACCGAGAATCCTTACAGTCAACAAAATGACTAATCGTATAACATATAAATACTTAAAGCTCTAAAAAAAGTAATATAAATTTTGCAATTTATGTGTATCCTGAACATAAACACATCAACCTACGTACAAAATGCCTTAAAGCAATAATGTTATTTTATGTACATATATATAGAAACAAAATAGTAATAACAATAAATTTTATGACATGGAATGGAATAACCCAAGAATATTACATATAAAACGAATAAAAAAACAACTCTTGTATAAAACAATTTTTTTTTTTCTTTTAACATTATTGGAGGTTCTAGTGGGGATTTTCAATTCAAGAATGAATTGTGATGAATCATTGATTGCGAAAAAAAGAAAAATATATATGTACATATTTACTTCTATAAATGTACATTAAAACAAAAACCAAAAAAAAAGATAAAGGTCATAAGGTTGTAACAAAAGTAGTGAAAATTTTCATTAAAAATAGTAGGTATATATGGGAATTATCATGAATCAAAATAATTAATGTTGTCGCATTCAAGCATATTAAAATTTTTTTATTTATCGCTATTTAAATGATGATGGTTTTAGGTTAATATATCTATAATATAGTTTAACATAATTCACAGTATATATGTTATTTTTATTCAAGGACCATGAAAAATTTAATATTGTTTTAATTTCCAAATTTACATAATATTTTTTTTTTTTTGTAATTAAACTTCATAATCTATAAATTATATATGTTAAATATGTCGAAACACATATGATAATCTACATTGTGTATGCAGTAATTTTGATATTTGTACAATTATGATAAGAGAAAATAGGTTTTCATTATATTGTCAAGTAAATATATATAATATTAATATTAATTAATAATTTTTTTTTTGATATATTATGTTCATTGTGTATTATGCAGAAAAATATACCACTAATGAATTTTCTATATATTCTATAATAATATTATTTGCAACATTAAATATCAAACGTCTTGAATAGTTTAAATGACATAACATTGCTAGTTTTTCTGAATTATTATATACACATTTGTAAATGTATGTATTTCTAAAAAAAAAACAATTTTTGGGTAAGCTATGTGCAACCGAACACCCTATTTGTGGTTTATTCGTAAGATCGTGTCTAATTTTCGCGATCGATTAAATGAAACGCGAAATAAAAAAAAATTATTATTATTATAATTTATTATAAACGAATAAAAGAAAAACAAACTTTTTTTTCAAGCTCTCTATGATATATCGTCGTTATGAAAACATAAAATTCGTTGTTGATTTACTATATCTACAACATGAAGAAAAAAAAAAAAAGAATAAATAAATAAATTCACATTCATATAAATATACAGAAGTGAATAGTAAGTAGAGTATACTATAAATTGTTTTTTTTTTTATATAAAAATATTCAATTTTGATTATGACTCATCATCGTCAATGGTGATTTTATATATATATATATATATATTTTTTGTGGTATACTCGTATTATAAATTATTTCGTTTTTTTGCTTTTTTTTTCTTTCTTTTTGTATGTATATAAAAATTAAATGAATTTCTATTTTAACTACGTATGTAAATATATATATGCATATACATAATAAGCATATAGGTATACATCAAAATTTATACAAAATAATAAGCATAAATGTATATATATAAATAAAATAGTTTTAGGAAATTGAGCATAGTTTTTTTTTTTTTTTTGAAAAGCATAAACTGTACATAATTAAAAAAAAAAAATAAAATATGTTCTACTATATAAAAACATACTTATATTAAAATAATAATAAAATCATGAAAATTATAAAATTACTTTAAATTATTTTACACTCTTAACAATAAATTTATGAATCAATTTCATTATATTTTTTATTACACAAACTATTAAACTATATTATAATAAAATATAGAAGTTTAGTCATGGGGAATTAGTTTTTAATTGATTGTAAGTAGTTATTGCAATTATAAGAAATATATTATATAGTTGATTAGACAATTAAAAGTACATATATTTAAAATTTGATGTATTATTGATATTTTCTCTCATATTCTAATTAAAATATTAAATTTATTTATCCAAATCGATTATTCCATGCGATTAGAGAATATACTTAGTAGACGAAGGTATATAATGTATAAGAATTTTTGAAGTATACATTGTTCAGCTTTTTATTCTTACAAAAAAAATATAAAAATCTTAACTTTGATTTGCAACAATTTTAATTTTAACTTTAACCATGTAAGACTTTTAAAAACTATGCATAGCTTTTAATAAATTAATTTTAATTATATTTGTTATAAAAGGCTATAAACGCTTTTGCTATGCAGGATTAGTATATTATTTTGACGAAATAAATTAGAAGCTTTTTGTAATTAATTTTTTATTTTTTTTTTCATTTAAAAATTTGAATATTTAATACTCTGCGCACTGTTATCGCTAAGTAGAATTCAAGTTATTAATATTCAATTTTTATATTTGTTTCTAAATTTTTAGAGAGACTCATTTAAACTTTAATATTATATTCACTCTTCATACTAATAATTATTGATAATAATAATGTACACACATAATGTATATATATATTAAAATATAAGTTGTTGTACGATATACTTACTATATATTATACGATTTAAAAAAGCAAAATACTCTTAATATATGTATAGGATAATAAAATAATATAAGCAACAAAAAAAAAGGTAAATTTGAATAATATTTGAATAAGTAATACAAAATTTTTGTTTTATCATGACGTCAACTTGAAATCTACTTTTCCCTCGATATAAAGTTGTTTTGTCAGTTTTTTTTTTATCAAAGTTTTTAATTATGCTTAAAAAAAAATTGTTTTGTTTGTTTCTAAGATAAAAATGAGCTTAGGAATAAAATAACATAACATTATAATGACGAGTGAGTTATTATTAAATACACAGACAAGGATTATAAAGGAGATTTAATTTAGAATAGTCATAACCTTTAGAAGTCATAACCTTTAGAAGTAAAATATATTTGTAGACTTTCTAATCTTCTATATAAATTTACTTTCATTTTTAATTTAGAATATAGATAATACTTCCCAGTCGTATAATTTGGAATTTATTCTGTTTTCATCAATATAATATGTAACTCCTGACTTCGATTTCAATTAATGTTAAATTTTTATTTCTAGCTTGCTTTAAGACTATGTAGATTAGTCGATTATTCGGATTAAATGTTATATCTATGTATGTATATAAAAATTAAAGTCCTTTAATGTATGTACCTTATAAACTTCTAAACAAATTAACAGATTTAAATGAAACCGGAACCATTGAAAAGGTTTTAAGCCTGGCTAGAGCGATACAAAGAATGATATGGCGCCAAAATAAATTTCAATGTTATACTATTTTAAATAATTTCCCAAAAAACTCTTTACGTCTAAATGATTCATATTTTAAAAAAAGACCCTTATTTTATCGTATTCTTTTATTTTAATGACATAATATTAACATTAATTATATTATTAATAATGAAAATATAAACAAAAATGAATATATATGATTTTAATGTACATATATGAAAATGTAAATATTAAAAAAGAAAAATTCCATACCGATTGGCATAAATCTCAACACCAGACACGGTGATTCTCTTTTAATCCTCATTTTCATTTCACTTTGTTTGTGAGTCACGCTGACTGATTCAATATTAAAAAAAATTAAATAATAATAAAATAATTTTTTTTTTTTAGGTTTATAAGTTAATTAATTTAATATTTTTATATAGTGCCAAATATATATATTTTTTATCAATAATGTTTTGCTTTTGTTTTTTTTTTTCTTCTATAGGACTATTAATTATAAGTATAATTAATAAAAAAAAATTTTAAAACATATTTTTTAGTTTGTCGAAATTTTGAAAATTGGTTTTTTTTTTCGTATTTTATGTTCGACAATTTATAAAAAAAAAAAAACAATTTTTTTTTTTTTGACAATTTAATTTTTGTTTATAAATCCCAGTGTGGCATAAAGGCACAATATTATTATAATTTTTTTTAATTTATATATATTTTATATTTGATAATTTTTTTTTTAAATATTTATTAATTATATAGGTAGGTATATTTATCTCTTAATTTCCGCGATATTTTTTTATTTATTTATAATTCAAAAACGAAAACAAACAAAATATAAAAAATATGTACGATTTTTAAAATAATTTTTATTAAAAAAATAAATTTTAAAAGAAAAACTGGTTTTCTCTTTACAAAAAAAAATTAAAAATCTTAAATAAAAATAAAAAAAATAAAAAAAAAATTAAGATGTGGTGTTTTTCAAATTTAAGTTTGTTTTTTTTTTCTTTACTTTTTTACTTTTTTTTTTTTTTAATTTATTTTTTTTTTTCTTGCTTTCTATTTTCGAACCGACAAACGTTCTACTCTTATTGAAAATTCATACTAAAATGATTTTATGATTTCGTTCAAAATAAAAAAAAAAAAAAAAAAAACAGAAAAAAAATTATATATATATACTATATATATACACTTTTTTTTTCTTTCCAATTTAAAAACCTGAAAAAAAGACCTTTTCAATTCTATCTATAATGAAAAGTGAGTAATATTAAAAATATATATTATAATAATAATAATGAAAAAAAAAAATGTATATATATACACATATCTATAATAAAAATTTGATGTTTTTAAAAAAGTGTGCAGCTCGCAATGTCTCTGACATTTTATAAAAAAAAATATTATATTTTTATCTGTGTATTAGTTTTACTGATGACGAAAAATATAAAAGGTTGAGTCATCTGACTCATTCAACCTCTAAAAAAAGATTTTATAATATTCACAGAAGTGTTGTCGTTCAGATAGTTCTGGGGTTTCTTAGAAAGTTAAGATTTTTAATTTATCTTTTTTTAATTTCTAACTAAATATGAAGAAAATAAAAATTCCAACCGAAGCAACTATGTGGACAATATTTTGGAAAAAATACTTACTTCCCAGAATTCTGTATTCAAAAAATTCTGTATATATAATATATACTGTATTACCAAATTCATATTTATGTTCAAAGAAAAATCTATTTTTTTTTTTTTTTAAATAAAAGATAAGCGGAAAATTTCGTAAAACATAAAACTATAATTTTATAATTCTGAAACACAATTATCGTTATAATATGAAATAAATTTTTAACGGTAAGACTATTTTGTAAATAGTGAAATTCTCAATTTATATAACTTACATACGTTATTATTAAAGAGTAAAATATATAAAAATGAGAAAAAATTGAGAATATTTAAAATTTGATTTTATTTACAGGGTGTGTAGTGGCGCAATGACGTATTTAGAATAAACAATCTGTTTCAGTAATAAAAATGTTTAATTCCATTTATATTTTATTTAATTTAAATTCAAATCTTTTTAAATATTTACACAGTTGGCATAGATGACACCAAGTTACTTCAAGCAATTTACATATATAATATGTATGATACGTATACTATTATTTTTCTGTGTAAGACAATATCGAAAAAAAAATTAATTAATTTGATGGGTTTGTATTAAACTAAAAATTAAATTTATAAACTTATCAAACCTATTTAATGTAATGCTTAATTAATATGAATAAAACTCTTTGATGGTTTTTAAATTTTTTTTCCAATAACTATTTATTAAAATTTATTAACTTTATTAGGATGTCAAATTTGTAGTGCGGAGCTTGAATAAAATTTGCACAATAAAATGTTAAATTAGATTAAAAAGTGTTTTTCGAAACTTTCATGAACAATTATTGATAAAAGAGAAATTAACTCGGTAAGTCCTTATAAATCTTTCTATTTGGTACTATGAGCGTTTTTTGATTGATAGATTCGCAGATATGTTCCAAGTTTTGGTAGTTTTCGGAACAAATCTAAACGTAATCAATTCTCCTTGACTAAATCTTCACAAAAGTGAAATTCAATTAGAATTTTCCTTCTTGGAAGATCATGATTTTTGTAGTAATTCAACACCTTGTTCACATGCATGTCTCGAAGGAATTTCTCGAAAACATTGCTTTTTTCTCATACTAAAGTATGATACTGTTTTGGAACCTCAAGGCGGCGAGACAATTAGGAGTCAAGGTATGGTTGGAATTTAGAGGAACAAACATATTGAGTGTTTCAAAGTCAGAAAATTTGAAAGGGAGAGGAAAGTAAACATCCTTTATTACGTTTAAAATGGTAAGAGTGCAGTTCCCTGAGGCAGAGAACTGTTTCCACTCTTACAAATGAGACATCTAAAGCTTCAACCACTGGATTAGTTGCTGAACTGAACAGCTGGTACAATATATACATACATCAGGTTTTTTGAATACGCAGTGTGTTTTGTAAAGACCTTAGTACGATAAAAACCAAAACAACCTGTAGAATTATTGCACATTGAAAAAAAAAACTGAGTTTTGTGTTATGTTTAATATGTGTTATGTGTATGATATTAAATTATACATATTTTCACATTTTTCTCGGTTCGTGTTGTGTGTAGTTCCACTCGTATTTGTTGTATAAAAATCAAAAATTTTCTCTTTTTACAAGAAAAAAAAATTAACGAAAGAAAATTCTCATTTTCTCTCTTTCAATTTCTCAATAAAATGTAAACATTATGAAAATTTTAATTCGAATGAGTCATCAGTCATCATTTATCAAGGTTTTGTTGTTGCTTCTAAATGAATGGAAACAGCTGCTTATATGTATATTACAAAAAAAATTGGTATTTTCTAAGTGTTTGTGCTATGCTTTTGAATCTCCACTTAATGTTTTTCTTATGTTGCGCACCGTTAATCGCTTATGAACCAGGTGAAACTATTTTGTTATTATTTTCTTATTGGACTTCCTTATGCCATACCAAATTTTTTGGATGTAAAATATCTTTTAGGTATTTAAAATATACGGAATCCCCTATACATTTATTTAATTTGAAAATATCTATTTTTAGTTCCTTCATACATATCCATATATTTTTCATATTTTATATATAGTTATACATTCCTTAACAGTTATTTTGTCCCTAAGAATTTTAAGCTAAAACGTAATTGGAAGTTTGCGAGGATTTTAGAAGAATTTGTAATACCTCAATTTTTAAATATTTTTATAAGTACATACTAATGTCAATAATTAATATTCGAACAGGAAACTTATGAAATCTATTGCTTCTTTATTATTTGAGAATTACTTAAAGATCATTAAAATGTTTCATCTTGGTGCCAAGCTACGATTAATCAGAATGATCAATTTAACACCACCTAAAAAACAGCAAAAAAATAAATAAGTAATTATCTTTGTCCTACATTCTTTTTATCAAAGATTTAATAAAAATGAACATATAAGAACAAAAATTAGATTCAAAGCAAGGTTGTGCGGTGTGATGCTTAAACTAGGTGAGGATAACAAGCTTAAAAAAAGAATTCTACCATCATATGTAATCAGTTAGTATTAATGATCAATTTATTAGAAATACGGGTAATATTTCAAATATTAATCGATAAGATAACAAGTCAACGTGCGTACAAAAAACTATTTTTCTAAAGGATATTTCATATCAAAATCTGAGTTTCTATTGCATAGGTCTATAGTGAATAACTAGTTTTATTAAAAATAGATTTGAAACTAATTTTTAAAATATATATATTTTTTTCCAGACTCCATAGTAGTTTTTTTTTAATTTCTAGATTTGTTTCTTACTTCAAACATTTTTAATAAAGTTTAATAAATCAAAAAAAATAATACATAATTCAGTGACAGTGAAAATATATAATCTTAAATCGTGATCTGATTTCAACAAGTTCAATTTGAATATTTTTATAGAAATATTATGTTTTAAGGTGAAAACACAATTGAGGCGACAACGACGGCGACAGCGATTTTTCATATAAAAAAGTCGCCTCAATTGTTTCATTCTCATACAAATATATGGTTTTTGACAGTCGCTATCGCTGTCGCCGTCGTTGTCGCCCCAATTGTGTTTTCACCTTTATACCATAAGAATTAAGAAACACTGTGTGAGTATATGTTACAATTGTTACAATTGTTATTTTTAGTGCTTTGTTTTGTTAACTTAAGTTGCAATTATACAGTTATTCAGATGATGTTGTCATTTCTAAAATACCATTGAACTTGCAATTATATGTTCTAACTTAATTTTTTTATTTTTTTTTTGGTTTAGAATCTTTTTTTTACTAAAACGTTTTTATTAGTTCACTTTGTTGTTCGGTACAAATTTTGTAATCAATTTTTCAGGCACTTCTAGATGAGATAGAGGCTTGAAAATTGGAGCATAGGTCAGAAATGGATGACAATGCAACATAATGTAAAAATTATTGTGGTTCTACGGTTCCATCCATGGTTCCACTGATTCCGAAATCTTGCCACTATACCGATTTGGCTGAAATTTTGAACTTTAGTAGCATTGGGATCCAACATGGTTATAGAATATTAGAAATATTGATCCGAGGTCCCGATGGGGGGGGCTACCTTAGAAGCCGGTTTTTGAATTTTCGTATATTCCGATAAAATGTTATAGCGTTGGATCGAAATACCTGGATTAAAGACTGGATATCGCAGGGACGGGCTAAAAAGCAAATTTAGAAATTTAGGATTTCATAGATTTAGCATACGTAAAATAGATTTAAAAATTTGATGTTTTTATTTATGGCTTAATTCGATTCAAATAAGATTAAAAAAGAAAAAATCAATAAATAAATAACAAAAAAAAATTTAAAAACAACGTTTTTATAACGGAATAAAATAACTAAAAAGTAAAAAATATAATCAGATAATAATTGATAACCTCATACCGATTTCCCTGAAAATTAATTCTCACGCAAAACGTGGGGCGCCTAAAATTGAACATTTTTATCAATATCGTTTATCACACGCGCCCCACTTTTTTTGTGAGAATTAACTTTCAGGGAAATCGGTATGAGGTTATCAATTATTATCTGATTATATTTTTTACTTTTTAGTTATTTTATTCCGTTATAAAAACGTTGTTTTTAAAATTTTTTTTTATATTTATTTATTTGTTGTCTTCAATTAAAATGGATGGCATCTAACTTATCAAAATATTCGACATCTGGGTGTAGTTTGTAAAAATAAAATGAAGAAAATTATGATCTAAACTAAATGTTTTGGTCATCGAACATTTTTTTTATTTTTTTTTTCAAACTACCTACTTTTATATTACATTCCTCAATACATACTTGTATATACGCGTTATTTGTGAATTTTAATTATAAAATTTATTTTGTTGATACATTTTAATGAATATTAGGGGTCATATAATAAAAATAATAATAATAATAATAATTTTTTATTGAAACTTAACAATTTTATATGTCGTTAATATTTGTTTACTTTTTGTTTTATTATTCAATCTAGAAATCTAGAGAAAACTTATAAGAAAACATATTTACGTATATAATGCTCATAAAACAAAAAAAAAACGTAAACAAGTTCTGTTTGTATCTTTTTTAAAAAAAAAAAGCTTTTAAATTACGTTACAAAATGATAATGCGATTATGTTTACATAAAAATACGTACGTAATTTATTTTATTTTTTTTTACATTTCATCAACTAGAACTTTAAGTCAGAGATTAAAATTAAAAACAGAAAAAAAAAATTAGTTGTTGAAGAAACGCATATTGATAATAAGTAATTATCGTATCGAGAAATATATTTTATAATATTTAATTAAAAATCTGTAATACAATATTACAATATTGTCATAAAAGTAATTAAAGATTATTTTAAAAATCATATGATTTCTTTGAATCTAATAGACCATTTCTTTGAATCTAATAGTCCATTGAGAAAAGTTTTAATTTGAAAGTTTTCAAATTTTTAGTTAGTTTTTAATTTTTTTTTTTAAACCCTTCTATTTTAAAGATTTGTATAAAATTCTTTCGTAAAACATAAAAGTATGTATTGAGCTGTCAAAATTTTTACAACCGGTTCTCTGGACCTAAAACTAATTTTATGTTTTCATTCGTACAAATTCTTTACCTATTTAATATTGTGCACCGAATTATATATGCTAGTTGGCTATAAAATGTAAAATGATTGAAGGAATAAAAATTAAAGAATATTATATTTTTCATTCAGATACACAGCCTTCCGTAAAATTATGTTTTATTTTAAGTAGCACAAAATTAAATTAAAATTTAAGTGAATTCGAAATAACAACCAGTTCGATTAACTATTAAAACATTTAACAAGCGGATTTATAGAACCAGTGCTACAGCTCATCACTATATGTGAAGGTTTCATACCTTTTTCTTTTGTGTTCTGAAATTTCCAAAATTTTCACATTTTTTAATTAAATTTTTAAATCAATCATAGCATCATGAGGGGATTTTTTTAAAAGTATATGTCACGAATTTGTTCGGTAAAGGAGTTCGAAAGTTATGATAAAAAATTCAGAACACTCGAAATTAGCCGACAGATTGTTACTAATTTTTTTTTATACATTTTATTATAATTTTCTCAATATTATTGCTTTCTTTTTAAAAAATTATATATTTATACAAGATGATTGCTATGGTACAATGAATATCTTAGTTTAATTTTTTTGAGGAAGTGTAATTATTAAACTAAGTATGTATAATATATAATGTTGTGTATTTATTGTGTATATTATTGTTATTGAGGGGCTTATGAATTATTTTCTAATTTAATACATAATTGAATTCACCCTATGTTCGATTGAGCACAACAAAAATAGGCGACCTTTGAAGCATGAAACTTAATTTAATTTTTTTTCTATATAAATATTAAGAGTTTTTGTAAATTACTGATTGCATTTTAAAATAAACATAAATACTATGTATATAATATTATAGGCATTTTATAAATTTGAAATATTTTATTATGTGACTCATCAATAAAATTGATAAATATAAAAAAAAAACGATTCTCAAATTAAAATCATCCAAAATAAAAAATTATCGATATTTTACTAAATTTTTGTACATTCATTTAAAATAATATATATGTGAACTTATGTATATACACTTATATAATTTATTGTGACTCGTTATCTTTGAAATTGAAATAAGTCAAATACATATGGGAATTAATTCTATCGCAGTTTCTAAATAAGATTTTTTTTTTACAAAATAATTTCACACTGTTATTAAAATATACAGTTTATTTAATTAATTTACTCTATTTGCATAAAATAGATTTACGTTCTTATTCAATTATAAAAGTTCTGAAGCGGTGAAAGTTTTCATAGACGTACGTCATACATTTTAAAAAACTTATAATGTCATTTTCCAAATGAATTTTCTTATGATGGAAATTCATGTTCATTGCATTCTCTATAAAATAAATAATTATCCCATTTTCATGTGCGTTAAATTATATTGAAATCTATATTTAATAAAAAAAAAATATCGTAAAACTACAAAGTTAATTATTTGGGAATAATTCAATTCCGGAGGTCGGTTCGAATATGGTTCGTTTCGGCTTAACACTTATTTATAAATCAGAAAAAAAAATTCTTTTTAACTATTCTTATTTACTTATTTCGGAGGTCCTTCTGAGCTGAAAATTTCTCATTCTGAGTTCATCTTGGGTTTACAAAGGTTTCACAAAAGTAGCCGAATATAGGTTCAGTAGGCGGTTTCGATTTTTAAGGCCTGCTTAATACGCAAGTATATTATTATGTTTGTTCAAATACATATTATAATTTATAATTATGTATATAGGATGTTCTTCATACAACTTAGTTTTAGAATAAAGATGTGCGAATTTCAATAAAGATGTGTAGGAAGAAGTCATTTTACATTCTGCTAAGATCCCAGGTAAATAATATGAGAAATAGTTTTCCTCCAATTTTTGTAAATCAACTTTCAATTGTAAAAAAAAACACTTAAATGTAAAAGTATGTAAATTAATTCTAAAAAAAATATAGAACCAATTTACCGCACTTAAATAACTTAGGATATTAAATTCATTCATACGGTGACAACTACGATATATAATAAGACTTTACAAACAAATTTCTTAAAAATTTTGAGAATTTAAAACTTCACGTACTTAGAGTAAAGAGCTCGGATTCAAAAAGAAAATTATTGTTTGCTCGCTGTACGAATATAACTTAAATGATACGTTTGTAAATACATATTTAAATTAGAAAAACATATATGCTATTTCCTTGATTTCATAAAATCATAAGTTCATTATTTATTGTTACAATAACTATATATAAAATATCAATATTATCATATTTCATAATAATTATTTATTAACATTTAAAAATATAATTGATTTGTTTATTGTATATTGTTTTGTATGTACCTACAATACAATATATGAATCATATTTTGATTATTTCGTTCTATTGTTAAATTTTTATGTAATTCACTATTAAATGCAAGTTTACGGTTGAAATGTATCATATGATTGTTTATTTATTAAAATGTACATATATATATATATATATATATATATATATATATATATATATATATATATATATATATATATATATATATATATATATATGCAGGCCCGGCTCGTGATTTTTTTTGTGTGTGTGCAAGGAATGATTGGCGACTTTGAAAAAGTTTTGAGTATCTAAAGCTACATAAAGCAAACACAAAGTAGCTAAATTCCAGTTTTCTTGCCCGATAGGTGATCTGAAGTAATTTTTGATCAGTTTTAATTTTGGAAAAGTTCTCTCATCTTTAGCAACTGAAACGGGTAAAGTTAGTTATACCACAAAGTAAGCATAAATAAGGGAAATTCATTCCATACAAAAAATTCATATTAAAAAAACCAAACAAAAAATGTCGGTCTATATGAAATCACTATCCTATGCTGTTTTCCGGAATATTTCAGGAATATGAACTGGATTTATCATATAAAAAATATTAAGGAATTTGTATATTCCACTTTTATATTCCAGTTTATCAGGTTTGGAATTCTACGTTTATAGTTACTTTCACTTACTTTTTGAAATTTTAACAACAATTTTTTTTGTCAAATTCGAGTCAAAATGAAGAAAAAACAAAATAAAATTGATAAAAAGCGAGATAAAAAATCAAAATTTTGAACAACAAACGCATTTTTCTCTTTCTCAATTGTTTTTTATACATAATCAAATTCCAGTTCTCATCAAATATTGTAATGCGAACGGCAATTTGTTTTCGGAATTTAAGTGGAATTTAAATTATAACCCGACCATTCTTTATACTTACGTGAAGAATCTTTATTAAAATCACGAGTATTAGTCTTTACCGATTGTTAGCAATCGATGCGGGATTTTAAAGTTGTCCAGTCACAAATAAGTATCGATTGGTATCAAAAAATCTTTAACATATTTTCCGAAATAAATCAAAAAAAATTTTTATTTATTTTTTTTTATTATTATTTTTGTTTATTTATTTATTTTCTTTTTATTATAAATTTTTTTTCATATATATTTATTAGGTAATATTTATTTAAATTACATTTTTCATACAATTTATTTTTGCACCGCTATCGGGGTTTGAACCTGCGTCCCTTACGTTCATGTGTTAGCATCTTAGCCATTCAGCTACATCCTATGATAATTTTTGCCAATCAAAAGTAAAATTTAAATTACTATTGATTTTTTTAAAATATTTATCGACTTTTATTACAAAATTTAATTTTTATATGAAGAAAAATATTAAAGAACTGCATCGAAATTTAGTGTTATAAAATTTAAAAGTTAAGTAAATATATTCCGATATAAAAAAATCATATCGTTCAGCAGTTCAAATTCTTCAAAAAATGGTGACTATCCATAAAGATATGATGTTAAATTATTTTAAAGAAAATTAGAAAAATATTTTTATCGATTCATAAAGTTTTTCGACGTTTTCTGGTTATATCGAAATTTAACTAAAGTTTTATTGCAATCTTTTAAAGGCGATGCAATAAATATAAAGATTTTTTTTTAAAGAAAGTTTCAACGAAATATGATAAATATTTTTAAAGTTAATTAACGTTTGTTAAATAATTTTAAATATTATTATAGAAGTGTAAAACATATTCTATATATCGATTTTTCTGCCCAATTCGGTGCAAGACTTTTAAATATTCTTCAAGAAATAAAAAGAATGGTTGATCGGGAATGCGAACAAGGTATAATGGGATAGCGATTTCAAATTTTTTGTGTCATATTTATTGTTTAATTTTTTTAAATTTGATTTTTTGTATGGAATAAATTTCTAATATTTATACTTCCTTTATGGGAATATCCTTAAATCAGTGCATTTGGAAAGAGTTCTTCAACATTATTGTTATAAATCCAGTTTAAAATGTTTTCTGGATTAATATCATTTTAAATTTTGCGAGACAACAATTTCAGATAATTTTGTAGTTCGTTTGCTCCAAAAAATCAAAAACTCAAAAAAAAATTGTATACATTTAAAAAAAAATTTAATTTTGTTGAAATTTAAATTTCATATTGGCTTGTAGGTGCCCTTTCATTACTGGCAGTGCACAGTTCGCACACGCCTCGAGCCGGGCCTGTATATATGCATATAAGACGAATACTTAAGGGGAAATTTTCTGTTTGCACAATGCGACGCTTTAAAGAAAGAACAATATTTTAATCTAATTTTGTCAGGATTCTGAATTAATTAAAATAAATTTAATAAAACGTATAATTGTTGCCCAAATTATTATGAAAATTAACAAAAATAATATTTAATCATCGATTTATGTTTAATCTGAATCATTTTTAATTCATATTAAAAAGGTTTATTTACTATTATTATTAAGATTTATTATGACAAATACATAAAACTATAAAGATCAAACAAAATATGTAAATCATAAATATTCGCCTTTATTTAAAAAAATAAATAAAAAAAAAAATTAAATCGGAAATAATTTAATTATTAATAATTATAAAAATATCAATTGCAAAAATTTCCTAGAACTGTATAGGAACAAAATTGGGCATAAAATCGCTTGCACGAAAAAAAAAGAGAGAAAAAAACGAGAAACAAACACATAAAAATTCACTTTTTTTTGGATTCGTGTGGAAAATTACGAAAATTGGACATTAAAATCTGAAAAATTTCAAAAATTTTTCCAATAAATCAAAATGTGACTAAGAAGTATTTTTACGCCTAAGAAATATTTTTACGCCTCATTTCTTAGAAGATTTGTAAATATATAATTTAACATTTTTTTTTTTTTATCTTGATGATGTTTATTTTAGCACTAATGACATAAATTTGCAGACCTATTGGCGCTTACAAATTATGGAAATTTATTTTGATTTTTATTTGTAAAAAAAAAGAAGAGTTTTATGGCATTTTAAATCTGCTGACCTTAACCTGACAGTCCAATACATTTTAAGATCAAAAAGCAACACGAACGAAATTAAATCTTTTTTGTGGTTTCTATAGCTCGCTTAGTGGAGTCTAATGTAAAACACGTTTAATTTTTCAATTTTTCTTAACAAAAGTTTATAAATGTGAAGGATGAAATACATGTTTTTTAATACAAAATGTGATGATGCACAGACCTATATTGTGTGTTGTAAACCATATTTTCAAATTAGTATAATTAAGTTGTTATTTCATCACTATATATATATTATGTTATTGTGTAAATTTTGTAAAAATTGTATAATATTCATTGTTCTAAATTGAAAATAAATACAAACACATTTTTCTCTAAAAGATGTCATCATCAGTGAGATTATTCATTAATCATAAAAGTTTATCTTGAAATTCATTATAGTATAGTAAATTCTCACCCCAAAACGCATTACGCATCTATTCATCCCTTTTTATTCAATATACAAAAAAATTCAGATTTCTTTAGTTATTTTTATGATTTATTCGTCATCGTTCAACTATAGAAAAAAAAAATACGAATCATTAAAAATTAAATAAGTGCGAGTTTTTCAAAAGAAAACTACCGAAATAAAAAGCTGTTCAGTGGAAAATGGATGATTTTAAATTTTCCAGTAATTTGAAATGAGGTTTAATTTAAACACCATATGGTTATTTATAAAATAATAAAAGAAATAAAATAAATTTCATATCGTCTGCTGAGAAATGAAACAACGTATGACATTTATACGTCATTATTTGACAATAGCATCATTCGATTCCTCGTACTCGATTTTATAAGTACAACTACTTTGCAATATTCTTAATGTTGATTAAAATGTGTTTTTTAGATGAAAATTGTACGTTACTTGATATTTTTGCATACGTTTTTTTAAATTTTCAAATCTTTAAACTCAAATTACTCGAAACTATACTTTTCATTATACGTTGTTTCATTTCTTAGCAGACGATATATAAAATGTATTTATTTTCATTGAAATTCTATTGACTTCTCTGCAAAAAAAAACAGGACCTGAATTTTATTCTAACATTTGCTATTCAAAAAAGGTTTATAATTTATTTTTGAAAATTGTTTTGACATATCTGTGAATTTTAAGATTTTTTTTTGTAGACAGTTAATTAGATGAGTAAAGAATTTATGTGTCATAAATAAATAAGTATAATTTTTCATCCGTATATTAATTGACCAAGACCAGTCGATATTGGACGTACCTACATATAGTTTTAATATAACTACGAAAAGTAAGAACAAATTGAAAACAACTGAAAACAGCTGCTACCATTTTAATTTACATTTTACATAAAACATCATAATTGTTAGTGGATGAATAAATAGTTATGAATCATAATTCATAAATATGAGTTTTAGCTTTGAATTTAAGCTTTTCTTGACAATAATAAAATTATATCTGAAATTAACGTATTTAAATTTTCCACATCTATTTTGAACGTTATTTCCAAATGGTTTATTAGCCTCATTGATTGACCATTAGATGAAACTTTAATATAGAGTCGCAAGTAAAAGTAATATTTCTATCCTTTGGTATATACCTAGTCTAATATGTACTACGAAATATCATTCTTATTCGAAAAATTGTTATGCTGCATCATCTCATACTATAAAAAGATGATGTGTAGTGCGCAAAATTATTATTTTTTTTTGCAAGGAATTAATATATGAGACAAAAAATGTAAATTAATTTAATAGTATTCTTTATATTCAATGAACCGAATGTGCATTATGTGCAGATATATACTGTACTATACATACCTATTACTTGTACACTATTCATATAATTTCAATTCAAATAATAATAAAAAAAAAAAGATTCGATTAAATAAATTTGATTTTTATCTATAACTGTAAAATCAATTTCTTCCTTAAATTTATACATTATTATTTCATTTCGAATGAGTCATATTACTTTGAAGCAACCCGAAAATAAAATATGGGTGGCAATTATAAATACGAAAATGTGAAGGAAAAATGCATTATTTAAATATAGTCACAATGCAATGCATTTTCGAGACTTATTAGGGCAATGTTGTACATATTATTTGTTTTTATTTATTTTTTTTTATTTTTATAATCAATGCTTCATAAAACACTTTTAAAACATATTTTTGTCATATTTTTAAGGGGAACTTTTTATCATAGATGTTATGGTTATTGATTCATGATTCAGACTATCAAATAAATTAAATTGAATTGAATAAAGAAATTAATAATTAGAGTTTACTAATATAGTGTGTAAACAAAAAGACTCTTTTGTTAGAAGTTGCAAAACTTTGATAAAAATGCTTGAAACCTTTTCTAATATAACCTTTCAGTTGAGATACAATAATATAATGTATTGTTACAAAACTTTGATAAAAATGCTTGAAACCTTTTCTAATATAACCTTTCAGTTGAGATATAATAATATAATGTAATTTCGTTCTCAAACTTATATATTTGAGATTCCAATTTTCACAAATTATGAAGGGACTTAAAATGTTTGGAAGTCCTTAGATGTGTGACCAAATTAGAACTAAAGTCCAACTAAAATATTACATGTCCAAAGTTTTAATTTGCCGTATAGGTTATATATTAAAGTGGAGGCCTAATCAGGCTTAAGATTCATAGCAATTTTGGGTTCTATAAACTTTTTTTTTCGAAATATTAACAAAAATCGATGCATAGCAGAGATGATACAGCATTACCTACGTTCAAAAGAAATTCTATAATTATTTTAAATGTTTTATCAAACTATAAGTTTATGCCAAGTACCTTTAATTAAAATTTTATATAAATAATGAAATTAAAATTATTAAAATAAAAGTGAATCATTCAATACATTTATTTCAAATTTAATTTCATTAGCATTTTAAAACGCATTTGACCTTCTGAGAAATTTTCATATTTAGTCTAAGTATACATTTATTTTGATATTTTTACAATACTTTTAACTTATGCGATAAACTTTACCTGACATTTTATAGTTCTATCTATTTTAGAAAAAAAAAATACAAATTAAATAAATGATCGCTAATAATTTATTGTATGAAAGTTGGAATGATTCAAATGAAAATGGAATTGAATATTAATTTGTAAATAACATAATTCTTAATTAAGAAAATTATTGTTAAAAAAATATTTATATCTATACTAATAGCATAAATTTTGTGTTTATGAAATCATTTTTACTCTTTTGTTTTTTAACTTAAGATATAGTTTACTTGTAATTATGTTGGTATATATATAATGAGTCATGAATTAAGTATATTTTTATGATCTTAACGCTAAATTATAGCTAGTTTTAATTATTTCCTTAATAAATATAAAATTGACAGAAAATTAACTTCGATCTTGTCTGATGATTGAATAAATAGGTTTAAAGTCATGTTTCAACTCAATATATGATTACTAATAAATTTAAAGCATACAGAGTTTTCGTAACGCTGAAATCAAACACTTCGGAAATTTAAATATTGAAATCATGCTTATAGTATAATTATGTATATGATTTAATTTTATAACGATAATGGTTTTGAATAATGTTGATTTAAATTTTTGCATTTACGTTTCAAAGAGGAAATACGAGCAGTATTTAGAATATTTAGATGTTAGATAGTATAAGAGTTGGAAGGAGTCTATAAACACTAACTCTAGCTTTAATAAGGAAGAAATTTAAATATGAAATGAATACTAATTTGAAACTAAATTAAAGAATTAAGTTCTAATGAGAATTTTTAATGAAGATACCAGAAATACTAAAGTGTATTCTTAATCAACGCTATAATAAACACCTATTATGTACGTAATTGTTTTTAATTTTTTAATTTTTACAACAAAAAAATTATATTTTCACCTAATCTTTGAATTTTTTTTTTGTTTGATTCAATGTTCACTTATGAGCAATAAAAATTCATTATATTTTGCCAAATGTTGTTGACACCTGGGAATTTTGTGTATTTTAGAATCATTGAATTTCAAGGTTGTTCTTCTTTATTGTGATTTTTTGTTAAGTTCATATAGGATTTTATAAAAGTTATGACAATGAACTCTGAGATTTACTTTAATTTATTTACATAGTAAAATATATGTACACGTCAACATAAAAAACTATATATTTTGTTTTTTAAATCCTTTTTATATCCAGTGACCCACAATTGTTTTTTTGTTAGTTTTGTTTTGAGCAGATGTAAAGCTTCTGGTTAATTTTAAAGACGCTCAGTATACACATTTAAATATGAGTCATTATGTACATAAACAAAATATTTTAATAAAGAAATGATCAGGAAGTTGATATAGTTTTTATTTTGATTCACTAAGATAATTGAGTTGTAAGTAATGTCCGTCTGTCATGGCAGATAACTCATTAATGCCAAAAATTAAGAATTCTTTAAAAATACAAATAGTGAATTGATACTTGTTTTTTTTGTAATTATTAGATATTTATTTGTATATAGTCTCAACCCTTTTCGACCCGACTTTGGGTTGGTGGCTTTAGGCAAAATCTGAAAATGGGAAACTGATAATACTCGCCTAAATATGAAATAAACCCATTTTTGTAATGGTGGTGTTGCCAGATATCGAAGAATGTGCTGGGATAATGAGTCCCAACAGGGTTTTGTGGGCCCCATTAAAAAATAAATTTGGCTTATTTGGTATATGAATAAAATAAATCAAAGTAGTAAAAACCATTCAAATATTTAATTTTATATATTTATTTATTAATTTCATATATTTATATCATAATTTAAGATAATATTTTATTCAATTTCAACATCCTGTGTTGTAAGATTGTTTTCACTTAGTTCGTTTGCTTTTACAGGTTCAACAGGTACCTCAGCTTCTTCAGGGTTTGCTTCAACATCACTTGGCAAATATTCCGAATCACTGCCAGAAAAATCAGCACCATCATCGAGACTACTCTCTTCCAAAAGAACACGAATTTCAGCCTCCATCAATTTTGACCTGACCATTTTCTAAAAATATAACAATGTTGTAAAAAACTATTGGGACATAATATCCCACTCAAACAGTCCATAAAGTACCGTTGGGAAAAATAATCCCAATCAAACAATCCATAAAACACTGTTGGGACAAATAATCTAAAAGGAAAAAATAGCTTAAGTTTCGTAATTTTTTTGAAATACTTACTTTTTATAATGTAATATGGGTCTTCTTGTCCCTAGTAATTAGAATATTGACACTTTTGAATTATTAATAGAAGTAAAACACTCAAATATAAAAAATTTATCCGACGTGATTAGGCACGTTCCAATTTTTAGATCAAAACTGGCAGAAATATACAAATAGTTCTTACGGCAAAAATTTCAAATATAACAATAAAAAAATGAAATTGCATCATAAAAATAGAAATTGGGATAAATATATCCCAGGAGGGTCGAAAGGGTTAAATAAGAAATAAAATTTATTACAATTTCCCAAAGACATAATTATGCAAGAGTATATTTTTAATCCAAGCGAACTCTATGACTGAAAATTTAATAAAAAATTTCCGTCTGTTTATCTTTCTGTCTGGCTGTCCTTTTGTTCCATACTGAAATGCTTAGAACTATTAGGCTAATTTAGTTCGAATCTGTGCCAAATAATCTCGTTCACTTTCAACAAAACTAAAGGATAATGTTTGAAACTTCTCCTTAATTTTTTTAGTGTTTAACAAAATAACGTGGCGCTTAGAATTTTTTTTTAATTAAAAAGCCTGAGAAACAAAAATTATTATCACAAACCTGAAATTGGGCGACTTATAGAAAAATTTATTTTTATAAAGTTTTTCTGTAATTTCTAGATTTAAATATATGTAATAATTAATAATTGTTTCACGCTTTTTCAGAATATAAACTATATCTAAAAACATATTTCATGAGTCAAATTTACTCAGTCAATTATTTGGCATAATCAGTATCCTTTTGATATACCAAAAGTATGTCCGTCCTAGGTGATAAGATTTCCCTAGTACAATCTTATTTTTCTATGATGCGTAATGCGTAATGTCATAAATTTTACAATAAGCAAAATTACAATAAGCGTGTAATGGATGATTTTTCTTCGAAAAATATATTCAATTAATAATGATAGTGAGAAAAACATTACTATGAGTAAACTACAAAGTTTGATAGCGTTTACTATCGAAAATCCTGCTTTTGGAGTTTGTGGACCCGATTTTCTTATTATTTTACCAGTATTCAGGCGCAGTCTTTTAAGTTTGATGTTCTTTGTCTTCTCGATTCTACGACAATTGCTCGCGAAACAAATGCTCGGGAAACAATTGCACAAAAAACAATTGATCGAATAACAATTTCTCGAAAATTATTGAACGAAAATTAAAAAGCAAAAATCGCGCGATTATTTTTGTTATTAATTGAATTATCAAGTTCTTTGCTCTTGGTTTTTATATCCGCGACGGGGCGTGGCGAAGTTCTGACTGACTCCATTATGTTTTTCTCCTTTTTTAAGATTTTATATGTATATTTTTTTTTTTTTAATTTTTTGAGATTGTTCCATTGCACTCTTCTGAGTGTTCTTTCCAATGGAAAAATTAGTTCGTTTATTGAAATTAATATTCTAAAAAATGAAAAACAGAACAATTTTATGATAAATATTTTCTTATATTGAAATTTTGAAATATTTTTCGAGCAAACGGTTTTCGAGCAAATGTTTTTCGAGGAAATGTTTTTTTTTTTTAGCAATTATCGGAGTAGGTACCTACCTGTCTTCTCACTTGTGTGATTAATTTACAACATAAATAATGCTTTTATAGAAATAGTCAAATAATAACTTAATTTTAAGTTTAATTAGAATGCGTTACATTGTTGAATGCTAAAAATATAGATAAAATTCTATATACAAAATATTTCGTCTGTTATAAAACCGCCAAATTGTCTGATTACTTGATCAGAAAGCGTCTCTAAATTATAAATATACAAAATAAAATAAAATATTACTCATTTAATTGCATAATGTTATCACAATTCCTATTCTTTTGTAATAAATTAAGAAAAAATAAAAACCAAATACTAATTAAAATAGTAAATCAATTTGTTTTCAAATGACACTCAAATTACCGAAGAATTTTATTTATGCAAAAAATAATGGAAAGCTCCCAATTATAAAAAAAATAAAAATTAAAACATAAAAAACAAGTCTAATAAAAATTCTTTAAAGATGAAAATAAAAAAAATATATGTATAGTATTAAGAAACTTTTTGTATCGCAGCGATTAAACGCATTTAAGAATTGATTACTCATCAACCTGTCCGATTATTTATATATTTTGAAAGCAAAAGTTCAAGCAGAAACAGAGCTTTTTATTTTAGCGCGAATTTAATGGCAGCAGCATTAATAAATTCTTATTTGTCTGCTAAAAAAATTGTTAATTGACAATTAATTCAATATTATCCGCATTTATATAAATTATTGAAATTGTGAAAACGTTTGTTGGTTAACAAGTTTTTTTTTTTTTTTTTTTTACAATATTTTGTTGTTAATTTTTTAAGTCTTGCAAACAAAAAAGCTCTAAAATACCTAAACTGCTTGAAATTTTGTCAGAATGATATCATCGCTATGAAGTTTTATGTCATCCAGTAGATTAATGTCCCTGGGCTTATTGTTTTTTGACGTAAAAGAAAGAATTTATTTTGCGTAAATTTTAAATAGGTATTAAATGTTTTTTGTATAAATTATAATAATTTAAAATTTTTAAAAATTATTAAGTAGGTTTATAGTTCAAAAATTTCCATTATTATTTTATTTTAATATTTTAAGTTAAATAATAATGAAATAAATATGTTTTATTTTTGAAGGATATAGAACGAAGATGGAAAATATTCTGAATAAAAACTGGAAAATTTGTTTGTTCGATTTCTCTATATGTTTACACTGCGATTGAAGAGGATAAAAGTCTGGCTGAATATCATTAAAAATAAATTAGAGCTAGGTCATTCCAAGAGCCGCACTATACTCTTCGACGGATCGATTGAAATTATTTATTTATTTTTTTTAAATTCAAAACGTTAAAAGATTGTCATTTTTTTATCTTGAAAGTTAATTTCTTTGATGAGTAATTTCCACAAATAAAGTTATTTTATTTTAAAAGAAAAATTTATAAAAAAAAAAAATTATTCTAAATTGAGTTTTATAAAGACAAAAAAAAAAACAAAAAACTCATCATGTTGTATTATTCATTCTGACTTAATGAAAATATTTGATGATTCCGGGTGTTAAAAATGCTTCTGACCATTTGATAAAGTTATCAAAGAATTTCTAAAAGATATATAAAACAAAAAAACGAAAACAAAAAAAAAATAGGAAAAATTAAATTTTCATTCGGGTGTTATTTACTAAATGTTTCAATGATAAGAAATATTTAAATTGCTATTCATGGTGGCGACCTGCCAGTATATTACTTATAATATATATATACAGTGAATTTCGGGACAAAATAATCAATTGTAATAAAATTTGGCCTGCTTTCTTTTAGACTTAGTCATACATTATATTATTATAGATAAATTTTATGTATTTTCAGTTTATTTTAATTATAAAATCCGTATTTAAAATCATGGAATCAATAATTTTAATGTTGTTAAGGGTTTTGAGTTACACGGCTGTCAAAATGTTGTAAAAAAAATAAAATTATTTATTATTTTTATTCATTAAACATAAGCTTGACAGAAATTTAGTGAATGCAAAAAGAAATCTACTTTAAATTTGAAAAATAGATAATAATAATTGAAAAGTCAGACCTTAAATTAAGCTTACTTCGTCGTGGATTGTTTCCTTTATTAACATGTTTAATTAACTAAATTAAATAATTATTGCCGGATTTCTAATATTCTTTTATTGTTTAATGGGCTTTTAGAATAAATCGATTTTATATTATGAGGGTATACTATACTGAAATGCAAGTGACTCACTTTCAGCTGCATTTATTTATTGATATATACGTTTTTCGGTACTTTCTGAAAATTCTTTCTTAATATACGTATATATTATGTAAGTGTTTGGGGCCAAAAGATGTAAAATGCTTCAAATTCTAAATGCCAAAAAAAAATAAAGTTTAGTTTGACTAATTTTATTAAATTTTATCATTTCATTATCTTATGATGCACCTTGCATTAATAGTTTTGTTTTGTGAAAATAAAAACAAAAAATATCAGTATATATATATATTTTTGTTTATATGCGGTGTACACACGAGTTATCAATGAAAAAATAGTATTAGGCGCCTAATTTGTTAAAGGTGCAATAATATTGTAAAATGTAAATATTTTGTTTGATAAATCAATTATGGTGACACGAATTACGTTAACAGCTTATATGAGATAAATAAAAAAAAAATAAAAAAATAGTATGCTCTAAATGGGATTGAATTATTATTTATTAGTTCACGATGGATTTTTTAGTCATTTTTTAGAATCATTACTATCTATTAAATTAGTAAATAAAAAAATATAAATGTAGTGGAAAAATTAGTTCGAAATGCAACAGTAGTCCTTTAAATAATAAATTTTGTAGTATCTATCTGCACATAATATTTAAAATAAAATTCTCTTAGTTTTTAAATTCGAAAAATGTGTTTATTTTAAATAAAAACAGAGAAACGAAAAGTTGAACTTTTTTTTAACTTTCCGAATAGTAGATAAACTTATCCATAAAAGTTTTTTTTTTTTTGTTGAAGTGGGTTCAAATTCAGACGAACTTTTATGAACACAAATAAAAATTTCTGTAAAATATATATGTACTATTATATTGGCCAGGTGTTCGACAATCTTTTCAGAATTTTTTTTTTTCATTCATCACTTTTACATATTTAAACTATTGAATAGTTCCTATAAGTTATTCAGCATAGGAATCTTCATGAATTTTTTTTTGTACTTACATATACATAATATTGAATAATGGATTGCACATTAGGAAATGATTCATCATTTTGAAATTTTTGGGATGTAATATGTATAGCAATTAAAGAATTAAAAATTTAAAAATATGAAATTGCAAATGTTATTCTGATGCTTCACTTCATATTCTCTTATCAGATGAATATAGTGTAATAAATAGTAACTTGTCAAATATTTACAATGAAATACACAGAATATGAAAATTATAAAATAAAATAAATTTAAAGACATTGAAAAAAGAAATAAAATTATATATTTAAGATTTGTGTTAATTAATTAAGAATTTATGGACCGATGAAAAAAAATAAGTATATGTACGTTTATAAGATTCTACATATCGTACAATTTTTCAAGAAAAATTCTTTATTGATATATTATACTTAAAAGGTATATCATTTTATTATTAGAAAAAAATATTTTTTTTAATACGTTTCATTTGGTTGCAACAATGTCATTGAAATGACTACACTTCAACTTAGCGTTTAAATTGTAAATTTTTTTATCAGTTTTAAAGAACCAAAAAAAGTCAAAAATATCTTCAAATATCTTTAAATAATAAAAAAAATATCAAAATATCTTCAAATAATAATTACTCTAAATAACAATTTTGTTTAAAATAATGTATCTATATTTATTATTATCTTTATCTACAAGTATTAGATATTTTTAGTTCATTAATTTGTATTTAAGGAATAAAATATTTGTGATTTTTGCGGTTGAATGATAATGGGAAAAACACAAAAATAATTTTTATAATTATTATTATTATGTAATATAATTGACAAGAATGTGATGATACATCATGATATAATTCGGGATATTATTATTATATTATGCTATATTTTTAATCCAATTATCTAATTTGATTAAATTCATTAATAAAAATAATATATATAGATTCCAATTATATTTTTTTAATGGGATAACACGTAATTTAGTTTATTTAATTTTATTTGATAGAGTGATAAACTCTATGCTTAGGGTAAAATAGAATTATGTGTAAAAATGTGCATAATATATTACGTAATATATTATGTAAGTATTTAGAAGTTTTTAAGCTATAACAATTTTTTTAATAAAAACCGAAACCTTTTGTATTTATTTTTATCTATATTTAAAATTATTTTTCCTTTTATTTAAAAGAAAAATGTAATTTTTAATTTAACACTTAAATTTGAGAAAACTTACAAACAATGTTAATTATATAATTTTATTTATCAAATATGTTAATAACTAAACCAAACATTATGATCCAAAGATTTTTATAATTTTAATATATAACTTAAAATTTATTTATTCATAAATTCACATTATATAGGCCCCCATTCCTTGAGCACTCGATAATTTATTCATACTTTGATGCCTTAATCTTAAGCGAGTATAGGAAACACAATTTACATTTTATATATTGTTAAAAAAAAAAAATTAAAGAATATATTCCATTGAAGTTACTCATCATTGATAAATTTTTAGTGTCAAATATTTTGTGCAAAAGATAAACAAACATGACGAAGAGACTTCACTTTAACCTCTGCGACATTATTTTCATCAATTCCTTTGATAATGCGTATATTTTGAATTCTATTATAAATTCTCATCATAATGTACACACAGTACCATCATATACAACACATCTTAATTTATTTTTAATTTAATTGAGAAAAACTTTATTGTTTTTATTTTCATGCGCATCATGAGATTTTTACAATTAAAAAAAAAAAAAATTATACTTAAGCAAAAAAAAACCATAAGCCGCTAATTTAGGAATTGTTTGTTTTTAATTTACAAATTTTTTCATAACATTGTGTATATTTACATTACATACGTATATACACATTTATTTTTATATTGACCTAATATAGTAGTGTGGCGAAATTACACCTTGTTTGACGGAAATTTTTTAAATCGGATTCAACTGGATTCTATTGAATTTGCGCCACAAAAAAAAAAAATGACGTCATGTCACATTTTAAAAAATTATAGTTATATAGTTAACAATTATTATCACGTGCTGAAAAAAAATACTTTTACTACAAAGAATTTGAAATTTATCATTATTTTGGAGATTCCATCAAACTGATTTAAATTTTTATAATTATTTTTGTCATATAATCATAAAAATAAAACCAACCACAAAAGTTTTCAAATGCAATGCTTGAGATGCAAACAGCTAATGTATGTGTGTATTATGAAAAAGCATGTTTCAAATCATATTAATGCTAACAAAATGATAGATAGACAAACAAATCTTAGATGCTTCTTCAACTCGACCTCTAAATTATCGATTATATTTCGAACAAGTGGGCAATTGCACAAAACTAATTTAAAATGTAGGAAATAAAAATTCCTTAACGCAAACGATGTTCAAGAACAATTAAATCATTAAATAATACTAGACCTAATGATGATTTAGTTCGCCATAGCAATTAAGGATAATAATGTTTGAATTAATACTTTTGTATCGCAATTTTTTCCTTTTTGTTAATTTTCGTGTTTTTATATATTTCTTACTTTTGTGTCTTTATATCTCTTACTTTTATGTTTTCTCAGCAAATCATACCATAGTTGTTGGATTATAAATATCTACGTTAATAATATTTTAATACAATTATTATTAATTAAATTAACAATTATGAATCTCTGAAAATTTATTATTTAATATTTTTTTTTTTATAATTTATAATAAAAGAAAAGAATAAAATAAGTTATAAAACAAAAGAGGAAAAAAACAAAATTTGAATATACAATGCGCCAAAAATAAATTCGTTATATTGTGGTACTAAAAAAACTAAAAGGTGATTATGTTGAGAATTCTAGTTAACATATTGTTTCATATAATTACGCTAGATGTCTCTTAATATTCTCTTTTGTTTTTTTACCCATAATTCAAATTGATATAATTCGTTATAAAATAAAAATTATTCAAAAAATAAAGAAAAATTAAAAAAAATAATTGTAAAATGTGTTCTCAAAATGTAGGTTATTCTTCCATCTGTTCCTCCGGCTCGCAATAAAACGCTTATAATAAATATGCGTAATCTCGTTCACTTTCAGTCAAGCTAAAAAGTGAGATTCTCCGACTACGGGTTTGGCAATTGGAAGCTCTCAACCGATCAAGGGTCTAAATAATTTTCGTATAAAATTTATAGAAATTTGGAATTTATATATTAGAATAGAGGGTCGATTGTGTCCAAGGATTCGGGCTTGGGACTACTGAAATTAAATTTTATTAAAAATTGGTCTATGAGTTAATGTCGGCTGAAGGAATCGAACTGGTACAAGAAAGAATATTTCAATGTAAATTGATATATATGTAATTATGGATGGAGATCGAATATCAAAAAATTCATCCGAAAGAATTTTAAGTCGAAAACGGGCCACATATTTCATTTATGATATACCTACTGTTCTATATGTATTTTCACTTTTTACTAAGATTAAAGTTATTACATTTTGTATGCAGGCACCTTTTCATATATAATTATTTTAATTTGAATTATTATGAACATTGAATTTAATAGATTGCAGATCAAAAATATATTATTTAAGTGACACCTAAAATTTTTTTTTAAATTTTCATAGTTATTAGTAAAAGTGCTATTACAGTCCCCTTCTAGAAATTATATACATTTACATGTTTTAAGTGAATTTTTATATAAATCGAAAATGATTATTATTTTGTTGACATTATTTTCATATTTTATATTGAACTAGCGGTCTCGCCTATATTAGATCAATTATTTTCAGTTTTTTATTATGTTATCTGACCTGAATCGGCTTTGAAATAAAGTAATTCTAAAAAAAGGTCTCCTAAACACGATCTACTTAGTGATAAAAACATCATTAAAATACAATATGTAATTTTCAAATTTGGACAACTTTATTTTATACTAGGTATATACTAAGATTTTCAAGTGTAGAGATAAAAATTGTAAAATTATTATTAAATATTAGATAAACACTTTTATTTTTTCAATTTAAAAATATAATAAACAAAAAATTAATTCGTTCTCCTGCAAAATAGTTATTTTGCTGATGCAATGCTCACTTTAATTTGGAAATTAAGATTGTTTTTTAATTTATCAATTTTCATTTACTTATCAATTGGTTTTATTTATATGGCTATTTATTTTAAGAGCGGTGCTTTATTTCATATTTTATTGAATATAAAAATAATAATAATTCATCAGAACAAATTAGTAAAGGCTTCTTTATTCAAAAACATTTATATATTTTATGTCTTATGAACTTGCATATTTTTCAAATTCTATAATAATTTCAATGGAGATTGAATGTAAAATTAAAATTTTTTTTGGAAAATAGAATATTATTTGACGGAATTTTATAGTTTATTTAAAATCTACCCATTACTCAATAATTGAGTAAAATAATTCCAGATAGGATAGTTTGCCAAAAGAAGGACTACTTATTTTGAAAAAATTGGAAGTATGGTCACCGTATCTATGCGTTAATAATATTATATTTTAATCTATTAAATCAAGTATTTTTAAATGGATACTTAAAAGAATAGTACAAGACAAAGTTTAATTAAAATCTAGATTGTTCAACTTCTCGTTATCTACATTGTTTTATTAGGTGACTAAAATTGTTTCAATATTATATATGTAGATTTGAAAAATAATTAATTTTCTAAACTTTTATCGAAGTCTGCCAAATATTTAATGATATTATAATAATTTTGTTATTCTGTTCACTATATAATTTATATAATAATAAATATTGCTTATCTTTTTTTCCTTGTCTGGTTACGGCATATTACAGTAAGTGATTAATATTAATCGTGATCAGTAAAAGAGCGAATGCATATTTTTATTTTGGAGATACCTTTTTGCTCTATTATATGTGTAGAAGTGAATATACTGTCTGACTTAAATAATTTGGAATTAAAGAAAATAGAATTTATCATTAAATTATTTATAAAAAATTTTTAATCCATAAGATGATCGATAATAACTATACATTATAAAGTTGTGATTTTTATGGCTATACCTATATATACTTTATCATAAGATGAAATTTTCATTGAAGAATTCTTCTTTATTCACTTTTTATTTCAATAATATCAGTTTATCAGCGAATACCCAATAATATTAAAAATACGGGACCCGTTTTCAGCATTGCGATTTAGAATACTTTAATTTTAATACTCTTCGGTCGCAATCAGGGGCTAAACATATATTTTAGAGTTCCATCAATATTATTGTACCAATAAGAGTTACTCGAATACCACATAGAAATATAATAATTTGCATCGAAATTCTAACCTTGTCTTATAATCTAGGTACCCAATACACTAATAATTTTCATCGAAATCCATTAAAACCATTTAAACCGAAATACAGACCCTAGTCCAAATTTTTCAACTGTAATAATTTTTTAAGTTCCTTTAATTCACATCTATCTACCCATATACTAACTAGTTTTTACTATGGAATCTATTGAAATTTTTTATAAAATTTAATATTTATAAAATTTTATAGGATTAAAACTTTTGGTTGGTTGAGAGCCTCCAACTCCCAAACTCGTAATAATAAAATCTCAACTTTTAGTTGAGGTGAAAGTGAACGAGATTGCGCATGGTTTAGAATTTATAATTTATGTTTTCGCTTTTTTATAAGTTCCAAACATTCAAGTGGCGGACGGACAAACATTTAATGAAAACGTTAACTCAAAACGATAAATTGTAAAATTTTATGGACCTACTGACGGCAGTATTAAATCAAAAAGCTCTCTTTAATTAAATTTAATATATTTTAGTTTTATTATAGGGTTTCAGAAAAATTTCAAATTTATATTCAAATTAATGAAAACGTTAACTCAAAACGATAAATTGTAAAATTTTATGGAATTTTTTTTATAATATTTAATTAAAACAACTTTGATAATGTTAAGCTTTGAGTTGCTTAAACAAAAATAGATTATAAAATTTTGTTATGTATAATTGTACACCTGTGAAATTTAAGTTTCAATTACTTATCTATATCTACTCTAAGTGTCTACGTGAAATAGTTATCTATAAATCAATAATGATAACATTATGTTTGATTTGTGATTACAAATAAAATAAAAAAATTTTACAACATAGGTATAATTTTATAATTAGATTTCTTTTATATTTATATCTGCATCGTAAATAATAATTGAAATACATAATGATACATTTTTTTATAAAAAAATTTTTATTTTATTTTTAATTACCATTTTTAATAGTTTTTCTGATGAACTATTTTTATGAATAATTAAAAAAAAAAACTTTTTCTATTCGTAAACCGTTCCAGTTCCAGAATTCCTAATTAAAAATCAAATGGAAATTTAGAAACCTTATAAATTTAAATAAATCACCGAGTGACACAAGCACCTCTACACAAGCACCTCTACGTGTGAAGCTTCACGACATATATACAGCTAATTTTCGACTTTGTTATTAGATACAGTTGGAAAGGTCTTGGAACGTAGATGCGAAAAATGTCATATGTCATCCAGAAAGGTCAAAAGGTCAACAAGTTATGGCCATTTGAATTTTTTTTTCACCTTTTCAGTTTTTGGCCTATAAGTTGATGACTTTTTGACCTTTCTGGATGACATATGACATTTTTCGCATCTACGTTCCAAGACCTTTCCAACGGTACTTAGCATGAGTGGATGGGGTCAATAGTACAAAAGTTATGACCGGATATTTGAATCATGACCTCTACCTTGAGATAACCGAATAGTATGTTTGTTTGTTTGTTTGATTGTTTGTTTGTGGACAATCAGTCTCCAATATGATTTCCACTCAAGCTCAAGTCCCAAAAATGTCCTAAATTAAAATGTCCCAAAATCCAAATTGTCCCAAAATCCCAAAATGTCCTAAAATCAAAAATGTCTCAAAATCAAGAAATGTCCCAAAATCAAAAATGTCCCAAAATCAAAAATGTCCCAAAATCAAAAATGTACCAAAATCCCAATATGTCCCAAAATCAAAAAATGTCCCAAAATCAAAAATGTCCCAAAATCAAAAATGTCCCAAAATCAAAAATGTCTCAAAATCAAGAAATGTCCCAAAATCAAAAATGTCCCAAAATCAAAAATGTCCCAAAATCCCAATATGTCCCAAAATCAAAAAATGTCCCAAAATCGAAAATGTCCCAAAATCAAAAATGTCCCAAAATCAAAAATGTCCCAAAATCCAAATATGTCCCAAAATCAAAAATGTCCCAAAATCCAAATATGTCCCAAAATCAAAAAATGTCCCAAAATCAAAAAAATTACCCAAAATTTCCAAAAGTCTAGTTCCCTAAATGTTCTTCTGCTCCAACAATCACTGATTGCTCGCACGCACGCTTAGCGTCTTGCGGCACACAAATTGATATCATTTCTTTTGTGTGATGAATTGAATTGTGTACGTAGCTTGCTTCACGAGTTTTAACTGCGCCAAGAAGTGTTTTTAGTTGATATAATATAACATTAAATTATATTAAATTATAAAATTCTTAATTAAGTATGTATTATTTAAATATTTAGAATAGAATCATTGTTCTGTAACCTTATATTATTTATATGAAATAAATAATAAATTTCAGTATCCATTAACACAAACAATTTCACTACATAACTATATAATGTATATTGAAGATTCAATGATTACAAAATTTTTTGCAATATTATATTTTTTATGAAATAACAATCCTTATCAATGTTTATTTATGTTTGTAAACAATTAATAATAATTGATTGACTCATTCGAAACTAAGTGCAGGTGTGGTAAGCATGGCCGGCCCGTCCATAGAAGCCAAGGCCCGCATTGCGCCAAATTCCTTTACAAACAATCAAAAATTTATTGATCGGTGATAATTTTAAATATTTATTTAATTTATTTTCTGAAAAAACGTATTTTGTAACAACAAATATTGAAATTTGTAAGGATATCTGGTACGAACTATTATAGTTATTACCAAACTAAGGGTCAAATATATACTTTATTGTTATTTGACGGGTCAAATATGTACTTTATTGTAAAATTAAAAAAAAAATGCCACAGCAGTCCTACTTATATCTCTATACGTACCTACATATATCTATATCCGTTTGCATAATTGCCTATCCCATTTGATTTTACCAAAACAAAATTAGCTATACAACAAGGATTTAAAAGATGAATATATATATTTAACTTGGGGCGGCCAAGTAAGACTTGCAGGCGGGCGACTGCAAGTGTTGCACCGGCCCTGGTGGTAAGTCAAAGTAAAATGATTCCTCTTTTAATTAAAAAAAAAGTCTCAAGTATTGTGACCACTTTTTAAATTCGAAAAAAAATGTAATTGCAATAAAAAAAAAAAGTCATTTTAATAATGATTTTTTATTTATTAAGGCATTTCATGAATTCTATTAGTATTATAGATCATTATAGGCATATATATATATATATCTAGTTGTATATGGATTGGACGAAAAAAGAGTAGTGAAAACCAGAGGTTTTTCCAAATCACAATTTTTTTTATTTTTTAACATCATGACTGAGCCGGTTAGATTTTTATATACTTTTCTAAATCTATACTATGTCTGGTACAAGAAAATCTAAAATATATGTATTATCTACGTACTGTTAGTGTGCTTTAAAAAATTATTCTACACTACTTTCTTGCAAGGTCGTGAAGTATGCTGCCCTGAGAACGGATATAGGCCGGAGAATTTAAAAAATGTTGGCCCATATGGTACATATTAAATAATTTTCTTTAAGTAAATTATAGGTAAAAATTTTAACACATATTTATTGAATTTTAATACCGTCTATCATATTTTTACTTTTAAATTACTTAATTTCGTTTTAAGTCAAAATAAAGCAAATCAAAAAATTATTGGACCATAAAATTAACAAAATATAAAAAAAGAATTAAAATAAAATGTAGAACAAAAAAGAAACTAATTAACTAATTAACTAAATAAGTTTTTTTATTAACTTACACCAAGGCTTACACCAAAATTACTAAAGAAAAGTAAGCGAGTGCTAAAGTTTTGAAGATACAAAGTAATACATAATGTATTGTATATAATGAACCTACCTATCTTTATTTCTACAAATAATACAATTTGTAATAATGGACGTATGAATAAATAAAGAATTGCATTTAATTGAATAAAGTTTATATACATATTTTATATATGAATCCTTTAATAACTTCATGGCTTAATAATGTATAAGGCTTTTTTCCAATTTCTACAATTATGTTATGCATAATATCTAGCTACATATATAGATATGAACATGTTATTTAATAATACTAAAGAGACTAGATAACACAAAAATGATTATAATCAACATGTGGGCATGAATACGAAGGATATATGTTAAATTTGTTTTTTTTTTCTTCGTACAGTGCCTATACAAACAAATTTGATGAGATAAATACTTTAAAAATTGGCGACCTACTGACGGCAGTATTAAATCAAAAAGCTCTCTTTAATTAAATTTAATATATTTTAGTTTTATTATAGGGTTTCAGAAAAATTTCAAATTTATATTCATATTCATATATCCTTTATTTTGTATTAGTATTGAAAATGCAAGTGAAAAGTATGAAATTTTTTTGTGCTTTATATTTTTGTTGTGAAATTAGGAATATTATAGTAGTGCAGTCTATAAAATATAAATTCTTTTCCTCAGACACAAAAACGCAAAAGTTTTTTTTTAAGTTTATAAGTACATTTAATATTGGTAATGGATTATAATGATGACTATTACAATAACTTGTAAAACTTGTACATATTGTGTATATATTATCCATATAATACTTTTTAGCTTTTGTAAATTATTCTTAATTATTTACTTATATTCATGTTTATCTATAATAACCTTTTGACCTTTGAAATAAATAATTATTTATGACTTCTATAACCACATGGAAATTCCTATAAAGGAGTGGTGAACAGAATATATTATGGAATGTCTGGTTAATAGGATTTTTTTTCTATACATACTGCAAAATGAACATTTACATATAATTTAACTCGTTAATTCATTTAATATTAGTTTTTCATTATAAAAAAAATAAAAGAGAAAATAAAGTAAAAAGGTGTGAAGGTTTATTCCTTATAACATAATATGTTTATAATTATATCAAGTTTAAAATAAATTACAAAGACATCATAATTTTTGATTTTCAGTTAAATTTGCTATAAACTCCGTCATAAATCCATTACTTTATTCATAATTTAATTTTTTAGCCTAATATGAAATACAATTTATCTAAATTTAAATTTTGTGTTGCAAAGATTTCTAAATTTTTTCCAAAATAAGTCATACTTAACCATGTTTTATTCATTGTCTCAAAGATAAATAAATAATATGGAACATAGGGAGGAAACAGATTATTCTTTAAGACATATCCTTATTTATATAAATAAATTTTCTAAAGTTAAGCTCTACATATTATATTTCATTGCACTTAACTATTATTTAAAATTTTTATGCACTTTTATCGTTGATCAGTGTGTATTCTTTCTATATTATCGTCTGCTAAGAAATGAAACAACGTATAATGAAAAGTATAGTTTCGAGTAATTTGAATTTAAAGATTTGAAAATTAAAAAAAACGTATGAAAAAATATCAAGTAGCGTACAATTTTCATCTAAAAAACACATTTTAATCAACATTAAGAATATTGCAAAGTAGTTGTACTTATAAAATCGAGTACGAGGAATCGAATGGTGCTATTGTCAAATAATGACGTATAAATGTCATACGTTGTTTCATTTCTAAGCAGACGTTATATAAAATATTAAGTTTAATATATTCTTTAATCTTCTTTTATCTAATCTAATATATAAAAGTGAAAATTCTCTGTTTCTCTGTTCTCAATCACGCCTAAACCGCTGGACCGATTTGGCTGAAATTTTGAACTTAAGTATCATTGCGGCCCGAGATGGTTATAGGGTACTAGAAAATTTAATCCGAGGCCCCGGCAGAGGGCTCTCTAAGAAGCCGATTTTTCAATTTATATTCCGATAAAATATTATAGCGTTGGACCCGAATCGACTATTTAGAAGACTGGATCTGTTAAGGCACCGGGGAAGTGGCTATTTAACAAATTTTGAAATTTTTTTTTTTAGTGTTCAAAATCTGGATTAAAGTGTTTTGATATTAATATAAGTTCGCGACTACCGTGCGAAGCTGGGTATTTCGACTAGTTCTTTATAAAAAAACCAACTGACAGAATAACAAACCTTATAAATAACATGCAAATAACAGTTAATAATAAACATTAAATCAACATAATATATAATTATGTACAATTGTTCATACTAACAAAATTACCCTTTTACAATTAATATCCCTTCACTCTTTTTTAATCAATAGTAACTAAGTAAATACATTCATTATTGTAAATTAATAACATTAATGAATAATTTAGAAAGCTCTTAATATTAAGCGAATATATAATATATTATGGATTTTAATTTTCCTTTAGAGAACCCTTGACATTTATTGCATTTTTCAAAACTTTTTTGGGTTATTTTTTATTTAATTTAATTTCTTAAAAAAATTGGTTGTGGCTTTTGGTAATAAACAATTGACCTATTTTTGTATAAAACAAAAAAAATTTTTATCTGTTTCATTTATTTTTTATGCTAATCTATGATCTATCTATCTATCTATATATTCAAAAAAAGAAAGTCTGTTTACGTTATGAAGCTTATAAACTTCTGTAATAATGAACCGATTTGAATGAAACTAATCAGAGCTGTAAAAATTCAAATCTTTGGTATTGAGTACTATAGTAATGATTACAGAGTAATTGTATTTGAAAAAGTAATCAATAGAAATCAATCAATATAAAAGTATTGATTACAAATTTATTGTATTTAAATCTGATCGATGCTCATGCAACTAGAATTAAAAAAAAATTGCAAACCTATAAATATTTAAAAAAAAAAAAAATAAGAAAATTTAAATTCCTAAACAGGAAATCCCAAAAACATAAATTATTATTATAAGTCTTTTTTTTTACAGAGTTTAGGTTGTATACAGATACAGTATAGTATTCATAGTTAATATTTTTTGACAATTTGTGATGAGATGACTATTAGGAGGGTTGTTCGACTAATATTCAATAACACCAGTTTACTTTGATTTTAATAAGTTGAAAGTAGGCGAGTTGACAGTAAGACGCATATGTTATTAGGCAAACTGAAAACGACAACAATAAAACGCTTATTTATTTTATTTTGTACAAAAAACAATTAAATAAGTAAATAAGTAGGTTACATGTGGTAGATGCTTGAATGTGGATAAACACATATTAATAATTAATTTAATAATTATAATAAGCTTAAAATTCATTTTAAATTATTTTAAGTATGTACATTTTGATTCAAGCTATTTTTTTCGCGCATATTTTATTTAAATTCTTTAAATAGTGATTGTTTTCATGTAGGAGTATGATTGGTTGAACTTTGATATTTAAGTTAATTTGATTTATCAATCGTATTTTATAGACTTCTACAATTTATTGAAAACATATATTTAAAGTAGTAAAATCTGTTTCAATTTAGTTTTATTATAATTTTCAAAAGAATTCTGAATTAATTGCGAGTGAGCAATCAAGAAAGCAATTTTTTTGTTGTTTTTCTTAAGATCTATCTGATCATTTGGAGATTTAGATTTTTGAAAAATGTATTTCATCAGGATTCAGGAATAATTAAAATATAATTTGCGAAAATTACTTTACGTAATCACTGAAAAAAAAATTTGCCATAATTTCCAAAGGTTATTAAAAATAAAAAAAAAAACAAAATAAATGGAATTTTTTTTTATAACCTGCCAAAGGACGATCTCTGTTCTCAGTTTTTAGTGTTTAATAATAATTTTTCATAATATTTTTACAGTAGTTAGCTTTAGCACTAGAACTTTTAATACCTTGTAGGTGTACGGAAAACTGTTTCAATAAATAGAAATAATTATAAGAATAATTTTAAAATTTGCTCTTCATGTTAGACATTACTACTTGTTTAAATTGCTTCTTTAGTTTCTTTCTTAATGCGTTAAAAGTAATTAATTTAAATGCTTAAATTTTTTTTTGTCACATAACATTCTTTGTAATTTATATTTTAATTACCTATTCGCATTAAAAAAAATAAACACCTGTTAAATTTATTTCTTCATACCAGAATCGCAAAACTAAAATTATGTTTTATTTAGTTTTTTTTTTTTTTTTAAAGTTTAATAATATGATAACAAAAAAAAACATGAATAATGATATTAGATTGCAAAATAAAAGCTACAAAAAAGTAATAGAATATTTAGCTATAAGACTTTATAAATGACCAAATTTTTTAAGTTAATATATACCAATGAATGAAAGAGCCTTAAAGGCGCGACAACACTATGGCGTCAAAATATCCTCAATAATATATATGTATTATAAATACAAATACATGGATAAAAATAAAAAAAATTAAAATTCATCTTCGAATATATAAAAATAAAAATAAAACATAAAATTTAACATATATTTAAAAGTTTATTAAAGCTTTTTTTTTTTAATGTTATCATGAGAAATAAAATGATCTAAGACTCTATGATATTTTTTTTCTTTATTTTTTCAATATTCAGAACATATACATAATGTAGAAAAAATATACATAAGTGTTATAAAAGTAGATCTCTGGATATACATGTGTTTACAAAATCAAAATCAAAAACTTGCTTATAACGTTGATCTTTTTGTGTCAGTGATACACATCACATTAGCAAGCCACACACTTTTTTTTTAAACGCCAGATGACACGCCACTCTTTTTACTGCATTTTTCTGTTGGTGTATGGTGAACATGACGCGCCATTTTTTCTAACACTCAACCTGCCATTCCAATTGAACGGAAAAACGTCAGTTTTTTACAAGTAATTACAAGTTACGAGTTTAATAGTGTTAATTGAGTTTTAAGTTGAAACCATCATAGCACATATAATTAAATTTTCTGACATTTTTTAAACTACAAAAAATTAAAAACACTTGTTCTAATTCAAAAACACAAAGTTGTACTATTAAAAACACAAAAAAATCGTTGGATTGTCATTTAGAATTACAAAATTTTAGACACTCCACACGACATTCCAAAGAACAACAATTTGTAAGGCTTATAAAAGCTCTTTAACTGTCGTTCAAACTTCTACTTTTTTCAGCGTTTTAACTGTGTAGTGTGTGTGCAAAGAGCTTTTGTTGAAATGCCACTTAAATTGACAGTTTTTTTGAAAGAAAAACCGAGAGTTTTTTTCATGAAAAAAAGTTTAAGTGGGTGGCTTGCTATTAAGTATAATATTTTCATTATATTATACCATGAAATGTGTATTTTTCTTTGAAGGCAATTCATAAGGACTCCTTAGTTTAAGAAAATAATTTGATTCAGAAGTTCCCAGTTTTTTTAGAACTAACTATTTAATAATTCACATTAAAAAAAATATAAATTACAATCATTTATTTAATTTTTAGTTATTTTATACAAGAATCAAGTATTATAATGTTTAAAAGGATCAATTAATGATATTTATAAATTTGTTAAGCTTGATTTGCTAAAATTATTATTAATTTCTTTTTTAACTAATATTATAATACATATATATATTGTAATTATAGAATTATCTACTATAGGCGTTTTATTACTTGCATTTCTAATTTATCTTTTTTCTATAATATTTATACTTATCTATACAATTTAGTTGATTCAGAAAAAAACGGAAGTGCCAAAACGGCCAAGTAAGAGTATGAAGGTGATATTTGGCATGCAATTACGGCTCACAATCTAGATTTGATTCCTGTCGGATTTTTCAATTAAGTTGTGTAGAAAACCTTATCTCCGAAACAGTAAGGAAAATTGGTTAAGATCGGCTAGAGCTAGAGGAAAATTATAAATTTTTTTTAACGCCCTCAGAAATTATTTTGCTTTAATATAACACGCCGCCGCCACAAGATCATATATAGGTTAACTTTTATAAAAAGATATTGGGAAAAAAAAAACTTTATTCTACATATTAAAATGTCAATAATGCGTATATACAAAAATTCACTTAACAAACTCTTATATATTACGTTAGAATAAGAAAAAAAAAAAAAACACAAAAAATTTTTTTTTATTAATTTTTCATTAACATTTTCGTATACAATTTTTTCCCTTTAACTCATAGTTGATGTCATGCGGTCGATATTATAAAATTGTTGATTTTGTGTTCTTTATTTTTTATGTTATATTATATTTTATTTATATACCTACTATATATATTTTTATATACATTTTTATTTATTTTTTTTTTTGAAGTTTCCATTCATTCACTTTTTTACTTTAATAGTAGTATCAGTACGAAATGTTATTTCGTAGTATATAGACGTGTGTTATTTTCCAAATTTTTTTTTTGTAAAACGAAAAATTTAATTTTTTTTCCATTATTTAAAAAAAATTAAATTAACTCTCATAAAAAAAATCAGAATTTTTTTTTGCCGGTCGCTTTGAAAAAAGAAAAGAAAATAAAAAAAAATTTAAAGAACTTCAAAATAAAAAAAGATTAATAATAATTTTGATACGATCGAGACAGTGTAAAAAGAAAAAAAAAAGTCTTTTATTTACTTTGTCACGTGTTGAAATCAATTTTTGAACACAAGCAATTTAATTTTGGTTTTTTTTTTATTTTGTGTTTAAGGTAATCAAAATTTTTATATATGAAATATAAAAAAAAAAAATTATTTATTTTATCTTTCTATAGGAATTAATTGAATGTATAAATTGAAACAAAAAAAAAAAAATAAAATATAAAAACTAGAAAAAAAAATACCAAAAAAAAATACCAAGGTTGGATGGAGTTAGAAAATTAACGAAAAAAAAAAAAAAAAATTAAAATAAATTCCCCAAAAAATATTTGAAATAAAAAAAAAATAAAAAAACTTTATTCCCGCCACAAGAAGTGAGAAATATGTATTTTTAAATTTTGTTAAACTAAAAAAAAAAATATGAGATTTTTTTTGGATTCTTTAAAATTTTTTCCGATAGTTATTTATAGGAATTTGTTTTAAATTTGGCCGGCGGGATGGATAAAGTGTTTGAGATGTCAAATTTATGCAATAAACAAAAACAAAAATTAGATATTGATTTAAAAAAAAAATATTATGATTAGGTTGACATTACATTATGTTTTTGACATATTCAAAATAATTACAAAAATTGAATTGAAATTAAAACTGAACTCCATGTGAAATTTTAATATTCGAATCCAGACCACTTATAGGTTATAATGGATAGGTTATAATGGATAGGTTATAATGGAGGAGTAAATTTATCTTTTAGTTGTAATTTTTAGTTTTTGGTATATAATCATTTTAATAAGTCATCATAAAAACCTAACTTAACTATTCGCGTGTATTTTTAATGTAATTAAATTGTTTTAATTTTAAAAATAATTTATTTTCTTATGATTTTTAAAGTAATAATGTTCGAATGGAAAAAAAAATGAAGAAATTTTTTCCAAAGAAAACAAGGGAAATTTATAATTTTCGCTAAATTAAAAATTTTCCTTCTCACTAACTTTAACAAACAAAAAAAATAAACACATAATTTTTTTTTTTTTAGAGTTTTTATTTATATTGAAACTATATTTTATACAAAATTAGAATTATAAAGAGAGAATTTGAATAAAAACAAAAAAAGATAAAAATCACCTATGTATATACATTATGTATATATAAATAAATAAATAAAAAAAAAAAATTAGAATTTTAAAATGAAAATTGTTAAACTTTGATAAAATTAATTAAAATAGTTCAGAGTTATTATATTTTTATGATAAAATGTTGTTCATAATTTTGAATTGAAAACAGAAATGTAATTGATTACAAATAGTCATAAATTTGATGAGTAATTAGTAATCAGTATAATTATTTTCGTTCTAAAATCATACTGTTCATTTAGTATAGATTAAAAAATATTTGATTATATCATTGTTGGCTACAGATCAAGAGTAATTTATCATTTTTTGATGACATCTGTTTAAGTTTTCTTACACCTTTCATAACGGTATATTTAATTTATATGTGTGGAATATTTTTTTTTTTTATATTATTATTATATATTTTATATTTAATTTACAAAATTTTGTTTTTATACAATATAAATAAAATATCCACACCTAAATATACCATTGTTTTGTAAACATTGTAATGTTTAACGTATAGGTAACTCGTTTTGGATACCACTACCATTTATGAGCGATCTATTTAATTATTATAATTTTCATCTGTTAACACTGTTTAAATTTTATCAATCCCGCATTTAATGATCTCTATAATCGTTCAATGTTATAATGAATAGTTATCATTGTAGTATTAGTATTAATGATCTCTTCGGAGCGGTATATAATTAAAAGTGAATTTCTTTTATGAATATGTATGTACAAATATATTCTCATATATATATATATAATAAAAATAATTTGTTTAACTACGGTGAGTTGTATTTTTTGTAACCCGGTAATATTACATTAACTATAATGAATGTTATTTTATAAAAATTATTGTATATATAAAAAATACCTAACTTATTTATTGTATATTTGTATATACATATAAAAAATACCTAAATTATTTATTTTGATAAGAATATTAATTAAAATCAACATGATTTTGAATTTATGTGGAAAAAAATTATATTATTATGATATAAGTTAAACATTCACAAAACATGGGAGTTTTTGTGTTTGCATATCGTTCCAGTTCTACAAAAAAGTATTTAACTATTTATTTTCACAATATGTTGAATTTTGAAATAGCATTGATTAATTTTTATTTTTCTTTTTTGCTGATAAAAATACTGTAGACACTTTTTTTGAATTTTTTTTGGTTTTATAGATAACAACGAATAATAACATATAATTATGTGATTAGAATTATTTTGTTTAATATAGTTAATATATACATAATAAAAAAACTTAAAATTTTAGAAATTTGAGAAATTTATATATTCAATCCAGTGTTTTAAAAATTTTTTATATTTTTTTGGTTATAAAATATTTTTCATATTCATACGCCCCTTTAATTTTTTATAGTAAGTTATAAAACTATTGTTACATAATCTCATCATCACAGGTATTTAAATTTGAAATATTACGTAAACTGCTCAAAAATTTTATTAAATATTAAAATAAATCTTTTGACTATATCTTTAATGTAATTTAATTAAATATTTTCTATTGCTCAAAGATTTTCTAGTTTGTTTATATTTTTTAAATCAACACTAATTAAATTTAATGTTTAATACATCTTCTTAATTTAATATATAACTTATACATAAATTTGAAAGATACAAATTAAAATCAATTATCGGTCATTTAAGTTTATATATTTACAGGAAGTGGTAATTCTTGTTTAGTACCTAGTTTTAAATTTTTTGCAAATTAAATTAATCGTATGAATAAAACTTAAATTATTTCGCACGATGGAATTAACAATATAGAAATAATTTATCATCTTCTACCAAAAGAAAGTAAAATAATAAAGTAATTTATGATATATTTGTTTGAAACATGTGCATATGTACAATATACATATGTATCTTATCTAGTATACAATACATAATATTGCTATCTAAAAAAAATTAAATAGAACATTATAGTATGTATATATAGTTAATATATGTATGTGGAACATAGAAATGACCTAATATTATATTTTAAGATAAATTAAAAATTCATATTATTGTATCTGTGCGCTCAACCGTGCCGAGGTCATCATTACTAGAATAGTTTATGTTTTTGTAAATTAAGTTTTATTCCTTCATTCAATTTTCTAAGAAATATTTTTCTTTTTGTGAAAAAACAAAAAATATATATATTATGTATAGGGAAAATTGGTGAAAATTTCATACATGAGAATGGTGTACTTCAAAACATAAAGAAAATAAACAATGACGCAATCCGGTGAATAATATTAAACTCCACAAAAAAAAAAAATGTTTTATTAATATTTTGTAGATATAATAATTATTACAAAAATTCAAAATATTATTGTTACTTTTTTTTATTTTTGCTTAAAATAAATTATAATATATATAGGCACTAATAGAGTATTATAATATTCCAAAAATAAAATAAATTGTAAAAAATTTGGGAGTGGTAGGTAAGAAGAATAATATTTTTTCATTTTTATTCTCTACACTTTTCTTAATTATGCGATTAAGTTAAGAAAGAGCTTTTTTTTTATTAGTTTTTTGCTATGAAGTTATGAAATTAGAATATATTATTTAATTTTTTTTATTATATGTGTATTTAGTATACGCATAGAAATAATACAAATGTAAACGAGGGTTAATGACATCAGACTATAATAAAAAACATACCTAACTCATACCTATAATGTAACTCTCAAACTAGCATACAGTCCTTAAGGATTGAATTGAATTACTGAAAAAAATTGTATGTTACAGAAACGCAAAAATTATAAAATAAATTAATTAATAAAAGTTAAAGAAAAGTTAATGATTAAATTAAAAAAAACCAGAAGCTACATTTTTTCATATTTTAAAATAACTTAAAATAATTTTAATTTTTGTTTTGAAAATGATATAAATTGGAAATTATTTTCTCCTAATATTATTAATTAGTGGAACCACATACTCTCTCTATAGATACTATTAAAAGGCAACAGAACAGAAAGTTAGAAAAAAGAAATGACTGGTCATAGGAAACTCTTTTTTTTCAGTGTCAATCTCAAACCATTATAAAATGGTTATATTGCTTTCGTAGTTTTTATTTATAACTACTAATTGATAAGAAATTTTGTTTCGTGTCTTTTGGAGACTGTAAGCTTGTAAAATTAAATACCTTTAATATATTATATTTCGCGTGACATTTGTGCGTGTTACAACAAATTTACGAATGTTTCTCAATTTAACTTAAAAAAAAAAAATTAACGTATAAAAAGTGAGGTGATTTGAGTTTAACGATAAAAATAGATTTGTTAAAAACATAAATCGAACCATTCTAATATTTAGCATTATAGTTTAACAATGTTTTCAATTGCAAAAATAAAAAAAAATTATTAACTAAATTAAATCAATTGTTAAGGTAGAGACGGAATAGTAATTTCATATTTTTATCAAGTAAATCAAATAAAAAGTATTCCAAATCGTTTTTAGTTTAACCCTTCAATGCATGACCTCACCGATTTACATAATTTTTTTTTCAGAGTGTATTTTTGCTTCCTAAACAACGTTTGTTCAGGGAAAATTTTTAATTTTCTTTCCGCATTCCGGAAAATCGAGTTTTTCATGAATATCATTTATGATCTCCCATGCATTCAATATAAGAAAAAATAAGGAAAAATAAGGAAAAATAAGGAAAACACAAGGAAAAAAGGGTGTACAGGTGACTCTTGATTAACACGGTAGTTTGGTTCCATAAATACTCCGTGTTAATTAAAATCGTGTTAATCGAGACTAACAATCAATACAAGTAATGGGGTTTGGTTCCAAAAAAATTTTATTTATTTTTTTGATAGTTTTTATTTGTATGGGCAAAAATTATGATCTGTATGAAAATGGTTACATACAGTTCATGTTATATCATATTTGATGTGTATAGAAATAAAGTTTAAAATAATTTATAAATTATTTCGAATTTTCTTTCCTTCATTTATAAAAAAAATCACTTACCTGATTATTTCACCAAAAAACTATTTATTTATAAGTGAAACAAATTAAACGATTTTTTAAAAATGTTGACCGATCAAACTTTGTTTTTTTTTTGTGTAAAATTTGTAAGCAAAAACAAAATCAAATTTAAAAAAGTTATGAATAATAACATAGTAGACGAGTTCCAGTAACGAATAACACGAATTGCATTTTAATTTTTTTGTCTGGATTTTAAGAAAATGCCTTACATAAAAAAGGCATCACTTATGATCCCGTATGCATTGAAGGGTTAAATAATTTTTTTTTGATAAAAACAAAATTATTTGGATTACTCACTTTAAAAGCTTAACGAAATTGTGTGTTTTAATTTAATTGCAAATAATTTTTAAATGCTCACTGAAAAAAATTTCCATAACTTAATTATGGAAAAAAATAAAAATGATATTAATATTGTTCTTTCTGTTTAAAAAAAAAAAAAAAGTGCACATTTTTCATCTATAGTACTATGACTATTCTGAACGGATTCTAATTCAAATATGAAAAGAAATGAATAACTTCGAATTAGAACCTTTTTGTTATTAAAGATCCTTCAAAAATTCATTTATCGTAAAAGTATATTATCTTCAGCTTTAAAATAGTCATTAAATTTTTATTATTACTCAAAGTTCAAAAATTCTTATATTTTGCCGGTAACAATCAATCGACCTAATTATAAAATTCAATCAAAACGAGTTTAATTCAATCAGATCTCTTGTAGAAAATTTGAATTGTGAGTTTAAGAACTAATAAAAAACATCAAACAGAAATTGTGTTAAATAATTAAAAATTGATTATAAAATTTTTTAGAATAATATATTTGAAAATTTAATTTTTGTTTGTATAGTTGCATGTTAAAATTAAATAATTACAAATAATTATTGAAGCGATTGTGTTATGCTTTATGCATATGGTATTAACTACAAATTAATGTTTCTACCTGAAACAGTAAAAGTAAAAGTAGTAAAAATTCGTGCATAATATTTTTGTATTTGTAGTTTTATATCTTTTAATAGATATTTCTTGTTTCACTGTTTTTCTTATAATTTTGAAATAAATAAATAGTTTTCTCTAATATTATTAGAACTTTATATTTAAAATTAATAAAACAATATTTTATTAAAGGAATTGTGCCAACATTTTTTTTGGAATAAATCATTAACTTCATAAAATGTTAGGTTTTTGTTGAATTCAAATAGAAATGAATCTCTTCATTTTAATAACTGAAGTTTGACTTTCCAGAAAACAGGATTAAAATTAATACAGTTATTTCAATATATAGCGTTCATTAATTCAATAAAACATCACTATATATAACTAGAACTAGAGTAAAGTAAAGTCTATTATAATAATGCCTTATGGAATTGATTGAATTTAACTAGATTTTTTAGCTGTACTACCTAGAAAAAAAGAACTATTACAATAGCGTGGAATTTTCAATTTCAATCAAAGCTGAATTTTCGCGTCCTTTCTGATTTACTTACTAATCAAATTAATATTTAAAAAAAAGAAATTTGAAAACTTTGAATTACAACTTATGTTTGTCAATTCTGAAATTATTAAGAGCTCTCCACTTGAAATTCTGTTTTCTATTTCTGTTTTCTATTTTTGCAGTTTTTTTTTGTTTTGTTTTACAGAAAATAAACGGCCGTGAAAAATGCGACAAAAATTGTACGAAAAATACCTCTACCAGAAAATCACAAAACTATATTTGAATTTGATTTCTGTGCAGAAACTGTAATTTATCAAAAAAATTAAAAAATTCTTAGAAATAAATGAAATTAATTAAAAATTGTTTAGGAAATTAAAGAAATTCAAAATTTCACGTCAGCAGCCCTGGAGAGTGGTATTTTAGCTTTATTTCTGCGTTTGAGATTTTTTATTATCTTTTTCCTTTACTTCAGAATCCAAGCAAATGTGTTCAAGTTTTTTAAAGGCTCGTTTGGGCCAAAAAACTCAAAATTTAAAAAATCCGCCTCACCTACCCTGGAGCCAGTTATATACTCTCTAACATATCAAAAAATCACTTCAGTCTAGATTGTAGTAACCCTACAATCAAAGCCAAACTAAGACCAATTTTTTACAATTTTTCACAATGAGGGCTCTTAAATCTTCATGACTTTCATATTTGGAGTTGGAGCGATAAATTAATTTATTTTGTTTGTATTTGATCTGATGCATTTCTATATCACAATATACCTACACAAACCTATAATCATTATTTGTTATGAAATAGGGTTGAGAAGATAAGTTTTTTTTTTAACAGAATTTTAAAATACATATAATAATTAAATAAGTAAATAATATAAATAGTAATTGTTATTTTTTATTTATTCGGAATAGAAATTATAAAACGATTTATTTAATAAGCAAGGTTAAAAAAATATCATCGCAAGATGGATTTTATGCTCAGTGGTGCTAAAAAAAATAATTAAAATTATAAAGTCAAATATTATATAATATTAAATGACAATGCGAAACTAATTTTATGAATTTTGTGTTTATTTTGATTGATTTTTTATAATGATATTGGAATTTTTAAATTATAAACATTGTCACGGAATTTTTTAAAATATTTTAATCAGTTTATATTTAGTTTTTTGCACCACTAGAGTAATAAAAATATGATGAAAATTTTCATGCAAGGAATAGATAGATGTGCATCGGAATATTATATTTTCAATCACGCATTACTAAAAAAAAAAGTTTCAGTATTACTAAAAATACTTTCAAAACTTTGATTATTTGGTAAAATTTAAAAATTTTCTGTTCTTCATTTCGCAAAATTTTCAACTTTAACTACGTATCAAATGTTTGTAAACAAAACATTTTTTTGCCTGTTTTTTTCCTCTGTTCTCATTCAGAATTCAGATACAGAAAATTATGTAACAGGTTTTATACAAAAAAAAAAAAAGAAAAAAAAAAGGAAAAAAGAAAACAAGAATATGAATTGGAAAACCAGTTTTATACATCTTCTAGATAAAATTATTTTTTATAATTTTACTTTTTCCCCTTTAAACCTATATATACATATATAAAACTATAAAACGCAATCTACATTTCTACATACATTTATGTTTTTTTTTTAAAATGAACATTAATGCGTGTACAATACATAACTTTATAACTTCAGGCTTTATATAGGAAGAAATTTTCTCGTTTTAACAGTGACAGTATGTATGATGTCATTTTTATTATTCAATTATTTTTTTCTGTTTATTTGGAAATCACAATTAAATGAGAGAGAATAATATTATTTTATATTCCTGTTGTTTAAAATTTAAAATGTACACTACATATTATATTTTTTATAATATAAATTGAATAACAACAAATCAATAAACATTATGGTGGTGGCTTGAAGCCAAAATCGCTGACTATGCGAAAATATTATTATACCGATGTGACAAAATTTTGGCTAACAGAAATATTCGTTATGATAATTCGTCTTTTAATGAAGATGAACGTTTTCTTTAAATATATAATTGTTATGCATTAATGTAATTATAGTTCTATTCTAATATATATTTATTATAAGGGACTCAAAACATATGGTTTAAAAATAAAAAAAAATAAAATTTTCCATAATTTTTTTTTTACACAAATTATTAAAAGAGAATTATATAAAATTGAGAAAATTTAAATTCATTTAGGTCAGATACTTTGGGTGATCTTTTTCATATGACATAGTTATTTTTATATTAAAATTAAACCTTATACTGTAAAGTAAGTAAAAAATATGATTATATAACAATTTTTGTATATATTCTCCATAAGAGCATTGTTACATTGTACATTAAAATTCAAATCGATAGTAAGATAGTACCTAACATATTATAGTTAAATAAATAAATATATGTCGGCCACACCGGTATTTCAGTATAATTTTAATTTCTATCAATTTAATATTTAAATATCTATTGATTTAATTGTCAAATGTTGACACAATTAAGACAAAAAGAAAGCAAGTATTTTATTATAATAAATTATTAAAAAAAAAAATTAATAGTCTGGTCATGATAAATATACGTTATACCTACAGTTGTAATTGTATTTAAATAATAAATAATGTAAATTGTTGTTACATAAATATAGTTCTTAGAAATGCTTTACATTACTTAAATATATGATTTATGAAAAAAAAAAAAATATTAGAAAAAATTCTTATTGTCGAAAAAGTATAGTGTAGGTCTATGAGAATTCGATGAATGACCTTAGTTAATTTGAAAAGAAACAATAAACATTTTCTTTTCAGACTATTCAAATATTTAATAAATTTTTCTCATTAGATATGATATGCAATGGTTTTTTTTATATTTGACCATGAAAATGTAATATCGAGTACCTACACACACACTGTGAAGAAAAAATTTACATATTCATAATAAAAATTTGTGAATAAAAATATTACAATATTGCAAGATCGATAAAATATTCGTTTGAATGTAAAGTTTAATGCTCTTTTTTTTTAGAAACTGAAATTTGAAAAGGGTTATAAATATATGCGGGTATTTTAAGGTTTAATTTTTTTTGAACAACGACTATTGGTTCATAAAAATAAAGGGAATTGTGATTGTAGTTAATAAAAATTTAATTCATAGTTATATTAAAAATTTATTGTTGCACGTTTCAAGAACAACTGTAGTTGAACAATTAATTTTTTTTTCATTGGGTTAATTGTAACCATCTTTATATACCAATTAATCCAACCTATATAAATGACTTTAAAATCAATTATTTATTTTGAATTATTTGTAATTGATGATAAGAAATTTTATTTTATTGGAAATTCACCAATTTAATATCGAAATATCATTTAAGTACTTGTACATGGAAATAAATTAAAATTAATGACAAAATTGTATATTGAGTTGTATAATTTTTCAAACGTTAGGCAAATAATGCAGGTATATTTTTTTTTGTTTACATTATGTACTATCCCTAAATTTCTGAAGAAAAAAATATTAAAAATTAAGCTTAAATACTTAAAAATAAAATTAAAAGAATTACGTAATGGCATATACTTTTTTATTGTCATATATTTTACTTATATCTATTTTTGTTTAATTTCTTGATAATTAATTTACAGCTTATAAAAAAGTTTTATTATTATTATGAGTTGTTTGTTATAGCTCGAAAAAATAACAATGAATGATATTATAATTATGTGTAGTTAAGTTAGTAATAAAAAACAATTAACTACTATTTGAATATTATTTATTTCTAGAATTTTAAAAGTACAATTATATTCAAATAAATTTAGTCTTATTTAAGATATAACTATTGTAAAATACAGTCAAAAATCGTTTCCGATTCAACGCTAAATTCAAAAATCTAATCTTGTATCAGTTAGTAAAATAAAATAAAATTTTCATCCATAAGTACTCTTTTATTTTGTTTAAAATTTTGTAATGAGCAGTAAATTTTGACGCAAAAGGTAAATTCGAAACGAAGATTTTTATTTTTGTAATAAATAAACCCGGATAGTATAATGAAAATTAAATTTGAAAATCATCGCGGTTAACAGAGTTTTTCCGATAATTGGAACTCGGCTAAGCGAGTTTTGGCAGGAGTACAATTAAATAAACATAATATGAATAAAAAAATAATATTGTAAACAAAAAAATAACGAGGATATTTTCTCGATATATTGAGAGGGACATAATATTCTTAACTTATACATATATATTTTTTATATTCGATCAATTACTATTTAGAATATTATATTAAAAATAAGAAAATGTTAAGTTGCTTTACATATATTCATAACTACTGGATGTTTTAAGCTGCGATAGATAATAGTCAACCGGTGAAGTAGTTTGTAGATAAAAAATTGAAGAATATATATTAAAAAAATTTTGATTGAAAAAATTTATTGCTGCCCAAAAAATATTTTCTAATATTATAATAGTTGCTTATAAAAAATTAATTAAGGTAGTACATTTTTTTTTTCATTTTTTTTAAATAATACATAATAATTTCCTTATTGGTTTGCTTACATTTAAATTATTATTTTGATCGTAATTCTCAATATTCCCATAATAAATAATTCCAGCACTTAAATATTATCCACAATATTTTTTTAATTTTTTATAAGTTAGTTTCCAATACATTATTATTATAAAATTCAAGGGCATTTTTTTTACTTCTAATTTCAAACCTAAAAAAGAAGATAAATTTTATTTATGATATAAATGTAGTTGTAGATATACCTAAACGCTACAGACGGCAGATAATTGTTTGCTTATATATTAAGAAATAAATATTCTTATGTTTGTTCTATTTAAAAACGTTGTGTGATTTTTTTAAATTTTACAATTAAGTATAATTAAGGTCTGTTATTATGTTTATTAACAATTCGATTTTTCTCTCTTTTCAGGCAAATAAAATGTTAAACAATTCTGCACAGTGAAGATACATATTACGGTTTTAATTTTTTTGCTTTCTTTCTTTCATTCATAATTTAATTTATTTAAAACATTCGCGCCAAATAGTTAAAAAAAATATATAAAGTGATGCCACCTGCTACAACTGAAATACTATTAAATAATGCAAATTCTACTGTTGCTTTGAATAAACAAAAAGGGGAAATTTGTTTAGAAAATTCAGATACGACAAAAAAAATGAATAAATCGCAAACGACAGTATCTGATTCAGTGACAGTAAATGAAAGCAACAATGCTACAAATGATGAGAATTTACTGACGCATAGAAAGACTGCAACAGTAAATTCCGCAGGTGGTTTTGAAACTAATAATTTAGTGAACGGCAGTAACAGTATTGTAAATAATAGCAATAATAATAATTGTAATAATTGCGAGCCAGATAACGAGCCAGATAACGAGCCAGATTATTTAATTGCTGAAGAACTTCATACCACCAATGATGATTTAAAAGAAGCATCCGAATTTAAGCCACAGTTAAGATGGCCAGATTTTATAGTACAAGTGTCCTTACACATTGGATGTGCTTATGGATTATATTTATTAAGTTTTCTTAAATTACAATCATTAGCATGGTGTAAGTTAAATTTTTATTCTAATATTCAGGATTAAGTTTAAACATATTTTCTAATACCTAGGTAATTTAATTTCTTCAAAACGAATATTTATCGAATATAAATTTATTAATAAGCCCTAATTTCTTATATAATACATTATTATTATTTAAACAATAATTATTAATTAAACAATAATTATTAATTCGAGAATAATGAGTGAACATTTTTTTTTCGTATTATCGGCATGTGATAAATTTGAACCTTAAAAAATCGATTAAAATTATAATAGTGTGTAACATGTGTACATATATTTTGAATTGATGTGAATTATGTGTACACAGATAATAAACTATAATATCGTATTATCAAATTTATTTTGAGAAATTTTTTTTTTGCCGTATACATAATTTAGTCAGAGTATGATATAGATTTTTTGCTTTATTAAATATTTTGTTTTCTGTACAAAGTCCGAGCTTCATGAAAATATACATATATAATATAAATTAAAAGAAGTATAGTTTTATATTATAACTCAAATGTGAACGTGAATTCAATAAATTTTATCGATTGATTAAAATTTATATTAATTGGTTGTTTATTTAAGAATAAAATTAATATATTTCCTGCGGTTGGAAATTCACATATTTAATCATGTACTTTTTGTATTTTTTGATATTTTAAAATAGTCTTAAATAAATTATTACTAATAAACTTTAGCTATTAAGATAATAATTCTTTGCATTGAGAAATTGCTTTAACAATATGATTCTCTAAGATTTTAGTAAACTTTTTATGAATTCAAAATGCATCCAGGATTCAGTATTATAAATACACAATGGTTTATTATGTTTGTTGACTTCTATATTATTATGAAACTTAAAAATTATTTAATCGTTAATTTTTAAGTGTAGGCATCTAATATTCTAAACAAAAAATTACTCTTTCTTGAATACTGTTTCTACATACATTTTGTAAGTGAATATTACATTGAGATATCACTAGAAGAGTGCTGACACGTGCTGGAAAAATTATACATTTAATTTAGATATTATTAAACACAACAAAAAAAGAAATGGTTTTAAAATAGAGCTGAATAAAAAATTTATTGTAATTTGTTTTGTTGATAAACTATGATCAATAATAATACAGACTATTGATGAACAATCACATTTGAGAAATAATAATGAATTGAATGAAATTTATAAAAATAAACAAATGATGTGTATAGAAAACTACTAAGTATATAGTTTATAGACAAATCAATTTTTATTTCCAATTAAAGATAAATATTAGAATGTTTGGTTTGCACACATTTCTTTTTTGTTGAGAAGTTAGGTTAATTGTGAATTTATGCTGTCTGATAAATACAGTTTAATATAAGATTGTTCAGTTAATATTGATATTGAAGTTACAATTTGAAGAAAAGAAGAAAAAAAATATTTATTTAAGATAAAAACAAAGTTTAATCTGCCAATTAATTTGATTATACTTTAAAATATACTTTGCCATTCAATATTGGACTGTATATATAATTGAAAGTATCTTAGATCGATCTAAGATACAATATGAAAGTATCTTAGATCGGTATATTTGTTCAGCTCAAGTTGATTCATAAATACAAAAACTCAGGTTTTTGAAATCATGTAAAAATTTGTAAACGATTTTCGGATTGAATTCCAATTTTTATTTCATTAGATTAATTCCAAGTAAATAACCTGTTTGTCTAGAAAGCAAGGCTGCTAGTTTTGATGAAACAAAGCTCATGTAACAGAAACACTTTTCTTAATAAAAAAGATTTATTTTTTGCTAAAAAATACTAAAATAGTCATATTTCATACAAAACAAAATTATTTCTAGTTATAATTTAATTAAAATTAAAATTAATTTCTCAAAGCATTTATCTATATAATATATATAACTTATGTAATTGCTTATAATAACAGGCTGAGTGAGCCACCTTGTTTTCATTTAATGCCATAGTCGTTCTTCATTACGAAAATTATCAGCTGATATTGCAGATGCTATTGTATCTGATATTGCCAAAGCTTCTTCGCCAGCAGAAGCAATGTTACTTTCTGGTAGCAAAAATCCATAAACTCCAGTATCTTGTAATTCAATTGTGTAGGAATATTTTGTACCAATAACTTGTCTACACCAGTCATCCGAAGCACCACTTATTAATCCTAAAATATTTGATTGACTAACTCGATATAATGTGCCAGTAAGACTTTTAATTTTCTAAAACAAAATTTTTATTAAATTAAATGTTTTAAATTCAAATCATTAAAAATAAAAAAAAAATTCATACCAATGCTGCCAAGTTTCCGACTTCTTGCAACCTGGAATAATCTTCTAGTCTTGTTCGTTTGAAACCCCACGGATATAAAATGTACTGACCGTAACTATGAAATGTTAGAAAAGCATCTAAATTATCTCTATTTTTTCTAATAAATCGTGCAACTGCCATTGCTTCGGGTTCTGAAAATGGCTTTCTTCCTCGATAAATAGAACTGCAAGGAGTTCTAGCTTGATTTTGAGATTTCCAATCAACATTAAAGTTTCGATTCAAGTCAACACCGTAACATTCACTATTTACGATTTTTCTTCGATTTTTTCTCCACATTCTATCTACATTACGACTATATTCGTAACCATCTGGATTTACTAAAGGCATTATGTACCTTAAATTTAGGAAAACATTTAAAATTTTTTTTTGTACATTTGAATATAATATTTACCATGTTTTGTTTGTTATGTAACCCGGAGAATTCTCCCAATTTGATAAAAGCTCATTTATAACATATGTAACGGCTGCCGGTGCAATCCATTCTCGAGCATGTATTCCACCATCAAGCCAAATTTTTTTATTTTCACTTGGATTTGTTGAAATTTGAAGTACTTTGAGTGGGAATCCTTCAATTGATTTTCCTATTTCGTAAATTTCAACTAAATTTGGATAACGATTTTTTATTTCGTCTAAATAATTAGAAATAATTTCCGCACTATGATATTGGTTCCAATTCATATCTGGAAAAAAAAATCTTACGTTAATGTACATAATTACCATTTCAGGGCTTTAGAATTTGGATAAAAATTTATTTTTGTGTTTTTGATGTGTTAGGTATATAATCCAAAAATTACTTCCCCAAATAGAAGTTTTTAAACAATTTGTGGTTACTTGTTATTGAATCATATTGAATGATATGTGATTTGATTTTATTGATTCTCTCTGTATAGTTTTTATTAATAAAAATAATTTTTTCTCTCACCTGTACTCCTTCTTGATCGTCTTCTTTCTTTATTAATTAATTTTTGAACATCTGGTACTAAAACATTTGATACTAAATTATAATCATTGAAAAATTTTGTAACATTTGATATTTGATGATTTTTCACAATGACGTCAATGGATGAGTTAGATATTTTCCAAACGGGGCTATCTGAAATTACAAGTAAATTAATTTTTTTTTTTTTTACAAAATTTGCATATTCTTGAACTTGTACTTTTTTCAGTCGTAAACGCATTATTTTTATTCAATTAGTAATTAAAATAATGTTGCTTATTATTCAAGTTTATAAAAATTTTCAAGTTTATAATTATTTATCATATACAACGATAAAATTAAAAGTGCCATTATTTGTTAACGACATTTATGTTATATTCAGCGTTTCTACACCTTTTTTTACCTTGTGACCTATTAAATATTTAAAAAAAAAACTATCAGACCCAGTTTATTATTAATACAAGCTAAAAACACCTAAAGAGGTCATCGACAAAAATTTATATCAAATTTTAATTAGAAATAGAATAAAATGAGAACATTAGTAGTATGAAGCTCGTTTTCGCATTTCGATTTAAAATATCATACGATTGACATATATCCACCTAAAAATTCAATGAAATATTTTTCACCCTCCAATCCAGACTTAAAGATACGAAAAACTAAACTTATTGTAATTAAAATCGATGAAAACTTTTAGCTAATTTTTTAAATAAAAAAAAGCTTTGTTTTATTTATAATTTAGACCGTTCCTAACGGGCCAATATTTCTAATTCCGAAGTTCGTAATCCTAAGTGAACAATATTTTGGCATTAAAAAGGTCGAAATGTGGTTTACTAATTATTTATGTAATCACGAAAATATAATTTATAGGTATATAGTTGGTTTTTTTTTGTAATATTTTGCAATAACGTATGTAGTTTTGTTATATAGTTTCAGTGATCTATTTTATTTTAACACATAATATTGTTTTTATCTGTAGATAAAACGAAATTGAGAGTTTCTAAATTATTATCGATAGTTTTAAAATTTTACGTTTTTTTTCGTTTAACAAGTTCCGGTCAACACCCATTGGTTGAGAACTACTATACCATGCGTCATTTATTCAACTTTCTTAAAGAAAAAAAAAACTTCATAATCAATACAAAAAAAAAACAATTTTTTACTATCACTTTGGTTAATTAACTAACTGCTTCTTTTTTTTTTTTGGTCATCAGGAAGTTTATCTTTTTTAAATGTTTATCGACTTTAATCAACAGCTGATTAACCTATTTACAATTAATTATAAATATGCTATTTTTAGAAAATATAAATATTTTGATTTCTTAAAGTTCACAAAAAGAAAAAAAAAAGAAAACCTGTTTATTGGAATACTAAACTAATTAAAAAAAAAAAAAATTACATAATTTAATTTATTTGAAACTTTCATTCAAATATGTATAATATTATAATTAATTAATTTTTAATATATGTATATATATTATCTTATACCAAATTCAATTTCCAATTGCTCAGTTAAATTATGAATCATTTTGTTTGGGAATTCCGTAATCCGAATTAGTTGTGCACCATTATAGATTTCATTTTCAATGGTGGTAGCACTATTGATACCGGTAAAGCAGATGATTGCAACAAAATTTATTAACAATAATTTAAAATTCTTCAAATACATTACGATCGTAAAATTATAAGAAACAATTTTTTTTTTTTATACTTAAATACTAGTTTCGTTTATTGAATTGTATATTTAAAAACTGATTTCACTGACAAGAAGATACACTCGCATAAGTTAATGAACGTTAACTGAAGTTAAAATACGTTATGAAAACAAAAAAGTAAAATATACATTTTTTTTTAATTTTTTTAATACAATAACCAAACAGATGATAAGTTTCTCTAACTAAAAATCATAATAAAATTATAATTTTTATTCTTCTGAGAAGCATTTTTTTTTTGTTTTATTCATATCGTCGTCATTTTAGCTTTTGATTATTGTACATATTTTTTGTATACATAATTTACCAGAGAGACACACATAATTGTATTACTTATTTGTTTTAATGCCACTAAGTGTTTACATTTTGTTGACATTAAAAATGTGCTGTAGTATAGTGTTTTTTAAAATAATAGAAACATTTTGCTTACTTTAATAATATGTACATTATATTCATTAAATTACATTATAAATTTCCAATATTTAGAGACAAAGTTTTTGCGGTATAAAAACAAGAGCCCAACAATCTAATTATATAAGGAATTGATAAGAAGAACTGCGTACTGCATTTATATAGATAATATAGTATAGAGATTGTTGTAATAAATGATATATGATTTTTTCTTATGACCTATAAGAATTTTATTAAAAATGTGAAATTTTTAATTATGCACTAGATGGTTGTCAATTTAAAATTATAGAAAATTCCGTTGAACAATTGCTTATAGCTTGCAGATAAGATGAATAACCTAAATGACTGTAAAGTTATATAGACCAAGCGATTTTTGAATAAATTCATTTTGTGGATGAGTTGAAATTCTAAGTTCAGAGAGAATATGTCGACGAAATGAAAGTTTCGGTTGTTTGTATAGTAATTTTAAAAGAATAAAATAATATATGTAGTTGGTAAATTTTCAATAAAACCCTATTGAACCTCGTGTAAAGAAAAATCTTAGTACAAATAGAAAGAAGCTCGGAAATTACTAGAGTTTTTCTAAAGGTGAACTCTTGTATTTCTAGATCTACTAGGTAGATATAGTAGATCTAGAGATACAAGAGAAGAGTTCTTTTTGCTGTTTACGTATTTATTAAAAAAATTACAAATTACGATTTACAATAGAAATATTCTATACATTTTTTTTCCTTAATAAGAATTTTATATCGTTGCAAAATTAATGTCTTATTTACGAAAATAAAGGTTTGGACTTTTTTAAAATGAAACAATTTGAATCTTCTGAAAATAGTTTGTTCGGTCAATCTGATGCAAGTATTATTAAATTCTGATATTTAAAATTCATTGTAAATGTAAGTAATATAATATGTTGAAATGTACAAAAATTTAATTATTTTTTTTTTAAACTTTTTTTATCTTTTATAATTATTTCTAGACATGGAGATTATTTAAACTTGCTTTACCTGAAATTTCAATAATACATTACGTAAAATTTTAAAATTATACATTCATACTATATAAACAATTAAAATTATAATAAGTTGAGAAATAATTCTTTACATATCTATTTGTATGAGCTGTGCACTTCTGTTGATTTGATTAAATCTTTCTTTCGCATAACTACATGCAGATTTTTTTTCTTATACATAATGAAATTTTTTTTTTCAGTTCTAGTCCTAATTGTTGCTACTGGTTTTGGAATAACAGCTGGTGCCCATCGCTTATGGTCCCACAGGTCATATAAAGCAAAATTACCTCTTCGATTAATATTAATATTTTTATTTACCATGGCTGGACAGGTAATTATTACTTTTGTTTACAACACATATTATTATATATTATTATTACTCTATTTAAAATTTTAGAACATGTCAATTTATTAACTTTAATTTTATTTATTAACACCTTTGGACATGCAATATAATGTTATTTTCATAATACATGTATACATTACATATTTTTTTTTAAATGTTTGCTTTTTCTGTTTCAATAAAACATTGTGGCATCATTATAAAGATGAACGTACATACCTACATGAAATATTATTCTACTGCATTTATTTAATTGTCTTAATAGGAAAATTATATTTACGCGAAATGTTTGTGACCCGATCAATAAGATTTTAATAAAATAATCTTTCTCTATATTCTTATATATTCCTTTCAGATTAAGATATCATTACTTTCAAGAAAGTTCTTAGGTTATGCTGAAACATATTGTGCGATTTAGATACCTAATATTTTTTTAATTATTATAAAACCTACGAAATTTAAGAAGAATTTTTCTTTTTAATTAAGACTTGAAAGAAATGTATAATTCAAAGCTTTAAATTTCTCTAGAACAGTAATACAAAAACAAAATAAATAATTTGACGAATATAAATTATTTATATACAGTTTATATTATACAGTTTTAAAGGAGATGTCTAACGTTTACATACTTTGAAGGGCGATCATAGGAGTATAAGTCAATTTTTTACAAAAACGAAATATATACATTATTTCTTTGAAGGACGATCATAGGAGTATAAGTCAATTTTTTACAAAAACGAAATATATACATTATTAAATAATGTATATATTTCGTTTTTTGTAAAAAATTGACTTATACTCCTATGATCGCCCTTCAAAGATATGTTTTTGTAGTTTAAAAACCATCCACAAATTCGGATAAAATTTTACAAAATCTAATCGATTAAATTAACACTAAAAATGAAATTCAGCTTAACTATTTAAATTCGTTTACATATATAAAAACGAAGTGCTTATAATCTATTAGGTTGAAGTATGATGATTGAAGTATTTGTATTCTATTAGGAATCATTTGTGAAAATTTAATATATATACATACTTAAAGATTCCTTTCGAAATTATTGAAATTTAAAATATTATAATTATTCTTGTTACTAAAATCATTTAAATTTCGAAGTACCTATGTATTACAATGATATGTACTCATATATAATATTCTGAAAACGAAAATTTACTATATGTTATTATCAATTTTGTTTTAATTATATATTGAAATCTAACTTTCCTTCCGGACTCCTTTTTAATAACTATTGATTATTTTTTTATTTCTATTTTCAAGGATTTTTTTTTTGAGTAGGTACATTTGTGTGACTTAACTATTATATGTTTAGAAAAATAAATATAACATATGTATAAGTAAATAAAATTACTTCCTTATTTCTGTTGCAAGAGAAATTATCATGCAATTTATGAAACTTTAGCACAAATAAATAAATTTAAACACCCTTCCTTAAAGGACAAAATTTATGTTCTTTGCATGACCTTATTCAAAACTATAATTTTGTATTGAGGACTATGTTGATTGTTGTCTGATGTATTTTTTATGTATTTTTTTATGTATTTATATAAAAGATTACAATCACCAACCTTCCTTTGTTTTATTTGTCGTGGAATTGATGTCTTCGAAAATGAGGTATATTTGTGCTAATGCAGTGCAGATATAATATATTTTATATTATATAATGACATATATTTTTAGTTTAATATTTCTATTTTCTTTGTTACTACTTAATTATAATTTAATAATTAGAAAATAAAAAATTTTAAAGCCAACATTTTAGTTCTTAGGGTTTTTCCAAAATAATTTTAAATATCAAAATTTCAAACTTGTTTATATGTACTATGTTATTTTAGCGGGATGCCTATACTTGGGCTTTGGACCACAGAATACATCATAAGTTTTCTGAAACTGATGCTGATCCACATAATGCTAAAAGAGGCTTTTTTTTCGCACACGTTGGATGGTTATTTTTGACACCTCATCCACGAGTAATTGAAAAACGTAAAGTTATTGATATGTCAGACTTAGAAACAGATTCCGTTGTAGTTTGGCAGAGAAGATTATATATTCCATTATTTGCGCTCATGGTTATTGCCATGCCCATTGCAGTGCCTTGGTATTTCTGGAATGAAAATTTATGGTTATCATTTTGGACCCATTTTGTCTCCCGATTTGTGATTGTATTGAATATTGCATTTTTTGTTAATAGTGTTGCACACATGTTCGGATCAAAGCCTTATGACAAGTAAGTTAAAAAATAAAATTAATATAGCATTTAACGATTTTTGATGATATTCTAAATTTGGCTAAGAAACTTTTTTTTACAATTGAGAAAGTGGATGTTTTGGGATTTGTGTATGAACCACCTTGAAAATTTTTATTACGAATAAAAAATCTTGATCCTAATGCTTGTTTAAGATATTATTGCTTGTAAATTTTTTTATATTGATTTATATTGTTTTTTTAAATTTTTTTTAGAAAAATAAGTCCAACAGAAAGTCTACCAGTTGCTATTGCGGCTTTAGGTGAGGGATGGCATAATTACCACCATGTCTTTCCATGGGATTATAAGACTGGTGAATTTGGTGAATACACTTTTAATCCATCAACAGGTTTTATTGATTTCTTTGCTAAGCTTGGTTGGGCTTATGATCGTAAGACTATTTTATTATTTTCTATTTTCTAATTTAAAATTTAAAATTTTTTATATTGTTTTTTAGGAAAATTAGTGTCAAAGGATATGGTGGCACGACGTGCAGCTAAGTGTGGAGATGGAACACATTTCTTAAATGATGCATACGCTCACGAAGATTCTGTGTGGGGATATGGTGATATTGATATCCCGAAAGAAGATGCAGCCGAATTGGAAAAAATGCATGATTAAAAAATTCAGTTTTTGATGATAGAATTTTTTTATATTACCTAAATTTTCTTTTATAGAAAAATACAGAAGTTAAATCCAGATTTGTTTCTGAAAAATAATTTATTACAAATTTTGTATTTCATTTTGTTCTTTAGAAGAAATTTTTTTTTTCACATACATAAAAATAATATTTGGAATTTTGTTTGATGTTCAATTCGGCATATACTTTTAATGAAAATAATTAAGTTTTGTAGTTTGTTAAATTAACAAAATAAATTAAAGAATACATGACTTTATAATAGATGTTATGGGCATTAATAATTAAATTTCTTTCATTTACTCGTGTATTAAATTTTATTAGAATATTGGTAACAACAAGATATATTTTTTTAATTCGTATTCTTTTGGACTTGAAAATACCCAAACAAACAAAAATTTTATTTTAATCCAAAGATGTCGAAAAATAGTTTATTGGAAATTCTCATTGTTTGAGACTTGTTTATAAGACATAAAATGTAAAATAAATAAATTAATTCTTGGATCTAAGATAAATTTGAAACTGACATTAAGATAAAAACCGTAAAATAATGAAATTAATTCTTGGGATTTAAGATTTGTTTTCATTGATTCATTCAGTTATTTCTAATTTAATTTATTATTAATTATTAAAAATCTTCCACTTACATTAGCTGAAAAGCTAAGCCTGCCTACAGTGGCGTAGCGAGCTTAACTCGCGCCCGGGGCACAATACCTTTTTAGCGCCCCCCCCCTCCCATTCGAAAATATGTATTATTATTAATTAATGAGTTGGGGGTGTATCTTAACACCACTACACTTCAAGGCAATAAATTGCCATGAAAAATTTACCATCACTCTCATATATATGCTAATATGAGAGGAGAGGGCTCGGTACGAAGCATGCAATGGAAAATTAATATAAGGACCAAACGATGCTTAAATCAAACATCAAAAAAGAAGAAAAAAAAACATAAAAAGTTATTAAAAAAAAACATGAAACACTAAGAGCAAGTCTCGTTTCTGATAAATAACGAAATCACTAGTGACATAACACATAACACAAAGAATAGTTTCCCTAGTAAAAAATTTTAAAGGAAAACGATTAGAAGAGAGAGTAAATTAAAAAATAGAGAATAATAAATCAATTAAAAATAGAAGTTATATAAAAAAGATAGAAGAATTAGTGGAAAATATCCTACTACTTCCTCCGGCGTCAACTAAGACATTTCATGAAGATTCAAAAAGAATCAAAATTAAAATTACTCCCTATTTCAGCATAAAATATATGGTCACTTTATTCATATCATCGAGGATAATTTTATTTCTGTCTACATCAGTTCTACCGAATTAAAACTACAACTAAGAGAATTTCATTGCATTATAATTCAAAAGCGAATAATCATTTTATGAATTCAAAAACAATATTCATGGATTAGTGAATAAATACTTATTAATGAATAAATACTTATCCATTAATAAACTGTACGTATTGTGTTTGCTAAAGCTTAGAAAAGTCATAAAGGGTTTTCTCCTCAATTTTAGACAGTCTTGTTGCAATGATATGCATTTTTTTATCAGTTTTGAAAAGAATGTAATTTTGAAAATTAAACTGCTCTATTAAAATAAATCAATTGTATAAAGTAGTGCTTCTCAAACTTTTTAATCTTGTGGTTTTCTAAATTTGGAATTATAATTATACGGCTCACAAAAAAATATTCTATTGTTATAAGAATATATTAAATTTTAAAACAAAAAAGATTAAAAACTTTATTTCGGAAATTTTTCTCTAAAGCTATGGTTGAAAAAGCTTGATGTTTATTTTTTTAATATATGTATAAAATACATTGTAGCGAAGTTAATTGAACTTCAAAACATTTCAATTGCGATAAATTATATTTTCTCTGTTGTCCAAAGTTCTGAAAGGATTTTTCAAAAATTATATGGAGTAATGTGAAGTAATATATATTAATTTCTCTTTTGAGCTACCCAACCAATATGAACATGAATACATTTCAATGTTTATGCAAATATCTTTCTTATCAGTTAATTACTACTTATAATTTCAAAGCACATTTTTTTTTTGGGAAACTTTTCACTGCCCACAAAGGAGCTGCGCTGCGCCTCCTAATTTGAGATATACTGATGTAGAAAAAAGTAAAACTATAAAGGGTTAAAAAAAATTTAAATAAATTTTGATTTAGAAATACGTGGTGTTTTATTTTCAGGCAATATAATAAAATAGATTGTGTTGCAAACTATATAATAGGTAGTTTTGATTTTTATCAAATTTTAGGTAAAATTTTTTTTAGGAAAATCATTCTAATCTTACTCAGCATGATTAGTTTAAATTATATTCTTTTTTATCGGTTTTTTTTTTTCTTCAATAATAATAATAATAAATAATTAACTAAAGGCATAAAATAAATTTAAAGACTGTTTTTGTTTATTTAAGCGGATCCAAAATTTTTGATTAAAAAAAAAAAGAAAATTAATTTACACCAGTTGTAAATTTTTTATATGTTACCCTGCAATAATTGGATATAAATAAAAGATTTACCAAAAATTATTATTTAGTTAAATAATAATTTTTGAGCTGAATTGACGAATTTTTTTTTTTATGAAAAATATTTAATTTAAAATTAAAAAAGAACATTGATAATAATAATATATATGTATATAAATTCATAGGGGTTTTGTTTTGCAAACAAAAGAAGTAATTAATTTAAAATTAAATATTAAAATAAAATCTCAAGTACACATAAGTATTATTGTTTATTTATTTATTTTAATTTTTTATTTGACAATGAATTTCAAACAATTAATTTTATTAATACTTAGCTACAATTTTTTGGTTCAGTGTTATCATTTAAATTTAGATGAAAATTCATCTGAATATTGGATAAAAAATGGACAAGATAAATTGCACGAAAAATTAATGCAATTCGGGAATTTAAATAAAGCTAAAAATGTAATTTTTTTTTTGGGCGATGGTATGTCAATTCCGACTTTGACTGCAACTCGAATTTATATGGGTCAATTAAAGGGTAAATCTGGGGAATCATCAATATTGTCATTTGAGAAATTTCCATATGTAGGACTATCAAAGGTTTGTAAAATTGATTTTTATTCGTAGTTTTAAGAAATTTCGGAGTATACTTATTTTTAATATAATCGAGAATTTTAATTTAAAAATTAATCGATTATTGAATTTTTGAAATTATTTTTGTTGAACAATATAAAGATACATAATCATAATTTTTTTTAAAGGACGCGAAGCTCTTGATGATTTATAAAATTTACTACGCAATGTATATTTATTTGATCTTTTTACCTTAATTAATAGTCGAGCCTATGAGGAGTTTTGAGCTATACAAAAGGTGGACAGCAAAAGGAAATTTAAAAGTTTACTAGAACTATAATTTGTGAGGTTTCCGGTTTGTCAGCGAATCCTATTCTTGTTACCAAAAATAGAATATTCATTGAAGTTCATCAAACTAAAATTTTACAATAGGATTTTTATAAGATTTTAACCATCAAGCGTAATTCATAATAACTGTCTATATTTACCGGCCAAAAAAAAATGCAATCTTTTTATTTATATTCAAATTCACAATTTCAGTAATTTTTAAAAGTATGCAAGTCATAATAAGATTTAAATATTTTATTTAGAAAACAAATAAAGAGTAAACTTTTTTATATGCGGCAATTAAATCAATAAAAAGATTATCGTGAAGAAGTTTATTAACTTTTATTCTTAATATATTTACATACAAATGTAGTTGCACGAACTGGTCCTGTAAAATTTTTTTTTTTTTGAGTGAAGTTGGTTAAATTTTAATTTATATTTGAAAATATTTGAAAATGTTTCTGAACAGCATTTTTACTTTTCGGGTTTTCTTCATTTGACGTAAATATTACGTATATCACTACTGAAATAAATTTCAAGCCGACATATATAATGTAATAAAAAGAATATCTCTTAGGGATGAGAATCATAACAAAAAAAATAAAAATAAAAATACCTATATTGAAAAATTTAAAATTGGTTTTTAAAGCAAATTTTTATTCAATGTCGTAGATTTTTTCTTAAAATTAATATTAATTATATAATGAATTGAACTTAATAATTAAATAATGTTTTTTATTTGGTTTTAATTCTATTTTACATAACAATCTTAAAATTTTTATGCCTACGAGATGCTTTGAACTAATTTGATTTTATTCTTTGTAGAGGGCTTGAAATTTATATGAATTCTTTAAACAGAGTTACATAGATCAAAACTATTGAAAATATCTTAGAAATTTTATCTTTTAGACTTATTGTGTGGATCAGCAAGTTCCTGATTCGGCTTGTACTTCAACAGCTTATTTAAGTGGTATTAAAGCAAATTCTCTTACGATTGGTGTTAATGGTAATGTTAAGGCTTATGATTGTGTGGCAGCAAAAAATATTGTTAATCAAGCGACATCATTGGCCGCATGGGCTCAAGAGTCTGGAATGTCTACTGGAATAGTTACTACAACCAGAGTTACTCATGCTTCACCAGCAGGCGCTTATGCACATGCTTCACATCGAAACATGGAAAGTGATTACGATATTTTACAAATGAAGAAATTTAATTCTACTGTACCAGCCAAATTACCACCTGATGCACAATGTGAAGATATAGCCTCGCAGCTTATATCTAATAGACCCGGATCGCTATTTAATGTAATTTTAGGAGGTGGGCGAAAGAAATTCTTACCTAGAGAAGGAACTTTGAATAAAGACGAGGGTGAAAGGATGGATAATAGAAATTTGATAAACGAGTGGCAAAATCAGAAGAAGTGTAATGATTGTAAGAGATATGTTTCGAATCGAAGTGAATTATTAAACGTCGAATACAATAAAGTAGATTATCTTTTGGGTTTATTTAATAAGGATCATATGAAATATAATTTGAATAACCAAGATAGCAAAGAACCATCTTTGACGAAAATGACTGAATCAGCTATACGAATTTTACAAAAAAATCACCGAGGATACTTTTTATTTGTTGAGGGTGGTAAAATTGATATTGCTCATCATGAAAATTATGCAAAAATAGCATTTGATGAAACAGTTGAATTTTCAAAGGCAGTTGAAAAAGCAAGGGATCTAACATCAGAGGAAGATACATTGATTGTTGTTACTTCAGACCATGCTCATACAATGAGCTTTTCAGGCTACAATGACAGAGGTAGTAATATATTAGGTCTAAGTAGTACTTTGAGTAAAATTGATAAATTACCATATACAATAATTTCGTACGCTAATGGACTGGGATATAATGATGCAGTGAATGGAACGAGAACAAATTTAACAAATGTTAACATAAGTAAGTGGAAATCCAATTATTTCCTAAATTATGAAGATCTCTTAGTTCTTATAAATTTATTTATTTTTCCTTTAATTGTAAAATTTTATAAAATAATTTAATTTCATTGCTCAATTACTAATTTATAAAACATGACTAATCGAACATTTAACTAACGTTTTTCTTGTTTTCTTTACTATGGTCATTGGTCAGTAGTTTGACCTAATTATTTTGAATTTCCTGAATATTTTATAACGTTAAACATTTTCTATTTATTTACAGTAAATAACAAAACTTTCAGATATCCAGCAACTGTACCATTAATCAGTGAGACTCACGGAGGCGATGATGTTGCAATCTTTGCGTTAGGTATATTCTTAAGTTCTCCACATTGGAAATAAGAAATTTTTGAAATATTTTTTTTAATTCAGGTCCATGGTCAAATTTATTTACTGGTGTTATTGAACAACATATAATTCCACATTTAATTTCATTTGCTGCATGCTTGGGACCAGGCCTTACACTATGCTCCGAAAATAATATTGAACAACCCAAATTTTAATTTCACATAGTAAAAAATTTTGTATAAATTTTGTATTTAAAATGTTTTTAACTAGTTTTAAACTTGAAAAGATTTATTCAAATCTAAGTTCAGTGATTCATTAAAGTATTAGAATATATCAATTTTTAACAGCAATTGAACAAGAACAATTTGATCAGTTGAAAAAACTTATTTGATATTACATTTAAAATTAGAATATTTAAAAAAAAATTTAATTTAGAAGCTTACTATATTTTTGTGTCTGTTATTTTATATTTTTATATAAATATAACACTAGTAAAACAAGAAATGAAAAAACTTAGAGTGCCAACATTAGGAATATTAGTGTGATAATATGACTTTTTATATTTTGTAAAACAAAAATTATAATCAAATAAAAAAATAAATATATAATTAAAAAAAAAAATTATGTAGCACTATCATTCTATTGGTATGGAATAAAATAGTTAAATAAAATGAAATATCTCTTAACTTAAGTATTAATAAAAATATATTTTTATCAAAAATTTTTTTGTTTTAAGAGAAAACAAATTAGAATATAATAATATATGTATGTGCATGCAAGGAAGAAATAAGTACTTATTTATTTCGTCAGTATATAAATAAAATTGTAATGGTTTCGATCTGATAAAATAAATGCCTATTATGTTGATGCATTATGATTATGACTACATATTGAATTTAAAACTAATTTTGAGTTATACATTTTCGAAATCCTTCTGAAATATTTTAAGGTTACGAGCGATTATAAAAAAGAAACATCTATCTACCCTTCATTAATCCATTTAAACTTTTAAAAAAAGATAAATTTACATTAATTTTATATGAAAACTATAGACCCTTGGCGCAATTCGGGCTTTTAGCTTCCAAACCCGGAATCGGAGCATGCCGTCATTTAGCTTTGATGAAAGTGAAAAAGATTAACCATATTTTTATTTTGTAACGATCGAAATTGGTCGGATAGTTTAATAGTTTTAAGTATTTTAGTGTGAAAATAGAAGCCTTATCTTTCGTTTTTTCATTTTCGATGGAAAATGCGCTAATACTGTCGATAGGCAATGTGCTTCAATTACAGGGTTTGGAAGTTCGTGATCTTTGCACTCCCTAATTCCTGTTTTTGGTCCAATTTAGAATTTTGATACGACCAACTCACTACTCACTTATTAACATATATTCAATACTGTGAATCAATCATCTGGAAACCTGCTCAACTGGACTGTACTTGAAGTATGTGAAATTATGTTTTTGAAAAAAAGGAACGAAAAAAAAAATTCTAGAAACTCTCGAAATATATTAAGTTTTTTTTTTTACAGAATTTTTACACAATTGTTTCTATATACATATATACAACCGTAATTTAGAGTATTTTTTTAAAATATATTATTCTTAGTGGAAATCCATTAATTAAATCAATTAAAACTTCTTATCAATGGGCGAAATAAATTTGTGAAAATAAAAATAATTTTAGTATGTATATATTTTTTTTTTAATTCAGCAACTTTACATATACTTAATACTTTTTAAATATTTTATTAATTTGCATTAAAAAAAAAGTTAACCTTTAGCTTTTTTGAAAGTTCTGGCTTGTTTTGTTTTTATTTTTTTTTTTTAATTAATTCATATAAGTATATAGGGTAAAAAAATAATTATTGACAAATAAATAGATTTTTATAACTGATAAATTGAGGCCCTGGAAATGTCAATAATGCTGTGATTTATTTTTCAGAGAATGAATACAACATTTTATCAGAGCATTTACAATTAAATATAATAAGTTGATTAGTTTTAGATTTCGAATCTGATGTTTTTAGGTAATGGTTTATTAGTTTTGTGTTCTGGATTTGCAATTTATTTGGTATATTGTTATAGTATAAATAATAATCTTGTATATTATCATCACCATTTGTTATTAAATTTTTTTTTCATCCGCTTGAAATTAACTAATGCACATTTCTTAACATGCTATCACTGACACAATATTATACAATTGCAGTAATTTCAAAATTTTGGAAAGCAGAGTCTGTTTTACTACGAGTTGAACAAAACAATGAAATTATCTTAATTAATCAATCAAAATCATTAAAAAAATGTATCTATATATTTTTTTTTCTAAAATTGAAGGAACGATTAATATACATATGGGATTGCTTAAATTATTTTACTTAGTCAATTCAAAGTTCGATAGAATTTAATTACGATTTTTTGAATTCTTTTTATGTTAATAAATTGTAAGTTTTTAAAACATTTTGACAATAATTGTTTTCACTAGTAATTGATAGCTTGATGGCTTAAGTTGAATTTCTTCACAATTAATTTCTAATATTAAATTTTGAGTTTTAGTTTTTAAAACGAAATATTAATTTCGTAAATGATAAGAAAATAAAAAGTTTTCTAATTAGAATTTAATTAAGGATTAATATATCTAGGCATCACATTTGAATTCAGGTAATTTTATGGAAATTGTAAATAGGTATATCAAGGAAAAATTCAGAAAGACGTGTAATAATAGCTTAAATGCTGCTTATTTCTCGTCAAAAGATGGATTATTAGGTAAACATAATATTAATTTCCAATATGCGAAAATAATCAATGACTATAATAATCAATGCGACTATGATTAGAATAAAAGGCAACTACATATATAATATAAAAAAACTAGTTCTTGATGTGCAAAAAATTAGAATTACAAAAAAAAGTTTTTTCAAAAATAGACTTTTTAAAAAATTGGAATTATTATAATATTCGTCGCCAGAAAATTATTCTGTCGTATAGGTATACCCAATGAACTCATATAAAAGGAAGAGTAAATTAAAGTTGAAAATGAAGATAGTGAAAGAATTTCTCCTGTGTATGATTCTGTTGGAAATAAGAAGTTATATATCCGAAGCTATATAAAATTAAAAATCATTATTATTCTAAAAATATTAATTTTAATTTTCAGTGGTAAAATGGCGGAGTCTTCAGAAACTAAAACCAAAATAGATGATCCAGAATTAACAAATTTATCACCTAAACGTGATGCTAGTTGGCCATCTGTTTTATTTTATATTCATTTGAATATATTAGGATTATATGGATTTTTAGTTCTATTTACCAGTACATCCTTTATGACACTTGTTTTTAGTAAGTTTTGATGAAGCAAAATAAACAATTTAAATATTTTCATGAAAGGAATGAATTAAAAATATATAATTTTATACGTATTAAAATATTAATTAGGTTTTTTACTTTAACTTTTAATAAAAAAAATTTCGTATTTTTTTATTTTTAGCATTATTGCTTAGTTTATTTGGAATTTTAGGAGCTACAGCTGGTGCTCATAGATTATGGGCACATCATACATATACAGCCAATACAACATTAAAAGTATTTTTAATGTTGTGTCAAACATTAGCAGGACAGGTAAATAATAATTTTTTTTTACTTTAAATTCATTGTAGAAACAGATGTATTTAAAAGTTAAAGGTTTTTTTCCTTAAATAACGATTATAATATCTGGTGTAATTTTATAGGAAGTGACGTCATAATCATTGGGAAATTTATATAAAAAAACCGTTAGAAATTTATCTCTTCGTTATTTCTTTATTCACCTCATTCTCATATCATGATTTGAATTTAAATTTATCACAAATTTATGGTATATGAAAATATTGAAAAACGAAAAATTATGTTTTGAGATTAAAGGATGAGAGTACCTAAATAATTTAAATTTTCAATTAAACAGAAATGAAATTTTAATTTTTAGGGATCTATATACGATTGGGTTCGATCTCATCGATTACATCATCAAACATTTAAAACAGATTTAGATCCATGTTACAGCAATAGAAATTTCTTATCAGCACAAGTATATAGTCAAGTTAGAGCGTACAGTGAGTTACAAGAAAGTATGATGAAAAAAATTGATATGACTGACTTAGAAGAAGATAAAATTGTTATGTTTCAAAAAAAGTAAGTTACTTATAATTAAAATTTAGTTATTTTGCTTCATTTCGATGTATTTTACAAAAATATAGGTTTTATTGGATTCTTTATTTGATAATTTGTGTTTTACTTCCAATTAATGCTCCATTAGAATATTGGGGTGATACTGTTTCAGCAGCTATATTTGTGACATTTTCGTTAAGATATTTGATTGTTTTGAATATTTGCTGGTTAATTAGTTCAGCACACTTTATTTGGTCACTCGATAAAGAGACAAAACCATCGGATTCTAATATGATATTTTTGGTTACTAAAAGCTACTGGCCACAATATCATTATCTTTTACCACAAGATTATCAAACTGGAGAGTTCGGATCATATGGTAAGACATAAAATATTAATAAGAGAATTTTTTGTTTGGAAATTTTTTTACAGTGAGCTCAGGAAAACTTATTCATATTTTATTATTTTTAGGAGAAGGTTGCGTTACAGCATGGATTCGAGTTTTTGCTGCTCTAGGTTTAGCTGAAAAATTGATTACTGTGACTTCAGATGCTGTTAAACGGGGCTTAACAAATGCATTGGACTCTAGTAAAACGATTTCAGAATGTATTATGGAAGAAACTTTAAAGGATCTTGAGAAGTTGCCATATGATTATTATTTGCAACAAAAGAAATTTATTTAGTACACATATTTTGAATGTTATATTTTTAAATTAACAAAAAGAAACAAAACCTTCAGCTCGTCTAAGATATAATTTAGTTTTTTTTCCTGTGTCAATTATGTCAGTTCTTGTTCTTACATATTTTAGTTAATTAACTCTTCAATCCAATTTTAATTTAAGTGAAATAAAATAAAAAATACTATGAAGTTACCAGAAAATGGAATATTTTGATAATGCAGTAACATACATATATATTTTCCATTCTGTATGAGTTCAAATCGCAAAACAAAGGTAAAATTAATTAACCTTTTTATCAAAAATTATTTCTTAACATTTTAATTTGATTCTTCACGGAAGAAATACTTTTAAGCTTAAAAGTTGTCCAATCTCGAGAAAAATGGTTTTTCTATATGACCAAAATTCTAAAATCTACTTTCTGAGAAGATTAATAATAGTATACCTTTACCTAAATAAATAATAAAAACTTTTTTATGTAATTTCTATGTTTTTTATTGTTATTTAAAATTCTTTACATGTACTATCGGTTTCACGATTTATTTCCAGCACCAATTAATATTCGTTTAATTGTTTAAAAAAAAAAAATTAAATAAAACATTTTTTTTTATTCAAGAAAGATAATTTTAAAGACTTCCTTGTGAAATAACCCATATTTAACTCTCTATTATAGGTAAATTTTTTTTCTATATAAATCTTTTCCGAAAATAATCTGATATTATAAATATGGGTGACTTCCGTGAAAGCAAAAGGATAATATGGTGATATAATTTTCTAAATATGTCGAACTCATTATGACAATTATGACATCTCATCGATGCAGTTATTTTATAACGTTTTTTGAATATAAAAAAAAAAAAAAACAAATTTTATTTTATTCTTAACGCCAATTTATAATTCTGTATGTCTTTAGAAAAATATATTTACTGATTTTTATCGGAAATCTTGTTCTTGCATTCAAGGATTTTCTTTTAGTTACATATATACATAGATGCAAACATATAAACACTTTTATTTTTTTTAAATGAACACTGAAAAAATATTGAATCTCGATTATGTTGTTTATTGGTAGGTATAACTTTGTCAAAAAAAAAAATCTTTTATAAATATATGAAATTTTGGCAAATATTAAAATTTAAAAATTAAAAAAGTTGACAAATTTAATACATCCTTTAATTAATAAATTTATTGGAATGGTTATTTTTAATTTATCATATTGTTTATGAGAAAAATTTAATTGATTTGAAGACTTATACGGGTTTATAAATAATTTCAATTTTTACACTAAAAGCAAATAAAAAATGTGAAAAAATATTTGCATGTTTAAAATATCCCTTAAATATTCTAATTTCTTTCAACTATCTAGGACCAGTGTTGAAATCCTTTTTGTATAATTTTTGAGATACAATTTCTCAAAAATCCTGTATTTCTTTGACTTAATTTAGAAGTATACAGAGAAAGGTACTGTAAGCAGGAGTAGAAAATTTAAATATTTTAATTTCAAGCAACAAATTATTGCGAATATAAAATTAATAATCTAAGTGTTAAAAAATTGTTTTTGATTAGATGAACGATTCCCTTCCTCCATAAAAAGAAAATATTTTTTTTTTCAGTGAATGAATTTTCTATTTAAAAAAATATTATTTTTAAGACATGACCTGGATAGCTTATGATTTATTTCTTGCTATCTGGTCGCAGTTTTTTTTTTAATACTATTCAATGGTGTTTTTTATGCGCACTACTTTCTATGGAGGATCTTTAAGATATTAAAAATCTTCTTCTTTTTTTTTTTGTTTGGAACATACTTTTTTGTTTTAATGTAAGAGAAACTACAGGCAATTTTTATTTGAAGGAAAATAAAAAGTTTTTTTTTTTATAAATTTGATTTTTAACAGAAATCTTTGGAAAAAAAAAATTTAGAAATTTTTGTTTTTTTAAGTTTTGTTTTACTTTAGATAAGAAAAATATTTTAATTTTAAATGAGAAGATAATTTGACATAGATATACGAAACTAGTGTAAAAAATTGCATTTTTGAAAATAGAAAAATCCTTTTTTTTCTTTTTTACATGTTTCATTTTAAGGAAAAAATATCTTTTTTTTTTTCTGTAAATCACGTATTATTTTTACATAGAAAAATTTACAACTTTGAATAATTTGAATAAAAGGGACATATTTTTTTCTGAGTTTTTAGTTATTAGTATATAGAAACGAATAAGTGATAAAATGTTCTGCCATATCCAGTTTGCAGTTGCAACTGCATAACATATTTTTTTTTTTATTTCTTATATTACGGCTTGAATTATGTATAGAAAATTTTAGAAAAATTAACATATAAGTTGAAAAAAATTAAATTTTCAATATGTGCAGTGTAATTCTATAATTTTTTTAGTATATTTATATGAAATTATAAACTGTATAAAGCTTGTCTTTTACATTATATGGGTTTTTCATTTGCAGCACTTGTAGACAACGAACTACTTCTTGAGGATGTTGTCATAGTTACATAAGTTGTTACATTGGTGTTAAAGAAATTACGATATTCGAAATTGAAATCTGCATGTCTATGATTTTCTTAGCACATTATTACTTCTATTTCAAAATAAGATATGCAAGATGTTAGAGGAGTATTTGGTAAAAAGTATTTTATACAGAAGTTAAATAAATAAAAAACAAATTAATTATTAACTTTTGTATTATTTTTATTAATTTGTTATTCATTAATGATACTTTTCCATATTAATTATACAATTTTTTTTCCCACGAAGCAGTAATTTAACAAAAAGTTTGAATGAAGCAGAAGCAATGTTGGGCTATACCCTGTGCCATAAACTTTCTCGATAATTATAAAATCTTATAGGTTTTACTTAAATAGTTTTGGTTTATATATATATATAGCAGAATGCAGTGGCGTAGCTAGAAATTTTAGGCCCTTATGTCACAATGATGGGCCCCTGTGAAAAAATGTAAAAAGTATTAAAGAAATACAAAAAAATTCTTTATAATTTTTATAATACGTTATATTATAAAAGTAATAATAATAATGAGAATATTAAATAACTAAATCAAAATTTCTTTTTTCTAGCTTTTGTATTTGCAAAATCGTTAATAAGATCACTCAGATGATCGTCAGATGATTCACCCAATTCATTCAATACATATTTCACTACCCACTATACTTGCGAATAGGAATTACACTTGATACAAAAAACTCAATACAATTCTAATGCATTGAAAAAATATTATGAATCATATATTACACTCGTTTCTTTTTTGAGTTGCTCTATCCATATATGTATTGAATAAATAAAGTGTATTCACGAGTGATTTGTAACATAAGTGTACTCCTGCATTTCTCTAAAAGCTTCGCTGCTGGATAATTAGTTGTTCATTCAACTTAAATTTTTTTTAAAAAAGAAAAACTGTATTACAAGAGGGCCCCTAAACTTAGACGGCCCCTATGCCTTGCTTACTCTTACTATATGGTAGCTACGCCACTGGCAGAATGTACACATTAAAATTTTATACGGATTTGCTTAAAAAAATGCTTGCATGTAAAAAACAACTAAAATTAAAATTTCTTATAAAATGAATTTTTTTTTCTTAATTTAATCCTTTCAGGTGAAAAACTTGAGAAAAAAAAAATTCAACTTCAAAGAAATTAAAATCTTTTTAGGTCCGTTCCCCTAAAATTTCATATCTTTTTTAATTTTTTTTTTTTTTAATACAGGAAAAAACTTTATAAAGTATGCAACGAAAATAAAAACAAAGTTTGGAAGCTTTAAGGTAGATTTTTAAAAAAATTTCCATAAAAAAAATAAAGGGGTTCTATTCTTGTTAAAATCATTATTAAGAAAATGCATAGTCTTAAAAAAAAATTGATTTTTTTTTTTTCTAGGATTGTCGGAAAAAATAAACTTTTCCAAGATTTTAAGTTGATGGGATTTTTAAACAACGTACTGATATACGAATGCAAACAATGAATAATATGTATAGAAAATTCTGTTTTTGGATGTTAAATGTCAAGGGATTTTCTGTTAACTCTCGAAAATGCTTTGACTTAACCAGTATTTAGTTTAAAATTTAAAGTTCTCTATCGAATTAATTGTATCCTTCTTTAAGTTTACCAATTAATAAGAACCGTATTTAATGTCAATCAATATTTTAATTTCTGTTTTGACTGGAGAAGTACTAAATTTTGTGATAAAATTTGTGATTAAAAGACTTTGTCAAGGAAATTTAGCAGTCGGTATTCGTCTTTCATATCACATTTTCATATAAAAGAAAAATATTTTTATTCTTTATTCCATGTTTTTCCATTATAACGTTCTTAGCAATATGAGATATAATTTTAATACATCTGTTGTCCATTTCTGAATATTCGTGAAACTAGTCTTAGAACGCCATAAAAATTATTATAGAATAATTAATGTTAAAGGGTTAAAAATTTTGTAAAAGTTTGGATAAGTTGAAATCTTAGTGAAACTTGGTTGTTTTTTTAATTATTATTGTAAAGCAAAAAAAAAAGAAAAAAACAGAATGTCATAATGTTCATTAATATGAAGCATAAATACATGATTCGTAAAAAGCTTTTAGGTGTACCTTTTTATATGCAAAAGTGCCCAAAATAAAATAAAAAAGAAGCTTTTTTATTAAGAACTTGTCATAAAAGTTATTTTGGATACATAATGCACTGCATGTAAAATAGGAAGATTTTATTATTGCGATTTTGTTTCAATAAACTTTTAAAGTTTTTCACAATTAGCGCAAACACATCGGAAAAGCATTGTAGAAGAATGTTTAAAATTTTACCTTTGGACTCTCAAAACGATGCCCGAAGTTGTATTACTTCGAAGCAAATAATTAAGTAATTTAAATCTACTCTGGATAACTAAAATGGAAATATTTTTTATTATTTAATTGCCAAAAATTCGTACAAAATGAAAGTGAGGGTACTTGTTAATATCTTTTCTACAAACAAAACTTAAAATAACTTAGAATTCAATGCGACATCTCATACTTTACTGTCTCTGATGTTATATAAAGAAATAATTTAAGCCAATATCATATGAGATTTATATAGCAAAATAAAATGAGTTGTATAGTATTTTTGACTTACAGTATTTCGAAATACAAAAAAAAAATACATAATACCAAAAATAAAACCTAATTCACTTTGTTTTAGGATGTCACTATATGATATTCTGTGTTTACCTCTTGATGAAAAACCATTTCATATTTAATCACTAAGCAATTTAGGAAGAACTTCATTATGCCTTGAACACATTCCTTGTTGAATTTTCATAACGATAAAAAAGAAAATACTTTTTATTTTTGTTTTTTTTTTGTTTTTTTTTTGGTAAAAATGTTTTTCTATAAATCAAAAATTGCTTATAATTTATTAAGCTTAAAAAAATGTAGGGGTATTCTATTTTTTATTTTTGTAAAAATTGTGTATATAGTATAAATACTTGAAAGGAGTTTGAACCTGAATAAAAAATTATGTTTTAACATTTAATGTTATGTTAACTCAGTTAACATAACAATCGAGGCGTGTAATACTTAAGTAAACTGTATTGTTGATGAAATTTTGGGAGTTTATATGGTGAAATAAAGAAAATTAAATTGTAAAGAAAACCAAAACTAACAAAAATTGAAAAAAAAAAAAAATAAGTGTTTTTAAATCTAAATTAATGAGAAAAGAGCTTTGTTTCATCAACGGTAGGAAGGATCGCGTCATATTGTAATGATAACTTGTAGGTTTTAATTGACACGACAACTGAAAAAAAATTATTATAAATTTATGTTTAATTTTGGCATGATTTATTTATTTCGTTTAACTGAAACTAGTGAAACTTTTATAATATATTGCAATTCTAAATAAAATGGCAAATACAAGTTAATTGATCAGACTTTTGATATTTATAATATATGGGAGTACTTTTCATTTTGCATATATAGGCTTTCTTTACCTTTATAGTGTTCTTCGATTGTTTGAAATCAGACTGACGGTTTTGCTAGTATGAAATCAAATGAAAGTAAAGAGAATCAAGTAATGTACAATTATGAAATGCAAAAAAAAAATAGTTTCCTTATTTTCCTTACTTCTGTTGTACATAATATACCAATTTTGGATACAACTTTTCAAAAGATTTATTCTTATGAAAAAGACTTTTATAATAAGATTTATAGAGCACACAAATTTCTTAGACTTCAATCTTTGAATAAAAAATAATTAAAACTATTTTCATAGTATTAAAACTTTGTTCATAGTATTTTTTTTTTACTTAAATAATGTCCTGCTTTTTTATTTTTAATTGGTAAATATTAAACATTAATTAGGCATAATAAAATAAAAAAGTTATTTTTAATAGTCCGGATAATCTTTTTTAACTATTATCCCATTTAAAAATTGTTTCTATAATCTTCATTTCTTAAAAAAAAAAAAAAAAAACGGGTTAAATAAATATTCAGAAAAAAGATTCAATAAATAAAAATTTTTTTTGGTTGCAATTTAATAATGTGGGAATAGTCAAAGATATGAATTTTCTTAAGTTTGCATTATTAATTTTTAAATAAGTATATAATTTTAATCTAACAATCCGGTTACTATAAGGGAGTGTTGAATGGCAATCAATGTTTTATTTAATTGCATTACACAACTGGGGGCGTTATTTTCATTTCATACAATTTGACAGTATCTGAAGCTTAAGCAAATTTTTGTTATCCATATAATCAAAGTAAAAAAAAATAAAAATTATTTAAATGATTTCAAAACGGACTACATAATTTCATTAAATTTTCGGCCGTCCTGCATAAAAATGTTTGTATAGCTCGTGAATTACCCAAATGATTTTGAAAATAAATGACTTTTTAATATAATATTAAGAGTTTCCTGATCGTATATTATTATATAGCACACTCTTTAACCACGAGCTTCTTTAAAAGTTATTATTTTAAAAATTTTCAAAAATGTTGTACACAAAATTTAGTTTTCATCTAATAATTTACTGCATAGACCAATAACATAAAATTTAGGTAATCATTTTTTTCCAACATAAAGACTAAACAATAAACAATAAAGTTTATGAAAGTTTCTTTAAAGGAATTTTTTGCTGGCCGCTGATCGCCATACTAAAGTCACTCTTAATACATTTTACCTTCTAAAAGAGAATCGAAAATTTTGTCTGGTTTAGTTCCTTATAATATATTTAACAATTTGAATTTTTTAGATCTAAATTAAAAATAATTTACTTGAAATTAGTTAAATTTCGCTTTGTTAAATATGAAATACAAATTGATATAAAATATGAAACTGAAATCGTTAGTATAGAAATCATCAATTTGTAAAAGGTTGTAAAATATAAATATTTGCTTAAATTGAATTCACATTTCGTTTTATTACAAGATTTTATTTAAATCACAAACTCTGTGCTTGTATTCGTTTGTTTGATTTAAATCTTCCCGCGGACTGATTTTGCTGAAATTTTATACAGACCCTTATTTCCGGTGACAATACAATATTTCACCAGTCGGTATAATGCTATTTCGTCGGTAAATAATTTTTTTTGTTTAAACTAGACCGACAAAATAAAATTACTAGAATTTTAAATTTTGAGTAATATTATAGATGTGTACAATATTCAGAATAATCCGTTCGGAAGAAGTGAATCAAAAGTTAATTTCAAATTCACTATATATTCCTATATGTATGTACTTTCCATCAAAGAACAGAAATAAAAAAATTATTATGACTGATTATTTGGATTTTATAATCTCGAATCAAAGTTAGTATTAGTTGAATTAAAAATATGGATTTCGATGAAAATTGTTGTAATGGGTTCAAGTGGATTGCTTTCCTTAACCATAGAGTAAATGGACATAAAAAACTGTTTAGCTCTCAATTTTGTTAAGGAGTCTGTTGTGGCTTGAAATAGATTTTGTTTGAAATTTATACGTGTTACTTAAAATTTTTTTTATTTTATTTTTTTAAAGACGTAAGAGGAATTCCCTCATTTTTTCTTTTTCAAATTTTCTTACGAGTATTATGACCCTTTCAAATTTATTTTTTATTTGTTTTTTATCTTAAAGTAGAATAATTTATGCAAATTTTTCTTAACTTAATTCGAAAAGGAATACTGCGAATGATGCTTTAATAATTTATTAGAAAAACTAAATAATTATAAAAATTGAATAATTTCAAATGAATAACAACGCGTATAATCAAAAGAATTTATTGATGTTTACATTTTACAGATTAAGCTCATGGATTTGGTGTTAAAGTATAATATCAAAATAGAATATCAATTTATACGCATAATCTTCAATTCCCTGAAAAACTATTAAAAATACTGTTTGTTCATAGTCTTCTAATCAAGTATAACTAAATGTAAAGCAACCGTTTCCACTCAACTAAATTTATCAACATTTATGACGAAGAAACTTTTAATAATTATCAGAAATTTTTTAATAATTATCAGAAATTTTTGTAATTTGATTTGTCCCATAGAAAAACTACAATTATGATGTAAAAACTTTTGATACGATTCTTTCGGCGAGTTATATATATGTATATATATATATATTATATATTTAAAATAATAAATGCAAGCGTTGGCAGTTTTAGTTATAATATTTCTCCTAACTGATTTTCCACCGAGTTTTTTGTCCAGCTTACTATAATTTATAAACTTAAACAATAAAATCTTAATTTTTTCTAAGTATGGATAAAAATACGCACAATAATTTTAGCTCACAATTTGAATTATTCAAGAAAATTTACATTTTTTGTAATGGAAATTTTTTTTTACTTCATAAAAGAAATCTTCTTTAGAATTTTAATTATTAGAATTAAAATTATTATTAAAATTATTATTATTAGAATTAGAATTAAAATTATAATTATATCAATAATTATTAAAACTATATACTCATGAGGTTCCAAATGCTTAACAATTTTCTACCAATAATGTTATATAGGAGGAACAGATAGTATATAAAAAACATTGTGCCCTTTGATAAACTTTCCACTACAAATACAGAACTTCTAAACCGAAAGATAGGAAGCTATGTATATTTGATTTTGTTTGAACTTAGAATGATAAATAATTTATAGCACAGATTTATGCTATAAAATACCTTGTAATAAATTAATTTGAAAAACAATAACAAAACATAATTTTTTGACGTAAATACTTTTTGTTATTTAAAAATAAAACAAAAAGTATTTACCTACGTCAAAAAATTATGTTTTGTTATTTTATTTTTATTTAATTGATTAATATTTAAATATTTTATATATAAATACATATTATAAATATTTATAGTATCAAGTATAATAAAATTTTTGATTTAATTAGAAAATTCCTTCTAATCCACAACAATAATATAATTAATAATATGTTCTGGTCTTCCAATCTTTATATTAACTTACTTTTGTATGTCCTTTCGGTTAAAGATTTTAATTAATTTCTGAAGGACTTGCTTACATCCGAGCGATCTGAAATTTAGCATACTAATTTTTATTATCTAACTTCGATGACAATGCATTAATATTGTTAAACGGACTTCTTGATCTGATGATTGACCCGTATGAAGGTAAGGGTATATATATAACTAAATGTTATTGGTATTGAAAGAACCTATCTGTGGTTGTGACCAAGGTATCTTAAAATTAGAGTATCTTAATGTTGAAAGCGGGCTCTATACTTTATTTATGAGGTAATGTTCTCTATTTTCCATAAATTTTTTTGAGGAAGACATCTTAATTTTACCATTCTTACTTTACAGAAGTTCACATATTCTTAGGAACATAATCTTAATGCTTAATCTAAGTTAGTTATCAATCACTCACGGATATAATTCCTTGTATTCTGTAAACGCATATTTTTGTACTATTTACAATGTTGTATTATGTTTTTTAATTCTGTCATCACCATTATCTGATAGTTATCTTGGACAAAAAACAATAATCTTCACAAAAAAATAATTTGAATAAATTGATTGATAAAGAAAAAAAAAATAAATAAAATAGTGAACTTTCTTAGTCATGTTCGAAAACTATCCAATGAAATCTTTTAGTCAATGGAAAATTAATTTTTATATTCTTCATATAGATATAAATATTTTGTCTTTTAAAAGAAGAAATAATTCTTTAATATTGCTATAAAATATACTTAATAAATATACTACAAATATATGTTTGTACACTTAGTAAGTATAAAGTTTTAAGAGAGAAAAAAAAGTTTAGCTTATTAGATAAAATTCTTTCACATTTCTTATCGCTTCTGTACAGCATATTTTCGCGAAATAAATGATTTGAAAAAGTTTCTTTTTAAGGATTACTTGCAAGATTACACCATGAAAGTTTTTCCTTTGTTTGAACAAAAATAAATACTTATTATCTATTTTTTTATATAAATTTATTTTAAAGGATTTTCTTGTATCAGAATAAGGGAATCAATTGATAGTATTTCTATTTTAAATATACATTATTTGTTAACTTTTTTGTACATTTTTTAATTAGGTTCATTTAATAAAAATTTATTTTTAATAAATAAGAAATAGAGATCTAAAATTTTAATAAACGTTTCATCACAAGTCTGCAAATTATCTCACAAACTTGTCAATTGATTGTTTAAGTAATCGACAAATGACGGACGTACAAATATTTCTCTGGATATTTCTGTTGTTGAATTTTGCTTAACACCAAATAGTGAAATATTCTTTTTTTTTTAATATTTTATAAATTTATTTCATTTCTTAAATATAAATCACAAACGATTTTAATTTTAAAAATAATTTTAATCTTATCTTAAATTAAGCATCTAAAAGTAATTCATTATATGGAAATTTTGTACTAAAGTTCTCAATAACAGTTTTGACAACATTCGATACGGCTGATGTAACAGAGGGCGAGATTTCTTCCCATACATCTCTCCAATTAGAATTTATATATTCGTTAGCTCTGTCTCCTAGGGCTTTGTCATTATTAAATAAATTGGATATATTTAAATGAATGCTGAAAGAAAATTAATAATTTAATATGAAATATTTTTTTTTTAATATTATCTGTTTTGGAATATTGAAGAAATCCCAGTATTCGGATGTGGAAAATTTTTGTTTTTTAAATATCTTTTTATTTGAATCGTAAAATATGTTTTCACTAATTCTCAAAATAATGTTTTTATTTAATATATACTTACTCAGATGGATTAATTCGTAATTTCAGTTTATCTATTTTCAAAAACTGATTCCCTTCAGAATCGAATGTTACATGTGGTTTTATTTTAATTCCTAACTCTAAGTTGGTTACTTCAATATCCAAGTTTCCATTTCCTTGAATTGGTAGCAAAGACACTCTTCCGTCAATTTTATAATTGCTTTTAACTATTAATTTTGGCACTGATGCAAAAAGTTCAAATTTGCTTGTTCTAGGATCCGCATCAAATCCTCTGTTAATGAAATTAATACATATACTTGTTGTTATTAACTTTGTTTATAATGTTAGACTTTAGTTTTTATGTAATTTTTTCTACCAAAATATTTTTTGGCTAAAGTTATTAGTTAAGAATTTTTTTTCACAATACTATTTATGAAATGACTTGTACTTACATAACTTTGTCAAATACCAAGTTTGATAAACCATAAATTTTTAAATTTTTTACTATCAAATTCATTTCTATTGATCCGCCATTTGATTGACTTATTACTAATTGATTAAGTGTAAAAGGATCTAAACTTGGAATCCCCAATTCAGGACGACCATTTTTATTATTCTTTATAAATTCTGTTGCAGCGAATGCAACACAGTTTGGATCAGCTACTTTACATCTTTTTATGTCTGCAGCTGTTTTAATTGAAATAAAATAAAAATAATTTCAATAAAAATAATTTCTAATTCTTTATATTTTTTTGTAGAGTTATGAATTTTATGTTTTTTTTTCGAAAATTTCAGAAAATAGTTTAAATTTGAAGTTAATCGAATAAAATATCTTTCAGTTAATTTGAATTAAAGGAACTTTAGAAAAATCTTCTCAAATTTAAAAAAAAATTTATATCCATTCAGATATGGTGATATGGAAATAAAATTTTGAATTAAAATTCTATGTTCTTTATCTTTGTGTCCAAACTATTTGAATCTACCTAATTATATAATTTTATATATATTCATTAGGTACAGAATCGTTCCCAATCCAACATCATTATCCTAAGTTTCGAAGGAAAAATTTATTTTTATTTTAGTTTATTAATTATTTTATTTAACTTACGAAATATAGCCGCTTGTATTAAATGTATGGAAATAAAAATTGATAGTAAATATCTAACAATCTTAACTAAAATGCTCATGATGATCGATCTTAACTTAAAGAACAAATGTGAGAAAATAACTTAAAAACGTTAATTATAAAGGTTATTTATATCGCAATTTTAGATGTTAAATTTTTTTTTTTTAAGAAATATTTATCAAATCAAGTTTTAAAGGGAAAATCTTTAGAACTTTTTCATTCTTGATTTTAAACATCATGTGGGTATTTCTAAGTAATATTTTGTTCATTTTCATTTTTTAAAAAAAGCTTTATTTTTAAAACATTTATTATTTAACAGTTTATTTCACAGCTTTAATGCTATAATGGTATAATGATTATATAAAATCAGAACAAAAATTAAAATCATATATAGGTACTCAGAAATGTATTCATTGTATTCATTGCCAAATTGCGAAAGAGAAGAAAATTTTTTTGATTTTTTATTCGTCATAAAAATTAATTTAATTATATATTTTTCATTATCATCATTATACATAATTTTAGACATTAAAATGATGTTTTGGGTTTAATAAGTTCGTCAAAAATTATTGATTTTAATATATTAATAAAATATAAATATTAGTCAGGACGGCAGAGCCAACGACGCTGGTTGTATATATAAAAATATATAATTTATCTTGTAAGAAGTTTTTTTAGCAGTTTGAAAAATAAATTTATAAATAGAGAACATATATAAATAAGATTATCTAAAATAATTAGATAGGGGATTTATTCCTAAAGTTTACAAACAGTTTTTGTAAGTATTTAAGACCTATCAATTATTCTTGTGTATGATTAAGAAAATACATAAAACACTATGACACAATATGTATTTTATATATCTGCTGATAATGGTCAGCTACGAAAAGTTCATACTCTACTATTAGAGTTCATTAATTCAATTTGTGTTCTTCAATAATAATTTGTGGTTTAGGGTTTTGTTGAATAAGTAATTGCTGAAAATATAATAAGTCTATGTGTCTATGCAATAATCGAAGAATCGGGTTAGAAAATATTATTATTTTTTACTGATTTGAACTTATATAATTTTCTATAGAAATGAATTGAATATTATGTTGATTATATTTTTACCTCACACATTGTATTTTATTTGTATTGAAAAAAATTTTTATTTTTTTTATTTTGGTAAACATAATTTATTCAATGATTTTTTATTGGAAAAAAAAATATGGATTGATATCCGCTTTTTATTTTCGGAAATGTAAATATTTAACTCTATAATGTGTTCTAAAATTTCAGATTTATAAATTAAAGCTTGGAATCACCTGAAAAATGCATTATTAATTCAAGGTGGACGCATAATTAATGTAATATTGATTACCGGTAGACATTCCCAATTTTTTTTTTGCAAATTAAATTGTCATCACTGTAACACTCAATTGTGCGATATAAATACATATTAGAAAACTATATCTTATTTCAAATAATTGATAAATTTATAATTTAAATTAATTAAATAAAAATAAATAAAGTAAAATTCACGGGAGTTTTTTTTTGTCGAATAAATTATTTTTTTATGAAACTGGTGTGTGTTTCTACTGTATTATACAGACTATAACGTGCTGTACTTAATATTTTAATTGTCGAAAGAAAATAAAAATCTGTAGAATAATTTTATAAGTTTTATATGTCGGGGAATAACATAATTTTTAAGTAACCTAGGAATTTCTATTTCGGGTTTTTACGTTAATTAATTGCATCTGTGATTTTTTGCAGTTTTGAGGAGAGTAGTTGGCTAGAAACATGAAAATTAATGTAGTATTTGCATATGAAAAAAAGTCTGGTATCATAAGTACTAGTATCACAAGACTTAAAAGTATATGCGAGTTGAGGTCACATACGTATTTCTTTTTATAAATACTTATTCGATCACTTATCAGATAAAGCCAAATTTTAACATATTTAAGAAAGTTATCTTTATTCGTTTAACAAAGTTAACTTTATTCGTCTTATAATTGAAATATGCTTGACGAAGATACTGAAATACTTTTATTATTTTAGGTTTTGATTACAGGCATCGCATGCAAGGCCAAGGCTATATAGTAATATAGTTAAGGTATAAGTGGATTGATGAATTTTTGAAAAATTCTAAATTTGAGTTAAATAAAAGTGTAAAAACAAAATAAAGAAGATTGACTGGTATTTTTTTTTTATTGGCCACTGGGTTAATAAATGTAAATTTTATTTATCTAAACAAATTTTTAGTTTTAGAGACATTGAATTTTTGTTAAAACAAGAATATAGTGTATAAAATTGATGAATGAAGAGTTTAGTGCACCTGTTGTTTTTTTTTTTTTTTATTTTAAAAATTCACAATTTATGTAAATAAATCTGTTGAAGATATAAAAAAAAAAGAAATAAATTCTTAAACATTTGTGTAAATAAATTTTGATTTGCATATATGTTTGTGATTATACTAGACATTCTGGCACTTTCTGTGTTTTTTTTTTTTGCAATTTTGAATTAAATATTGATAATTTTTTCGCTAATTTTAGATATTTATAATATATTATATTTTTATTGTATAAATTTATATTATTAATATCATTAGAATTATCATAGAATAACAATTTTTGTAATTTTGTTACTCCTACTGTGAATATTGTATAAAAATTTGATAAAATTGACTCAATCGACGACGACGTAATCGAATTCATCATATCAAGCTGAAACGGATTTTCGCGTTATTCTCTTGAAGTTATTTTGATTGCCTAATTATTTCCCCTAGCACTAAATATTGCATTTTGTGAAATATATAAATTCAATATAAAAAAAAAGGAAATATATTTTATTTTAAATATATGTATGTCTGTCTAAATTAATAACCCTTTTTGGAAGTTAATAAAAGCAGTATAATGTACTCATATAGAACGAATCTTCATTAAATTTGAAGTCTAAGTTTCGATAAATTACTACGATTATGAAAATTGTTTGTAAAGAAAAAAGTAGGTACTGGATTTAATCTGTGCTAGCAATTGCACTCACAATAAATTAAGTTTCAGGTTCTTTGTCTTTTTTTTTACAAACAAACTGAACAACAGATGAACAATGTATTTTATTTAAGGAAATTATCAAGTTATATTATTATATTATTTTATAACAAAATTATATTTTGCAGTCGCTATTGAAAAATTGGTATATGGCCTTCATATAAAAGAATTGTGTGATTTTTTTTTAAATTTTTGTTTATTTTTGTTTATTTTTATTTCCTTGCTGAAAAAGGATTTTACATAATATCTTAATCGTGGATTTACTATTTCCCAAAAATTTTTGGTATTTAAAAAAAAAACAGACTATAGAAGAATCAGATTTATCCCAAATCTTTTAATCGGATTTTCTATATTAAGAAAATTGAAATTCCTAAAGAATTGAATTGTGCAAAAAAAAAAAAAAAAATTAAGGGATTTTTAGGGCGATGCGATAATTGAAATTACTTCAAGATAAAATAAATATTTAAGAAAAAAAATTCAATCGCACAATCTTGTTCGTAGTATGCATTTCTTATTTTTGAGTTTTGAAAATAAAGATTATATTAAGTTTTGATCAGGATTTGTTTTAATTCTCTAAATAAAGTAATAATCGTTAAATGATAAATTTAAATATCATGTTCAAATGATTTGAGCAATGTCTTCCCAATTATCCATTTAAGTATGAAATCCAAATGGAACTCCACGGAAATTGCAAATGAAAATAATTGGAAATCCATACATTTTTCACATAAACGTAGGGCCAAAAATGAAAAAATTAGGATTTTCCGAAGAAAGATTTCTTGGATTTCTTGGTATATTGGGTAAAATGGTCTATGTAAATGTTCCAAACTTGGTCAACTGGGTTTGAATGAGAAATGGTTATAAATTTTTTTTTTTGTTGTAAATATTTCGTTTTGTTTTTTAAAGAATTTTTTGAACATAAATATTTAAAGGAACATTTATAATTTGAAATCCTTTATGTCTAAACAATAACGAGAAGAGCCATACTATGTCATTTAAGAGTTTTCATTAAGTTCTTCGTATTAAAATAATTTTTAATTTAAGTTCACTTTTAATCAAGAATAAACTTTCCTAAAATAAGGTATGTACCTATATAATTATGTTTCAGGTTTAAATGGATAAATATTCTGTATTACAACGAAGATATACCAAGTTTATTTCATTTTACTACTTTTAAGAACTTTTTTATTCATATTTTAATTGATTATTATGAACATATATGATAATAAAATTTTCAAATTAATTTCCCTTAAACTATTCTTTACATTCATATAGTAGCATTAAAAAGTAAGCGTTAATAAACAGATAAGCAATGCGGCAATAACAAAGTTTATTGCAGTTCTGTAAACAACAAAAAAAAAAGATTTTGTATCTTTTAGATTAAAAAAAATAATGTAGTGTGAAATTATGCGTAATGTATTTTTTTTTTATGTTTCATATTCTTTCCTCATTGAAAAGGAAATTTAGATAATGATTTTTCGCATATTTATCAGTATTTGTCTATAAATACATATAGCACTGATAACAAAAAAATATAATAATTATGTATGTGATGCATAATATAGTGTTATCTCATATGTAAAAATTATAATATAATAAAGAATTATTGTATATAGTTTTCATTTAATTGCTTTATATTAAATTTTAATATCAATTATTATTAGAAATTGTATTATACGAAATAATAATACAAATTTAATTATAAAAATTGTTTTTGCAATGTCTAGTAAAATACATAATATCTACGTATGAATATTTTTTTTTGTTCTCTACATAATTTGATGTTATGCAGCAAACAATTTCATTGTGTAGTATGCAATTATAAAAGTATATTAATTAATTAAAAGTTTGTAAACAATTAATTATTAATTTGCAAGTGCAATTATGTATTATGTTTTTTATCGTACAGGAAAAAAATAACTTGTACCTTACCTAAACATAAATATAAAATTGAAATTCATGTTGATGCTTAATAAATTTCTGCGACTAAAGCTTAATCATATAACACCGGTATTTTTGTTATTATAAGCAAAAGAAAAGTAAATATAAGTGCATTATCTGGTAATTGTCTGTCTTTTTGAAATTAACAATTTTAAGAAATTATATAAGATCTAACAGTCTAAAAAAATTCATTGTTTAAGAATTATTTAACATTAACATCACAAAAAAAAATATTCTTTTTTTTAAGACCATTTTAAAATTTTCTCATTTGAACTAAAAAAAAATAAATTTTAATGTTGATTGAAACTTATTATCAAAATGTTTTTCTCACGGTATTCTGTTTAAGAAGCATGCGTATTTCTCATTTCTTTGAAAAAAAAAAAAAACAATTTAACAGACATAATAAATTTTTCTGCATTATAAGGGTTATCGTTACTTAATAGTATGGTGAATATCTTTTAGAAAATGAAAATTTAGATGTAAGGCAGACTGATTTTATCCATGAGAGAAAATAATAATGAAAATAAATATTTAGATAAGTCAATCTTCTTTTTACTTGTGTTCGGTGGACTGCAAGAGAAAATTTCCTCCTTTTTTTTAAGTCTATCTATAGAGCGCATTTTATAGAGCTAACTCACAGTATTATTCAGAGCTCGATTTATCGAAGCTCAAAAAACTTAGAGATTAAATTTTTGTTTTATGTCATTTAAAAACTTCAATATTAAAATTGGTATAATCTTACTAATCTATTCCCTTCTATTCGACATACTTTTTCTAAAAATCAAAGGCATTAAATACTACGCCATTATTTACATATTCTCCCCAAAAATAAAAAAATAAAATATCAAAACAAAAAATCTGTACAAAATTTTCTTACATCCCGTACAGCTTTCCATATAAAATGCTGTCAATTTGGTATACAAAAAAAAAAAAAAAAAGAACAAGTGGTAAAATGTTAAGAGAGAATTTTTTTTTTCAGATTCAGATACAAGTTTTTTTTTGTTTTTTTTTTTGTTTTTTGCACCTTCCATGTTAACAGAGAGGAAATAACAATTTTAGTTTTCGTGACGGATTCAGATTGTTAAAACGTATGTGTAATGGTTGCGCTTTTTTATATTTGGAAAATTTATTAACAAAAAAAAAAATTAATATATTTATATCTTTTTTTTTTTGTGTGAAGAATACCCAAAAAGAAAATTATTTTTCATTTGATAAAAAATATAAAAAATAAAATCCGCCCGAAAAGTAATTTAATTTTTTTTTCATTGAACCTTAATTCTTAAAGCTTTGAATTTTCAAGGCAAAAAAAAAAGAAAAGTAAAATCAAAATAAAAACAAAATAAAGGAAAAAACCTAAATTCATAAAATATCTTCTTCTGTGTTTTTGTTTATTTTTATTTTTGCAACAAAACAATAAGAAAAATACTAATTTATTAGAAAAAAAAAAAATAAAATAAATAACACCCAAATCCAGAATAAAAAAAATTTGTTATTTTTATTTTGTTTATCAGAAAGAAAAAAAGAGAAAAGGAAAAAGATTCTTTTTTATTTACGAATTTTGTTTTTTTTTTTTTATTTGCAGACAATTTTTTTTTTATTTTCGTTTTGCATGAAATCGCTTTGAAAACAAGCAAATAAAAAAAAAATCAGTGAAATTAAATGAAAATTCCGGTGAATTGATTGCAAAAATTAGAAAATAAGTCATGAGAAAAATTTAATGAAAATTAAAAAAAAAAAATATTTTTAAACCAAAAAAAGGTGAGAAAATAAGTTAAAAAAAAAAAGAAAGAAAAATTATGAATAATTTTTTATTTTGTTAAAGATAAAAAATTAAAGTGAAAAGAAAAAAGGCGGAAAAAATCAAAAGAATAAAATAACAAAAAAAAAATTAGAGTTCACCGGCTAACCTTCTTTTGGATTAATAAATAAAATAAATTAAATTAAAAATAATTTGTAAGTTTTCAAATAATTTGACAATTTTATTAAATTTTTTATATAGGTACTATTTAACTTTATTAGCTTTAAAATGTCCAAAATTTTTAAGTCCCTTTTTTTTTGTAAATTCCTTATTATTTTTTAGTGGAAATCTGCTTCATTTTTTTTTTATATTGACAGATTATCAATTTGTAGGGAAAGCAAAGGTAACCTTGAAACATGGCATCAATTTTGTACTTATATTGAATAAATAGTTTCGATTAAATAAATAGTTTGGATTTTCTCCAGCTCGCATTCAATAATTTGTTCTACTTTTAAATTAAAACCTAAAATTTACGACGAAACTACCTAAATTCATTTTTCGTTCTGAATTCGAAGTTTGATATCAAAAATAGTCTTTGGTTATTTAGGTTTTTACTTAGAAAATTATTAGACATGAAAGTGCTCAATTTGTAAAATTCAAATAATAACTTCTAAAGATTTATTTCGACATTTTCGATACACCAATTATATAGTGAATATTAATTGTATGTCTGATTGCTAAAAGATTGTATTTATTATAAATTTATATTATTCTGTTTAATAAATTTACATCCAAAATATAACGTTTCTCAGAATGTAGTACATACACATAATTTTTTTCTTTTTAAATAATCTTAGAATATACCGATATCATACCAGGAACTATGTACAAAAACATAATTTCCTAATAAGAAAATTATATTTTGCATTAAATTTAATTTATTAATATTATTATAAATTATAACATTAGTTTATGTTCTACTTTATTTAAATTTCTATGTTTCTGTTATTTTTGCAATAGGAGTCTCAACCTAACATTTATTTCAGTGTTATGATAGATGTATAATTATGGTTTTATTAATCTAAGCTTAATACGAGAAAGAAGTTTAGAAACTTAATTGTTGAGAAAATGTTTTTTTATTAGCTTTAGTTATTTTTTGACGTACTTTTCAGTATTAATAATTTTGAATGCAAAAATGATGCTACATGAATATAGTATTGAGAAAAATTAGATACAGCTAAACCTTTGCATATTTTTTTATCTTGGAAGTATCAAAAGTTGATAATATTATATTAAATTTAGCTGATTTAGCTCGAGGTATGGCTACAGTCCAATTCCCATAATCATTACAAATAAGGATCTTAACAAAATCTTAATCAAAATTATATTGAAAACAAAGGTTACAACCATTTGTATAGAGGGCACATTCCCAGAAACTCTCGAAATAGGGATAACTATTTAGATAATTCTTTCTGAAAGTATATAAAAACGATCCAAAATGTTTAAAAACACTTGTGTTATGTAAGGCTTCGTCTTCAATATATCTTTTCATTGTTTTAGATCGACTATTATCGGTATTAAGTTTCAAAGCATAATATCTTATGCTATTACTATATAATAATGATACAAGGACATTCTTTTTTTGACTAAAACTTAAAATATTCTATATTATTAGAAATTTTTTTTGTCTTATTGATTTATAGTTTTAGAACTTCATTAAATTTATATATATAATAATGTATAGAAAATTTATAGCATTAAAATTAATAAATATAATTTTTAAATTTTTCTATTAAGTAGCAAACGCAAACGAATGCAATGAAGTTTCTTTTTTTATTTATAATATATTATATTTTATGTATTATAAGTTTTTCTTTTCCTGTTCTTTCATTTATAGTAAAAAAAATAAAATAAATATTATATTTTTTTTTTATTATATTTTTATTCTTTTGTAAAAATTTTGACGTTGAGTTAAAACATTGTAGAATGCCGAAGACTGCTTGAACTTGAATTGTCCTTTTAAGACTATTAAAAAAAAAAAAAAACAAAAAAAAAATAATGAAAAAATATGTGCTGCGAATAAAATGCAAGTTAGGTATAAATCGTATAATAAAAAGAAGAATAAAAACCCGTTTTTCATTTAATTTAAACGAAAAAAAAAAATTTATATATATATATATTTTTTTTTTATTATGTTTTCTTATAAAAAATTTATATCAATTTTTTTTTTTTTCATTAGTATTATTCCATTTTTTTTTGCAATAACTTTTTGTATCTCACTAATTATAATTGGATGAAATTGAACAATTGCAATTATGTTTTGGACAAAAAAAAAACGAAGGAAAACATTTAAAAAGAACAGAACATAATGAGCGGTATATAAAATGAAATATTCTCATAAAACATTTTCGTTTATAACAGAAAAAAAATCCATCTTTTATTATAATTAAAGGCCATCATAAATCTAGTAGTTCTAAGTTTAATTTTCTTTAATAGATATTATTTTTAATGTTATATGGTGTCTAAAATATGTGTACTTAAGGTGTATATATATACTTTATATACTTTATTTTATAAATTATTCCTTCTATAATTATGATTTAATAAAAATTATATTTAAAATAAAAATTATTTTTTTTTAATTATTACGTAAGTAGTTTTTCGAAATATTTTACCGAATTATTAAAAATCATTAATTCCCGTATTATAATTTTAATTAGTTAATTCAATATACAATACAGTTCGTAAAAGAATAGTTTTTACATAATGTTTATGGGTATTTAGGAAAATGTTCGTCGACAGAACTTTAATTATTTATAAATATAAAGATACTATACTTATCGCTACCAGAATAAAAAAATATGAAATATTCTATTAAAGTAAAAGTGAATGTGATGTTATACATAGGTAACGTAGACATATCATAGTTAGTATTGGTACGAAATTTTATTTATAATATATTATATTTATATTTACCTTGTATACAAATAAGAACTTTAAAAGTATCTAAATTATTATTAGAATATAAACCAGAAAGTGTATAAGTTATTCTCCGAACAGTGTTTCGCTTTACCTTATAGTTTTTATTATGTATTTTTTATTGCAAAATTTTATTTTTATTAGGTACTGTTAAATATGTCGAAATAGTCAAAAATATGTTTTTATCTAAAATTTTATATCTATATAGCTTGAATTTTACTATGTACATAATACATATAAAATTTTAAAATTAAAGCCGGTATTTTGTGAAGTTCATTACTCACTATCTTTGTACAAATTAAAAAAGTACAATATTGACTTAAAAATGACTTAATTAGCAGTAATACCATTAAAGTAATTTCCGATTTTGATTGAATTATTATCTTATCTCTTTATAATAGACAAAAAAAAAACACGTTAGTGTACGAAATCGATGTAAAATTATAAGAAATTAAATAAAAGTGAATATAAGTACTTTTAGCCGTTTTTAACTCAAAATTATACGGAAATTTATATTGCTTGAATTTTTTAACAAATTTCCAAATAAAATTTCTTATCATTAACAACATTTACTATATAAATGTAACCAATTCTAAATCGAAAGTAAATAGAAAATTTTTGAATTTTCAGACATGTTCATATATACACACTTTGATAAAATAAATCTCGATTTCTTAATTCGATTTTGATAAGATTTTTCTAATACCAGTTAAGGGATAAATTAATTTTATTTCATATACATATATTCTATATAAAATGAATAATGTATATAGTATAATATATATATAGTTTATATTTAAGTAAAATAAATTCAAAAGGGAATTTATTTATATACAATATACAAATAATAAACATAAACTATATTATATGCTAACATAATATTTATATTATTTATTGTGGCCAAATAGTAGACAAAATATGTTTTCATTCGCTAGTTAAATACATACTGTGTGTATCTTGTATAATTTTCCTCATAACATTTACTCAAAATCATTAACAAAAGCATAGACAACACATTTTTTTTGTTTCTTATTTATATTCGTCTTGAATAAAATATAAGTACAATATAAAATAAAAATAAATATAAATAAAATGGAATACAAATATAATTGCATTTCAAATGAAATGTAAAAGCAGACTGTTTCAAAGTAATACAAAGTATTAAAAAGCAGCACACATTTTATTTTTATATCTATCTTTCCACATTTTGTTAATTGTTCTTAAATATCTATAGAAAATATTTGAAAAAATTTAAGGAGTAACATTTATGTTAAATGACGTTGATCATAAATATATACAAGTTCCAAATTATTATTATTTATTTTATTGAGTTTTCTTTCTGTTTACAATTTTATTTATACCTACTAATTTTGTAGTGTTTCCTAAAATCCTTGTACATATTAAAATCTGAAAGTATTCTACAATTAGTATGGGTACAATTATTAGTATATACAAAGGTACTAAGTATTACAAATTCATTTCAATGTTTATCGAGAAAAGTATAATTTATTGTAAAATAATAATCAATCTAATAAAAATAGTTCAACAAAAAGTCAGAAATATAAAATTTTTTAAAATAAAATTTTCAACTCTTACTACACCCATGACGATCGCATAATAAACTCTCGCTTTTCTTATATTCCATTAAAACATTTTTATAATAATTTAGATTAAGATTACATAAACCTATTTATTTTTATTATTTTGCTATTTCATGTATATAATTTTAAAAGTAATTTTGATTTTGATTAGCGTTTTAAAATTGATTTTTCTTTTTTAAATATCCATATACTTAATGAAGTATTATACCATATACATTATACTGTATAAATAACATCGTAAATATTGATCAAACCTTTATGTTAAAAGACTTCTCAAGTAAGTTACCAAAAACCAAAATGTTTTGAAAAAAAAAACAAATGCTCATGTGTGTTAAATTTTTTTCATGCTTAAAAAATATTTTTCATGAAATTTTACTCTCAAATTATTTAATTTGTTTGATCTTTCACCTTTCCGCTTCAAGGAAATAATTAATATTGGGTTAATTATCGCTTAATGTAGTGATAATAGTTTTGATAATTCATAGTACTGTATATGTTTTATGATGTAATTCCGGTGAAAGAGGTCTATTGGAAAATTTAATCACTATGTCGTTATTTTCACGATTCAGCGTTTAAATCTTTTCACATTTACAAAACATAATAGCTTTAATAATTTTAACGTATAGAATTTTTTAGAAAATTTGAATCTTCTTCTCTTCTGAATTTTGAGCAATTATGTCTATTGCTAAGAGAATTTTAGTTACTAAAAAATAAATAACAATAAAATAATAAATATTTATAAATTTAATTTTCACTGAGTTAATGCAAGCCTTTGAATACTTTTTTTTTTTTTTGGGTTACAACAACTGTCTTATTACATTTTGAAAAATGGAAACAAAAATACATATATCTGAATAGTTTTATTTATTATGTATGTTTATTTATATACATAAATATAAAGATAAAAAAAAATAAAAAATTGAAAGCAAAAATGTGAATGCACTTGATGTATATTTTTGTTTGCAGGTAATGGGAAAATTGATGTTAATTGACAACAAAAATTTTTTAAATCTTAAGATTCTTTCATTTTTCGGATAATACCAATTTGTTTTCAGTTAATTAAATTTAGGAAAGAAAAATGTATTTAAATGAAATAATTTTTTGGTCTAAATTCTTATACGTATCTTTTTATCTTGTTTATTGAAAATAAAACTGTCATAAATTGAAAATTTATTATTATTTTTTTAATGTTCCTAAAGTAAAATATGCAATTAAGTATATATTGAAAACTGAAAATTTAATACTATAGAAAGTAAAATGTTGTTTCAGAAGTAAAATCTTTTACCAATTCTAATTTATTTATTTTTTACAGAATAACAAACTATTTGACAAATTTAAATGGATTTATAGCCCAAATTCACACACATTTTTATTGCCTTTTTTAAGAATAATTATTTACTGTTTAATTTTTTTAGGTATAGATATCAATGCTTGAGTTTTAGATCCGAAAGTTGGTTCAATCCCTTTGTTAGTAAACTTAATTTACAATAAAGCCTAGTTCTCTTTAGTAATTTCGATGTAACCTCAAATTCACAATTAGCAGGTTAGAATTAATTAGTATTTATGCTAGACTCCAGAATATTACTGATAAATGTTTAGAAAAAAAAAAGATAAAAGTATTTTTACCATGTTCTTCAATAATATTCACTATTATATTAAAAGTATTAAAAAAGAACTGACAGAAAATACTTTTTATTATATTTTATAAACAAAATGTTTAAGAAAATTTTTTAATATATTTACTTTAAGCTTCAGGTTCAAAGGTTATTAAAATAATTTAAATAATAAGAACATGAAGACCACCTGTAATCTATTTAATCTGTTTTTCTTACTGTTTTTTTTTTATTTTTCTAACTCTTCTATATATAAACTATATAATTATCTATTTTGAGAAAATAAAAATGGATAATTGCTTAATATTAAAAGACGTAATTCTATAGTTGAATGGTAGGCAGCGGCGGACTGGCACCATAATTCGGCCCGGGCAAAATTATTCGTTGCAATATGTCACGTCTTTAAAGTCTTTTAAGAGCGTTGTAATGAAATTTGCTTAGAAAATAATAAATTTCCTAAATCTAACTCATTAGCATTTAAAAAATAGGCTTATGTAAAATTTCTATGCATCTATGTTCTATCTACCAATCAAAAAATCTGAGTCTACCTCTGTGTATGAAGAAAAATTTATTTTCTACTTTTTCATGCGGTTTGGCCTCAGTTTTGTTTAAAAACTCGTTTTTTGTTTATTTTTATTTTCTGTCTTTTTCACGTTAAGTAAATTGTTTGTACAAATTTTCCTCGATTTTTCATGAAAGTTTTTATGGTTGTTGAAGATTTATCACTAATCATACCGATGAAAATTTTTCCGATGATATTCCCGCTTTTCCGGGTTTTCCATGGAGTTTTCCACAAAAGCAACTTTATACAACTCATTACGCTATACAACAACTCATTACGCTATACAACGCTCAAACGGAGAAACTCGCGTTTTCCGGGTTTTCAATCAAAATTTCCGGTTCAAATTTTGATAGATTCAATTGTCACGCGACATGAACCTGTGTGCCAAATTTCAGCTCGCTGTGATGACGAAAAGCGGGTCTACGAGAGTGTTGAAAATGGTCAAAATACAGACAGATAAATTCGTGTACGATTTAATAATAATTGTGGCCTCAAAAAGGAAACTAACACTTATTTAAAGAAATAAATCTTATGAAATCGGCCCCAACAATTTAAATATGTAATTGTTTAATTTAGAGAATTCCTTCTTGGATAATCAAATTATTAAAATATTACTTTTAATTCTAGATTCGTAAGCTTTTAAAGAATATATTATATTAAAAAAACTGTCGGCCCACCGGGCATTTGCCCGGTATGCCCGACTGCCAGTCCGCCGCTGATGGTAGGCAATGTTAGTTGAATTTTGAATACAAATTTATTGCATTAAAAAAAAAATTGTTGTAATATTTTTTTTTCTTTGGATTTTTTTATTTCTATTGATTCACATTTTTGCACTTAATCAGTTTGATTAGAGAAATATAAATCTAATGAAGTATTTTCACACAATTTGGTTCTGCGACATATATTAAGATATACTTACTACTTTTTCAAATATCACTTTTTACTGACAGTTTTCAGAATTATAGTTTAATATAATGCAGTTGGTTGATTTTATAGTAATTTAATACTACATTTTGTGATCCTAGAATGAATGCAAAGGAAGTAAGTATAGTTAGAGCGTTACATATTAACAAATTCTATTGTTAATTCTTATTTACAGACGTGAAATATTTTCGAAGTGTCTTAGTTTATAGATTTAAACAAGTATAATATCAAAAATTGTTTCTCTTTAAAAAAAATAAACTATAAAAACTCAATTCAAATTTATGAGTATTAAAAATACGATCTTCAAGTATATTTCTCAAATAATATTGATTTTGCATTCTAATGGACGGCAAGGTTATGAAGTTAATTAGAAAATTTTATGCGTTCATGGAGAAAATCCATATTCACTGCAGTTCAGTTGAAGTGAAGCAAAAAATTATTGCAGCAAATTATTATAACAAATTAAATCTGATAATAATTTTTAATGTTCATGAGGCTAATTGTAATTCAAATTCTTTCTTTAAAGTATCGACTAAATACAAACAATCTTTTTATTCTCCTGAAGAACTTCTATTCGCGTTGAACTTCAAAAGAAAAACTACTTTCAAATACCGATAGACTCTGTATATTAAAGAACACACAGGTAGCAACATTTAATTGTTAATACCTAATCCAAATATTTTTACCATAATTTTAAATAAAAATTTCTTATTGAAATAAAATTTTACATATAAGTTTTCTTTATAATTTTAATATATTTAGCATATTTTGTTTACATTATTCTTAATATACACTTCAAATGAAAACAACTTAAATCATTCTTAAGTATTAGTATTCTATAACATCTAACTAAGTTAAAAAAAAATAATTCACTTGAATGCACAATTTCAGTAACAAATCGAAATTTTTTTTTTTACTTTTGAAGTGCATTATATTTTCTTTTATTTATAATATGTTAAAATAGAAAATATTACTTAATGTACTCTCCAACAAATAAATAAATTGTTAAGTTCTTACTTCGTATTATTTTTTTTTACTGTTAAATTTACGTTTCCTTTATTGAAAAATGTTTTTAAGTATTTTTCTATTTTGCCACAATATAATAAAAAAAAATCACAAACTCTGCAAAAACTTGAATGACTGCATTTACCTAGTCCCATATATTTTTATATAAAAGAATTTTGCAGACTCTGAATTTTTCTATTTTGTGCATTTATTTTTTTTTTAACTATTATTATTATTAAACTTTACCATGTTATTATTATTGTTTTTTCATCCAAAGAATCATATAAGAGATTCTTGTACCAAAAAAAAACAAAACAAGTCTTTTTTTAAAGGATTCTTCTGAATGGATAAAAATAATGTTAAATTCTTGAACTAATAATTAAAATAAAAAATATAATACATACCAATTTATTTTATTTTTATATTATTCAAATTTTTTGCAATAATATATGTAGATACCTAATTATTTTTAGAAAAAATCATAGGTGTAAATATTTTCTAAAACTTTGTCGTAGGATTATTAAAATGTTTAAAGTTAATTATAAATAAAACAATAGAGTTTTTAAATTAAATCTCTAAATCTTTTTAAGGAACCACATTATTTTGATAGGGTTAAGTATATAAACGAAGTGCATAAACAAAGTTTCGGAGCATCGATTTTTTTTATTATTTTAAATCAAAATTTAACAGCTTAAGTATAAACCTTTAATATTCGACTTTGTTCGATGAATAAATATTACATTATTAAATTTATGGGAGCTTCAATAATCGTATTCAATAAATTAATAAATTACTAATAATCAATTACTACAAATTGAAACTAAAATTAAACTAAATACATTCTAAAACTGGCTGTTAAGTATCTATCTATCTATATATATAAAACCGAAGTTGTATGTTTGTCTCTTTGTATATTTGTATGTTTGTCTGTTTGTCTGTTCCGAATAGACTCCTAAACCGCTCAACCGATCGTTTTCAAACTTACACCATGTCTTTGTGTCAGGTGGGGGGTCGTTATAGGCTATTTTAAAATTTGATTGGCCTCCTACCCAGGGACCTCCCCCGGGGGCGGACTTCAAAAGTTCGTCCGATTTCATTCAAATTTGGAACGTAAAAAGAGGAAGTGATTACAAACAAATTCCGTAACAAAATATTTGTTGACCTCCTACCCAGCGACCTCCTACCCAGGGATCTCCCCTCGGGATCCCTGGGTCCGATTTCATTCAAATTTGGTATGTAAAGAGGAACTGATTACACACAAATTTCGTAACTAAAAAATTGTTGACCTCCTACCCAGGGACCTCCTACTCAGAGACCTTCCCTGGGGGCGGACTTAAAAGTTCTTCCGATTTCATTCAAATTTGGTAATTAAAAAGAAGAACTGATTACACAAACATCGTAACAAAAAATTTGTTGACCTCCTACCGAGAGACCTTCCCTGGGGGCGGACCTCAAAAGTTCGTCCGATTTGATTCAAATTTGGTATGTAAAAAGAGGAACTGATTACATACAAATTTCGTAACAAAAAATTTGTTGACCTCCTACCCAGCGACTTCCTACCCAGGGATCTCTCCTCGGGGCGGATTTTAAAAGTTCGTCCGATTTCATTCAAATTTGGTATGTAAACAGAGGAACTGATTACACACAAATATTGTAACAAAAATTTTGTTGACCTCTACCCAGCGACCTCCTATTCAGGGACCTCCTACCCAGAGACCTCCCCTGGGGGCGGACTTTAAAAGTTCTTCCGATTTCATTCAAATTTGGTAATTAAAAAGAAGAACTGATTACACAAACATCGTAACAAAAAATTTGTTGACCTCCTACCGAGAGACCTTCCCTGGGGGCGGACCTCAAAAGTTCGTCCGATTTGATTCAAATTTGGTATGTAAAAAGAGGAACTGATTACATACAAATTTCGTAACAAAAAAAAATTTGTTGACATCCTACTCAGGGAACTCCCTTCGGGGCGGACATTAAAAGTTCGTTTGATTTCATTCAAATTTGGTATGTAAGAAGAGGAAATAATTACACACAATTTCGGAACAAAAAATTTGTTGACCTCCTACTCAGCGACCTCCCCCGCTGGGGACATCAAAAATTCGTTCGATTTCATTCAAATTTGACACGTAAAAAGAGGAAATGATTACACATAAATTCGTAACAAAAAATTTATTGACCTCCTCCTGTAGGGGAGGACTTCAAAATTTTATCCGATTTCATTTAAATTTGGTACATAAAAATGATTACACACAAATTTCGTTTACACACGAATTTCGTAACAAAAATTTGGCCCCGTCTTTGTAGGGGGTCTCTTCGAATGCATAGAAATCAATTTCTTTATTACTAATAACTACAAAATATTAAAAACTAAACAACTCAACCGATTGTTTCGAAATTTACACCGTCTTTTTGTCTCGGAGTCGTTATAGGCTATTAAAATTTCAATGGCACCCTTCTCAGAAATGGAGAAAAACACAAATTTGGTTTGGTTTGGAAACCTGTTAAAGGGAAGGATATCATTCGATTACATACAATTTAAGTGTTGAATAAGTAGAAATGATAAATATTAATTCTTCTTAGATATTTTCCCAAATTTATAAACTAACTAGCTCCCTTCATAAATCTGACAACAAAAATTTCACTTAAAACGTGTGTTCCACAACAACGTGTGTGCGGGTACAGCTAGTATTATATAAACTAAACATTAGCTTGCGAAATATATACATTCCTTACATTTACGGAAAACGTATTTGTAGTTATTAAAAATATTACCTATAAATTTGAAAGAAAATATATATTTTCCTATGATGTAATAACGGAAAATAATATTTACTTTATAAATTTACATCTTAACTTATTTCTTAGAAGACGATTAAAATATACGGAAAAGTTAGTTTTTATCTCGGTTTTTATGTTGGACACATTAAATACATAACAAATCTAGAATGGTACTATTATATAATGGTCGTGTAGATGAAAAGTGTCACTTCAGTTTTTAGAAGTTCAAACTGACAGATTTGTTTTTAATAAATCTCAATCGTTTATAATTTAACTCAATGCAACTCTTTCAAGAAGAGATAAGAAATGCAATTTAATGTATAGTATTTTTATTTTTTGCTGATAATATGTTTTATATTGCACCATTTGAAATAATTTTTATATTGTTTTTTTGTTTTTATTTTTTTGTTATGCTTCTTTTTATTATGATTGAACTTTGATTATTTCCAATAAAAAAAAAAAATGATAACTCAGTTTAGGAAAAGACATTTTTTTTTATTTATTTTTAAGAATAAAAAATTGGGTTATCATCTCGAGAAATGAAATGAAAATCTAAAATTTATGATGTTTTTTTTTTTTTTTTTTTTTTTTTTTTTTTCAAAAAATCATATTTCAATTATACCGTATCTGCACTTGTCTGCAAAGGTCAGTTCGTAAGGTCGCCTTAACGAAACCCGTACACACTTGTATTTTTTTTACAGCATTTTATTTTTTATTTTTTTTTGCTGCAATTCATTTTTTATTTTTTTACTTTTAAATTTTATTATTTAAAAATTTTGAATTTCTGTTTGTTGTTTACTTGTTTATTTTTAAATTTGTATTGCCAACCTTTTGAAAATAGAAAAAAGGCAGAAAAAAGCAAGGAAAAAGCAGAAAAGTTGGCAACTATAATGTCAGCAAACTGACCTTTTTTGTCTGCAAACTAACTTTTTTTGTCTGCAAACTGGCCTTTTACGCAAAGGTTAGTTATTTTTTTTCCTTTTTTTTGTATGAGAAAGGCCTGTTCACAGGTCAGTTTACAGGTCAGTTCCGCTCTAAGGTCAGTTTTAAGGTCCAAGTGCAGATACGGTATTAGGCGCATGTAATATTTATTCTTATTGTATAAAATATTTTGTATTTTTTATTTTATATTGGAAAAAAAGAAAATTTCATATTTTTTCTATGATAGGTACTTTTTTTTGTTTGCAAATTTCTATAAGGGTTCATCTTATTCTAGTTTCATTTTATTTTGTGAATTTTATACATAATAAAGTTGGAAACAGTATACTGTATTAAAACTGCAAAAACTGGGGGATTTAGTTATGAATATTAATTAATGAATAATAAAATAAAAGAATTTTAAAATATGTATGTACATTGTTTGTACAATATATATAGTATTAAATTAACCAGAGAGGTTTTATTTTTCATAATTTTTACTATATTAGACATATTATTTCAGTTGCCGTAAGTTTTCATTAAAAGAATATGTAAAAGTATATTACCTTTAATCGCTGCAATCGATTTAATTAAATATTCAGAGCATTTCCGACTTGTCGACTAGACCCATATAGGCGCCACAAAATATGATAACTTTCTAAAAATCTTTTTAAAGAATAATATACTTCTACGATATAATTCTAGTTGTTAGGTCTATTTTCAAAAGATTTTAAGCTTTAAATTCTTGAACATAATAGTCCTTTTTTAAAGTTTAAAATAGTTCGCATTTTACGGACATCTTATTTTGTATTCAAAATCTTAGAATAGAGAAAGAAAAGGCAAAACAATTATTTTGCAAATTTTTGAATTTTAAAACTCAGAAATTGACTAAATCGTTATTTAAACAATTAATGTTATATTATTCAGCTTGAAATTCATAAAAAATATGAAAAATAATTGATTTGAAAATGAAAAAAAAATATATTGAGTAATAAATAATTTATTTAATTTATTTTATGTAATATTAAAATAAGTTACTTTATTTTTATACAAAAATGATTTTTTTTAAATTACTAAGGAAAATCTGTTGTTGAAAAAAAATTTTCTTTTGGTGGTTTTTAAGAGTTTCCAAAAATGCAAAGCGGTTGCTGTCCTCTGCAATAAATTCTTCATAGTTTTTGTCGTCTTTCTTACGTATCTACAGGTTTCGTCGGTTTCAGCCTTTTCTATCAGTTTATTAAGTTCTTAACTAATATTGTTAGTAAATTATAAAAAAAAAACCATTTCTCTGTCCGAAAATATGCTGTAAATTTTAGAATAAATTGGAGGTTATCGAATAAGTAATCAATTTTAATAATTTAATGATGGATGCTTCAATAACGGGTCATAAACTTTAAGAGTTATTTACTGTTTTATGAATCTAAGACATATCTGTAGAGAACAGTTTTGGGAGTAATAAATTTTAGTTAAAAGACGTTCCTAAAAAAAGTTATTAAAAAATAACTAAGTATGTATATAATGTATTTTGTTGAACTTTACTATGGAAAATTGACAAATAAGTAAAGTAGTAGTTATCATTTTTATTTCAACCTACAAAATTATTATGAAATATTTAGTTAAAATTAAGTGCATTTTCTTGTGGGTATTTTGGTGCGCCTTAGTTTATTATTTATTTTTATATTGACAAATTTACTAAGATGATATCAGGAATAGATATTTTAATTTGCTTCGCTGTTATTTCAAAATAAAAAGAAATAATCATTAAATAAAATATATATGCTTACGACACTATATTTAACTTGATTTATTGCATTTTATTTAAAATTATTTTTTTCACAGGTACATGTATTTCTAATCGATTAATAACAGGTGTTAAGATAATAGTAAAATCTTACGACTTTTTTTTCAGTAAATTTTAAGTTGCTCTAGACATAAATTACCTTGAATATTTAAATAAAATAACATTAAAAATAATATATAGTATATGCTTAGTTTATTGGATAATCTTTATGTTTAATTTATACGTTTAACTCGGTTAAATTAAAAACCAGAGGAAGAAACAATAATGCGGCATAGAGACATGTACTTTATTATGTGAAAGAAAATTTATTCAACATGGTTATAAATTGCCTTTATTTTTTAAAATCAATAGATCATATTACTTCGATGTTCTTAGTATAATATCGTTGCGATTTAACTAGTTTCTTTTACATCTTGGTTTCTATTTCTAAAAATTACGACAAAAGCTATACGGCGGTATTAATATTTAAATGTCTTCTTTTGTACAAAATATTTGGCTAGTTACCCAACCTGTAAGTTCAAAATTCTTGAAAATCATAAATTAAGTTTTCATCGTTAACTTATCACTTAAATTCTACAATTTCAACTATATAATGTTCGCAGTCCAAATTGTTGAATATTAACTAACATAAACTTTTTTTTTATATATATTATAGAACTAACCAAATAATATCAAATCAAAACTTGTGAACGAGCTATTTTGTTATGTTTTTCAATCCCAATGTAATATTTGTGCTGCTGTTAAGATAATTATCTTGTGAAGACAAAACAGCAACGTTTAAAATAACATAAATTTATGTCATGGGCGTTACTAGTAACGAATTTAATTTTCATGAAATCATGTATATAGTTTTTAAATGTTTGAAAATTAATTTCCAGCTTTAAATATTGTTTTTTTTTTTATTTTTATATATTTTTCTTAAATCCTAAAATTTTGTCTTTTCCCAGAAATTTGTTAACTTTTTTTTGTAAATTTATTTATTTATATTTTTTTTTTTTGAAGGAAACCTTAAAAGATTTACTACTATTGATTAAAAAGATGTTTTATGTAAATTTTAAGCAATTAATTTTAATGATTATAATTATTATTAAATTTAAATTTAAATATATGTACAAATATAATATGTATACATACCTACATACATAAATATTATATTTGTACGTTTGTATGTTTGTTGTGTGTTTAACATTTTTGGTTTACTAACTGATTATGATGTAATTAAATTAATTGTTTTGGCTTTAATTAAATAAATTAAGGTTCTTAAAAAAGTGATTGAACAAATTTTAATTTTTATATTTTTATATAATATGAGTATAAAATAATAAAATTCATATAATATAATACAGGACAGATATAGTTTTTATTTTGAGACTACTTTTGTACAATTTCTGTTAAAATTAGATACAATTAAAATTTGACTTTAGTTCGTAAATTATTATTTATTGAGATAAATAACATATTTCTACAATTTAAAACACAATTCCTTTGTGAAAGAAGCATAGATTTCTTTTTAAATACAATTACTTTGAATCAATACTTTTCTAAATACAATTCCTTTTTAAGAAAAGTATTTATTACTTTTTCAAATACAATTACTTTGTAATCATTACTAGTACTCAATTTCAAAGTGTTTGAATTGCATCTATATATAAAGTTAAAACCTTTTATGAATTAAAAAGCCATACTCTTTACTTTTTCGATCAAGAAATTTCCGACTTGTACAATTTACATAATCAAGTGTAAAATTTTTATTGAATTAAATGAAATATTTCAATCGATCCGAAAGTAGAGCCAAAAATCAATTTATGTTTTCTTTATTAGGGCTAATACTACAAAACTTACTATAAAATACATTAAACACTTACAGTATTATTAATAATTTTAATGCGTTGGGGATCGTTATGTTGTATTTAGTGCTATAGAATTTAGATCACTAAATGGAGTATTATATGCGTCAATACACATGCAATCATTTAGATGCATCTGCGTAAATAATGAAAAAATTTAGATGCATCAGCGTTATAATGAAAAAATTTAGATGCATCAGCGTAAATAATGAAATCATTTAGATGTTTCGTTTTGAATATTACGTAATACCTAAACAAACATAATATCTCTCACAATATTTCAATACAGCCAAATACAAAAAAAAAAAGAGAAAAAATGAGAAGAAAAAATATTCTCTCTTTGCAACTACCTCTCCCCTACGCATTAAAACAGTATATTGGATATGTAAACAAAATTTATTATACAACTCGTTCTGTATTTACACAAAAATACATTGACACTTGTCAATTTATATCACTCGACCTTCGGTCTCGTGATATAAGTATTGACTCGTGTCAATGTATTTTTGTGTGTACAGAACTCTTAATTAATAACAAATTTAGTTTACATATTCAATAATCTACTATTAATTGACGGGAGAATTACGAAAAGCTTTTTTTTTTAAATTAAAATAATGAAAATTTTAAAATTATTTATTTATTATAATTTTTATTTTTTTATTAAAAAAAATTTTCAACAATAGCAATTGGTAAGAATATCATTTATTTCGTCCAATTTCTTATTATTTTCAGCATAACCACGTCACAAACTTGGTGAAAAATTTATGAAAATTGATTTTATACGTGCGTTTCGAAATATAGATTTGCCTTGCACATCTTTCAATTTTGCTAAGCCTTACCCAAAAATTTGTTAAAAGTTTAATGTATCTAAAAAATTTGACGAGGTAAAATTAGGCAATACTTTAAGTGCATTTTTTTGAAGCTATATACTAAATTAATTTTTTAGTGATGGCGGTTCTTTTTAACTTGCTGTTCGTTATTACAAAAGTATTTTCATATATATTTATAAATTTTCATTAAATTTTTGTATCTTTATTTAAATCTTATTAAATAATATTTTATTTTTTTATTTTTCTTCCAGGTGCTAAAATTCAAACTGTCATCATCTCATATATAACTTACTTAAACATTGTATTAATAATTCAATATAAAAAATTCTTCTTAAACTGAAAATTATTATCAACGATATGTGTGAATATTTATTTTATACAAATAAGAATATTATTTACTAATAAGATAAAAACTACTTAAGAAGATCTTAATGAAATTAAAATCCCTCCAAAAAAAACAAAAAAAAAAAACAAACACTAACTGCAATAATATTCGAAGTTAAATATAAAAATCAAATATTATTTTTTTCAATATTAAAATAAAATAAAATATCGTTCTCGTCGTCGTTAAATTTATCATTGATTGTCGCATATAATTTATAATCATTTTAAAGAAAAATCAAAAGAAAATAAATAATAATAATTGAAAGTAACAAGAAAAAAATGTCTCATTAATGTCAGATATTGTAACATTTAACATTAAAAAACGGTTGGTAATAATAAAATAATACATAATAGTAATATATAAAAAAAAATAAGTCTATGATTTTGATTTTTAAATATAAAAAAATAATATTGAATAAATAAAAAAAAAAAATATTTTTTTTTTTTCAAAATATTGAAATCGAAATCAGTTTGTAATAAACAGAATGTCAAACCAGTCATCATGTTAAATAGTTGAAAAAAAAAATAAATAAAAAAATTGAAAGAAAAAGAAATCGAAAATTTAAAAGCAATTAAAAATAAATGAAACCATTATTCTTATAATATTGAAAGTCCTCTGTGTGTGTAACTTAATTTGTGATATTTTAAGAAATAAAAAAGATGAGGCAGTCAATATAGTTAATGGTACAAAAAGAAAATGTCAAATAGCATTTATATTGCAATAAAAAGTTTTCTTGTATTTTTTTTTTGAATAAGGACTTTCAAGATTTTATGAAAATAATATAAATTTTTTCTAATATAAAGTTTTGTTTAATTTAATATTATTTTGTTTCATGAGAAAAAGAAAAACAAAACAAAAAAAAACTTTTATTTTTTTTTGTTCCACTATTAAAAATCAATTGTTTGTTTTTGCACACTTGTTAATGCTTCGCTGAACACCCATGAATTTAATACAGCTAATAATGTTAGAAAACGGGACAAAAAATATTATTATATTCTTATATAGAAATATCTATTAAATACTTATATATATCTAAAGTAAATTAATATATATAGTTCGTATAGACAGAGTTTTTTAAGTAAATAAAAATAACAAACACCAAAAAGAGCCATCCTCTTGAATAAAATAACAACAGAAAAAAATAATAATACCAAACAGAAAACAATATCAAGAAAAAACTTAAATTGTAAAATTAACGATAAATTTTGAGACTTTTAGTAGTGTAAATTATTATAAAAAAAAAAACACCAAAATACCAAAGTATCCCTAATTATCTGGAAAAATGTAAGTTTGGTTATACCAATTGGAAAATTTATTTTCTTTCTGAAAAATGAATAGAAATTTAAAATATTGGATATTTGAATTTCTCAGATAAATATGGCAATTATTAATAATTCAAAATTTTTTTGCTTTAAATTTTACTTAATATTAAAAAAAACATGTTATTTATTAATATAAAATATAAAAAATCAATTAGAGTGTTAAAGAAGCTAAGATTGAGTAATTTTTTATTTAAATAAAAAGCCGTTTTTAAAGCAAGAATTAAAATAAAAAAAAATAAATTTAATATAAATCTATCAATAAAACAAAATTAATTAAAAAATGATTTAAATAATGGAAATTTTTTAATTTTTTTTTATTATTTTTGAGTGAAATATTGAGTGTTTCTAAGTATATTAATTTATAGTTTTTTTTTAGCTGTATAAACATAACTTCGAAATGCTTTTGCGATAAAATCAGTGTGCACGCGTTAAAAAGGGGTGGACAAAAAAAATAAAAAATAATAAAAGAAAATAAATATAAACAAATATGAAAATGAATAAGGAAATTTTTTAGCAAAAGGATGGGTAAAATTTAAAACAAAAAAAAAATTATTTTATCGTGCTACACGCGACAATTTAATATTTTTTCCTGAAAAAAAAAGTAAAATAAAAAATAAAATCATAACAAAGTTTTCTGAATATTAAAAAGAAAAAAAAAATTGTTTTTTTTTAGATTAGGTATTTTATTAAAAAAGGGAAAAAAAGAACGAAAAAAATAAAACTAAATGGTTCTTTATCAAATATAATAATAATACATTTTTTTTATTTTAAATAATTATCGAAAATGTTGCTAAAAGAATAATAAATTAAATTAGAATTAAGTGATTTTCCTTTTTTTTGTTTTTATTTTTCATTTTTTTTTTTAACGTAAATTGCATTCTCTATAAAAAAAATTATAATAAAATATAAAAATATATATAATAAGAAATAAAGAAAAAGGATAAAACATTTCTCAATATACTTAAATATATAAAATTTCATAGTTGATTTGAAAAAAATGGCAGTTAGTAATATTGTATGTGAATGGCTGCGAGCACTAGGCCTTTCGCAATATGCCGAAAGTTTTCTAGACAATGGCTATGATGATTTAGAAATATGTAAACAAGTTGGTGATCCTGATTTAGATGCTATCGGTGTTGTGAATCCACAACATCGACATAAATTATTAAAATCTATAAGACAATTGAGGGAAAAAGGTGCAGCAAGTGTATATTTTATGTTAAGTGATCCTAGTTCGTTAAGTGGTAGCATGGAAATTTTGTGTGAAGCAACTGCTAGTGAAGTAGAATTAGTGTTGCGACAGCAGCTGGAAGCAGATGGTATTCGATTGACTGCACATCCTTATTCGACACCGGTAAGTTAAAATTTTTAATTTTATATATATACATATATAATTTACATAATATATAAGTTATTTAGTTACTATATTCCCAAAAATGTGCTATATACATGTTTATTTTTTTATTTAAGAAACAACGTTATGTTTACTTATCAATTCAACTGTTGAATAAATCTGCTTATTTCTGATAAAAATATAGTTTATAAAATGAAATCCCTAATATCATAATCGTTTAATTTTATAACATAAATATTATAAAACTAAAAATATTTATAACATAATGTATGTTGTAGGTATACACGTATTTATACATATTAAACTTAAAAATTATCTTTGATATCATGATGATGCTATTTAATTTTTAATTGTTATCTATTATTTTGTTGGAGATTACTTTTGGGACTAATTATAGAAAAGACTGCGGCATCAAAAAGATCCTGGATAAATCACATTTAGCCTGTATATGTATGTATTATTATATATATATTTTTTCCTTTATATATATTGTTAGATACTTTTTGAAATTTTATCCCTTCTTTCCTGTTTAAGAGATTTTATTTAATCCTTTATTTTGGCATAATCGTCTTTTATATTTCTCCATCTTTTAACAAAAAAAAACATCTGTGGAAAAACATGATATTTCGTATACTATAAAATGTACATTCGAAAATAATTTGTTATGTTGGAATTTGAGCTAAAATTTGCTTGTTTTTAAATAATGTTGATTTTTGTAGTATATCAAGTTAATTAAGTAAGTAAAGCAAAATAAATAAGATTACCGAATGAGGTCGACAATCGAACGAACGTAATTTCGAAATAATGTTCAATTAATTGAAATTTAAAATAAAAGTGATTTTGACAGTAAGGAATAATTTTGGTTAATATTCAATTGTATCAGTCATTGATTCTTCTTCTGCAAGAATTGTATATCTTTTTGTCTAGAATCATCTTAAACCAGTGTGAGGGGTTCTTTTTGTTCAGTTATAGCCGAAAGTTAACAAAAACAGCATAACAACAAAAACAGTATAAACCTTTAAAGATTGCATCCAGATAAGGTTTAATAAACGAAACTTCTCTAGAAAACAAAAGTAATTAGAGTTACTTGTAAGTTTAATACTTGACGCTAAGTAATAATAATTGCAGTTGTTACTTACAAATATTTTCTGTTATTATTATTATAATTATTATTATTATTATTATTGATTTTGCTTAAAAACCCATACACACATATTCATGTTTCCATTTAATTGTTTTTTATATTATTAAAATAATATTTATCAGTGCGTGTCCCAGAAAATCTTATTTGTATTTTCTATCTTAAACCTTTAACATGTCCTAAATTTTTAGTTTTATTTGTTTTTTCATTATTTATATAAATATTTCTGACACAATCTCTATTTAAATTATAAAAGTGTATTTAAAATAGGTCTTTCGCTTATAAGTTTTTTTGTAAATATAGTGTACATACTGTAGAATTGTACCGAATGATTGAATACAGATTTTGAAATTCAGTTCATATGAATACATACCAAAAAAATATACTTTTTAATGAACTATTTTGAAGGTAAAAATATAATTTCTTTGCTTTCAAGACACTATCAAAAAGATTTTAAGATTGGTTTCTATGAGCACGGAGTTAAAATTTATAATTACATAATTAAAGATTTAGAAATGTTCGCAATTGAATTTGACTGCAAATTGAAATAATTATAATAATACTAGAAATAAGAGTAATTTAATTGCGGTCCAGTATTAAAAATCTCTTAGTTATTTTATTTTATTCATTGCAACAGCTCGAAAGGATGTTTTTGTTTGAAATTATATTTTTTATGAGTTCAAAAGAATGATACATTAGTCAAATCTTTCCTTATCCTACTTTTTAAATTAATAATTTTCGAGCATACAAAGTTTTTATTTATACAAAATACACTTTCTTTTTGCTGACAAAATTATCCAAAAAATTTCATCTACTTTTATTCCATGGATTTCGAGATGTCAAGGGACAATGGAATTGGTAATATGTCCCTCCTCTAACTCAATAACCAAAGAAAATCGCATAATATAGAATTGTTAAAATATCAATAGTGTTACAAAATTATTACATTATATTCTGATTTATTTTTAATTTGGGTTATAAATATTAAACATTTATTCATTATCTCCGAAGTCTAGTGAAATTTATAATTAGATGTATATTAATTTCTCTCTAATGTTTACATGTTATATACATACATATGTTTATAATGCTACAGATTATAATTATCATTATTTTTTTTAAAGCGTTGTTGAGGCGATTATTCTTGAATTCTCTTATTAATAAAAAGATTTCTTTATTTTAAACTAAATTACCAATTTTTTATATTTTTTTATTACCTTATTTCATTTAAAAATTATGCTTTTAGTAAAATTTATAATTTGCTTTTTTTAAATTTTACTGTAACCATGAAATTTTACTATGAAAATTAAAAAAAATCTATTTATTTCACTTTTCTTACCACATTTTTAATTTTTTATTTTTTTTTTTTCTTAAAGTATTTTATAATTTATTTTTATGGTAGTAAATTTTCTATACAATTTATTTGATCACACAAAGAATTTAAAGAATATTATAAAAAATACCCATCATGAAATCATGTGTAAAATATATATACGTATATACAGTGTTGTACAAATATAAGTATATTAATATATATAAATATATACAAGTTTAAATTACACTTTACCTGCCCTTCTACAATCAAGAAAAAAGGAATAAAAAAAAAATCTGTTTGTAACATATCCTTTTTTGCAAAAGAAAAAATAAAAAAAAAACTTAAAATATACCTATATATACATTTTTTATATCCTTATTTCTCAGAATAAATAATATAATGTAGGGTAGGGAGGAGGATAAAAAAAAATTGTTTTTGACCTTTAATGATTCTATTTCAAATGTCATCAGCATAATAAATATACATATTTTTATGTATACATTATATTATGTGTACATAAATTTGTCTCGATATTTGTTCTGTATTTAATTTTTTATGAGTAAATAAATAAATAAAAAAAAAAAAAAATAGATCCAAAACAGTCTTATATAATATCTGTTGTAAGTATTACTTTTACTTTTTAATACAAAGAAAATTACTTACATTTATGTGTATGGTTCTATTTTGTAACTAAACATGTATTGAGCAACATTGAGAAATATCTTAAAAATATTAAAATATAAGTATCATACAAGTATTACACAATTTAATTACAGGGAGTGATATTAATATTCGATTTTTAAAATAAGTAACTTGAATTATAATTTTCTTGGAATGAATTAATAAATTTGCTCTAAATGTGGTTGCCATTTCTTTTAACTCTTCAGTATGCGAAAAATCGTTTAAAGTTTCTAATTTTTAAATTAGAATGTATATAGTTCTAGATTAAAGTTAAAACATCAAAATATTCTATATGTATGTACTTAACAAACATTTAGTTAAATATATCAAATTCTTCAGAAAATAATATGACAAATATAGGGTTGGGTTTCATAATACACTTTATTTAAAATCTTTATTGATTTTAAAAAAATAATTACTTGTTTCTATTGTCAAAATAGACAACGATTAGAAAACAACTTAAATTTGAAATGAAAAATTAAAATTACAACAAGAGATGTCTGTTGAAAGTTTAATCATGTTTAATTTTATGTTACATAAAAATAAATAGAAGAAACATATTATAAAGGTGAAAGTTAAATAATTATTGACTATTATTGACAGAAAGAAATTATTTATAATAATACAGATCTTTAGATTACAAAATAAATAAATATATATGTAATAAATTATATGTTGAATTAATAATTATATATTTTGTTGTGCATAGCTTTAAAAAGTTGGTATAAATTAAAAATTTTTTTTAATATGTTTTGAACATACTTTTTTGTTCAGTTTCGATGTTCAGTGTTATATTTAATGTGTGGTTATTTAGATCAATAATATTAAAAAAAAGTTATAGTCTACAACAATTGAGTGATATATTTTTCGTTTAAAATATTATCAGACATCATTTGTGAAACTTTAGGTTATTGCTTCAATAATAAATGACATAATATCAAAACGTAATCTATATACATATTTTTCATCGCACCTTTACGCCATGTATCTGCATAATTTTCGCAAAATTTAAAATTGTTTATTTGGTTTTGACAAGGTTTTTGATAAAATTTTATAAAATAAGAATTATTAACTCGCCCAAAGACCTTCATTAATTTTATTTTCATATATAATTTAGGGTCAAAAGAATGATATTATTTACGAAATCCGCAATAAACACAAAAAAAAGAACATGGATGTCTTGAACTCGACTAATAGGTGATTTAGAGTTGAACTTTAACTAGATTTATGATTTTTTTTTGATATTATTTAGGTTAATTTTTATTAAGTAGTAAAATTAATAAAAATATTTCTTTTTTTGTATTTAAATGCGTGTTTTGAACTAAAAAAAATAGGTAAATCTACGAAAAAAAAAACATACCTAATAATTTTAAGGAAGTATTTTTATTATAAATACAAGTCTCAACATATTATTTTCTAATTGAAAATCATAAGCAGAATCTGATGTTTAACCATAAATGGATATTTTGCGTGACAAAATCAATTGATTTTGTACCTCCAACATACCTGAATACACGAACCATTTTGTAATTCCATCAAAATATGTGTAAGTATTTAAGTAAAGTATATGTATATATATTGTATGTTATGTAAATAGTATGAAAATAAATATTTTTGAGGAATTTAGTGAAATATATATTTTAGCATAATTCAATATTTTTGACAATGGCAAAATAGTGGTATATTATCCAGGTTATTATATTTTTTTTGTGACCTACCTATCATTGATAAGAATCTATATATTTTCAATTATATTTAAGGTATTTTTCCAAAATACATTATTACCTATATATAAATTGTATTATTAAAATAAAGTTTATTGTTATTTCTATTCAAAATAAAAATAATTAATTTTTTTGGTTTTTTCAATTTGAAACAACTGAAGTGTAAAAAACGTAGTTTGCGACTAAACAATTTTTTGATCCTAAATATGATTACTTTGTGCTTTAGAGATTGAGGATATTATTTAAATAGAAACTTAATTAATCTTCTTTATTTCTAACTTTAAGAACTTTACTTCCATTAAGTGAGCTTCAAGTTTCAAATTGTCAAAGATATTTTAATCATAATAATATGCCTCTTAAAGCTTTGAATTCAAAATGCCTCAACAACATATTAAATTTTAATGACAAAAAAAAAAAAAAAAAACTAAAGTGTACGATCAACTCTTTTTTTTTTTTTTTGTTACCATAAGAAGAAAAATTTTAAATTAATCTAAAGGATAACATTTTCATATGACGCCAGATGTTGTTTTCTTACCTTTTTCGTAACATTCGTTAAATATAATATTTATTCAAAAAAAAAAAAACCTTATTACATATGTCACAAAGTGAAAACTTCTAATACAAAAAAAAAAAACAAAATAAATAAAATGAAAAAGTCTGAAATAATTATGTGTCCTTTTAATAGAAAATTCCTCCTTAAAAAAAATCACATATGCTTTATTAAACATTTAAGTGGCGCAAAGAAAAAAAAAAAAAAAGGATCC
>OZ023273.1:53121892-53261892 GCA_964007475.1 Hybos culiciformis
AATAAAACAGCTCTACATAAATAAACCTAACCTCATTCTGTTCAAAAAGAGGCATTTTTTAATATTTCTTCATGTTTTGTAAATATTTAAAATTAAAAAAAAAAAAAAAAAAATAAGGTATAAGTATCAGGAGTAGAATTCTTTTATTTAAAGGAAAATGTATTCAAATTTATCCTGGTTTTATTTTCATATTTAAAATAAAAAAAAAAAAAAACAAAAGAAAGAATTTTTTCTCTCCTTAATTTTTAGATTAAATAAACAAAAAAATTATCTCTAGTCTTTCCAGTGAAAAAAAAAATTGAATAAAAGGTAATTCATGAAAATTTAGTGTAAATTTTCATAAAAAATTTTTCCAAGTAAGTAATATTATTATATGAAAAATTATAAGTTACCTGCGTAAAAATTTATTTCATAATATTACGAACTGTTTACCAGTTTATTTTTTTTGTAAATTGTTTAGTTTTTGTTGATTAAAAACATTTGTATAATATATACATTTGTGTGCATATTCAAAATGTTAGTTATGATGTAAAGTTATGATATGACAAATTATTACACGAACATATTTATTTTTATATTTTTAAAGTGTTTAAAAAAATACATAATAAGTACACTCTAGAAAGTTTTTGATGTAAAATTACCACGATTATCGATGGTAATAAATTGCCATCGATAATCGTGGTAAATTTACTCTGCATGTGTAATACAAAATATTTACACATTTTGGTGTAACGTAAAATTACTCTAGAAAAGAATAATTTTACATCAAAGTTTACGCGAAATTAACGCAAAATTACTTCCAATAGAGAAAATTTTAACATAAAGTCGTAATATTAAACAAAAAATTACGCCAAAAGGTTGTAATTTAAATTTACACCAAAAAGACGTAAAAAATTTTAATACCGTGGCTGAGTGGTAGCGTTGGCGGATTACAATGCTAAGGACGCAGGTTCGAATCCCGAAGACGGCATAAGAAAAATTAAATAAAAAATTTTTTGGATTTCTTTTTTTTTTTTCTTTTTTTGAATTTTTTTATTATAATTTGTTTTTTGAATTTTTTTTTTTTTTGAATTTTTATTTTTTTTTGAATTTTTTTTTTTTGAATTTTTTTTTGAATTTTTTTTTTTTTTGAATTTTTTATATTATTATTTTCTTTTCCTAATTTCTTCTTCTAATTTCTTCTCTTATTGAATTTTTCTTATGCCGTCTTCGGGATTCGAACCTGCGTCCTTAGCATTGCAATCAGCCAACACTACCACTAGGCCACGATATTGAAATTTAAAAACCATATAAAATAGAAAATATAAATTTGGTATACACATTTTCAGTGTGGTGTGTTGGCGATTTACAAATGCTTACAAATTACAACTCTGATGTACTTTTTTAAATCCCAGAGTTTAAATTTACACCTGGAGTGTACACATTAAACTACAGAGTTTAAGTTTACACTGGAGGGTCTATACATTAAACCATATAATGTAAGTTTACAGCATAGAGTACAACAGTATTAAACCACAGAGTTTAAGTTTACACCAGAGAGTTTTCATTATTAAACCACAGGTGTAAATTTAGACCAAGAGTGTACAATGTTAAGCAACAAAGCGTATGCTTACAAAACGGCGTGTATATTTTTAAACCATATAATGTAAATTTATATCAGAGCACATATTATTAAGCCACAGGATGTAAGTTAACAATAGGGAGTTCAGATAATTAAACCAAGGAGTGTAATCTTACACCAAGGAGCTTATATTTTTAAGTCAAAAATTTTAAGTTTAAACCAAGCAGTGCATATTTTTAAGCACACAAGGGTAAATTTATACAAAAAGAGTTAATTTTTAAACAACGACGAATAAATTTACCCTTATTTTTAATGTAAAAAATACACAACTTGTACAATTTTACTATTTTTTGTGATATTTATTTTTTTTACGCCTTTATCAGTTGAATCTTAAATAACGAGGGTAATATTACATCAAAAATTACCATTATAATCGACGTAAAATTACGACCAAAACTATCGATTTTTTAGAGTGTACGTATTATTGGGTTATAAAAGTTTTTCAAAATTTGATCGTATTTATATACTATATATTTATATACTCACACAGAAAGATCAAAACTGTTTTAGTCAAAAACGTTATTATTTTATTAAAAAAAAACAACTTAAAACAAGAATCCAGTGTTCGACATAAAAACGCTTGTCTGTGACTTCATGAGCCTAAATGTGATTTAAGACTTGTGATTGATCAGTGTGCGTCCGTTTATTTACTTTGTATTGGCACATCTAAATGGAATTATAAAATTTTTAATGGTAAATTTGGTCCTGCAAAGAAAATATAAAGAAAATTTATATTATTTAAACCAATTCAAATCGGCCTTAGGATATAATGAACTAGAATATAACAGCCAAAATGAACTAATAATATAAAAGAAAATGAATTACGATATAATGAAAATTAACTAGGATATTTTGGTTTTATATCCTAGTTCATTTTAATTATATCCTAGTTAATTTTCATTATATCCTAGTTCATTATTATATTCTACCAGATCCACCATCATTCTCTGCATCCGACGAGTGTAAGCGCGGGGATGTGTATGCAAGGCGCAAGCGATCTGGCCATTCAAAAATCAATCAACTTGTTTGCGATTTAGTTTTTGACAGTTTTGATCTAATTTTGAAAAATAAAAATCATTGAAAAAATTAAATGAACGTTCGACGTTTATTCTTAGGAGAAATAAGAAGTTTGAAGAAAAAATGACTTAAATGTTTTCTAGTAAGTATATAAACAGCTTTCTTGTCTAGCACAAAATTCTATAAAAACTTTTTTTTTTTTGTTATTAAAGTGAATATAGAAAATTAAAACTAAAAGAGCAATAAACAAGAAATAAAAACAACAAAAAAAAAATCCAATGTTTTCGATTTATTTTTCAAAAAAATGAATTAATAAAATAGAGCAAAAAATTCTAAACAATTTTTCATCAATAATTTTTTTGTTAGAACCTACTAGGAAATATTCTATTATAGTTCTCGTTGTTGTCTGGATGCATAGTTATTATTATGTTTATGATTTTTTTTTATGTTGTATTATTTTGTAATACATCATGTTTTTCTCCTGTATCTATAATAGAGTTTTTACTTAGAAAAAAAAAAAACAAAAAACAAAAGGCCAATCGAATCCTTTTTGTTTTTATTTTCTATATAAGCTGTGTATATAGAGATAGAAGAAACAAACTTCATTTAACATTTTTTATTTTTATGTTCCATTTTCTGAATTTTTAGTTACATAAATGCAATTCAGTTTATGATTTTTTTTTTGTGATTTTCTTTTTTAAGTTATTAACAGATAGAATTTTTTTTTTCTTATTATTTGATTTAAAATTCTAACAGGTACGACGATATTAGATTTCGTTATTAACACTGTTTTTCATGAATATAAAAATGTTATGAGTTAAATGCGCGATTGCATTTAACCCATAATTTATTAAAAAAATTAGAAAATTTTTGACTTATAAACTTAATATAGATAACTTTTATTTTGCCAAACTGATATTCTAAATAATAATTTTTTTTTTTTTTGGATTTTATTTAGTACTGAATGATTCTAACGTTTAGGACAGAAGATAATGCAAAGAAAAATTGAATTAAGAAATTGTCAGGGATTCCAGAATTTAATACTTATAATGTGGATTTTTGTAAATTAAATTATTGTTAATTTATTATTGCTTAATAATTGGGTTTTTATTAATTATAATTATAATAAAAATGAGGTTAATAATGTGTTTTTAACATTTAGATGTTTCTTAATTGTTGTTTTTTATATACTATTTTAATATTTTTATAGAACCTTGAAAAATTTAATTTTTATCTTCAACCAATGTCTTTCGTCCATTGCGGCCCAGATATGAACTCATCAGTGCCAAATTTCTCAACCTAATCAAATGTCATTCAAATATTGTATTCACTTTAACATAATTAACTTCTGGAATAACTAACCTTTTAAATAAAAGAAATGTCTCATTTGAAAATAAAAAAAAAATTAGTCAACTTAAGAAAATTAAGTAACAGCACTAGGACTTAAAGAGCAACCAATTCTAAGATTAAATTTTAATGTTGACTGACATCTGCATTATGTATACGATAAATCAATAACTTTATACTATACTCATACAAAAGAAAAAGTAATTTTTATGAAATGTTTACAACCCTTTCAATTATTAATCAGTCAGGATCGAAATATATATATGTACATACGTCCGTATAATCTAAAATAATGATACTTTCAAAAGATAGCCAGCAGACGAATAAATAAATTGAAAAAAAGTTTACTTTTCAATAAAACTGAATAAAACGTTATTACAAAAAAAAAAAAAAATAAAAAATAAAAATGAAACTATTGGGAAATCTAATGAAAAATTTTTTTTTTGTCCTGTCTTACTTATAGTTGATTTTATCCTTTTGCTGGCGCTATCAGCAATTTGTGAACATACTACCTATATGTCTATATGAATATACGGTGTATATTAAGTATAGTTTATTTGAAGGATACAAAAAATGAAAAAAAAAAATTGTTGGAATTTTATGGTGTTTCGACATGCGGAAATACCGTGAAATTGTATTGTATAGAAATCGAATTAGTTTGCAATTTTTATTTTACAATTTTTTTTTTATTTTTTTTTTGTCTTCATATACCCTAAAAGAATGATACATAAATTTTAGGAAAAAAAAAAGCAGGAAGAAAATAAAAAAAAAAGATTCTTTTTTTTTAAATTTATCACGGTAAAAATATTAGAATGAGCAATTGATTGTTTTTTTTTTTTTTTTCATCTCATCCAGGTACACAGATCCTAAAGGGATTTATGAAATAAAAAAAAAAGTATACAGAAAATTAAAATCGTGTAACAATATTTTAGCTTTCAGGTTTTTTTTTTAGTTTTAAGCGAATGGTACTAAATCATATATATGTAATAATGTATATATATATAGATTAAGAATTTAATTTTTTTTTGCTATATTTGTGAAAAGGTTCAAAACAGTGTAAATTTTCACAACTTTTTTTTTTTTTGGTAGCGTTGTTCTTTTATTCAAGTAATTATAGTGTGTGTATATAGTATTTTAGCACACGAAATAAAATTTGCCATTTTTGATAATAAAGTTTTTATTTGATTTCGAAATGGATATTATATACCGACTTAATTTATTGCTTTAACTATATTATTTTGAATACTTAATAGTAGTTAGGAAGTTCTAATATTTTTTTTACGTTTTTTTTTTCTGAGAATTTTTGATGAAAAAATTATACGATTTACATATCCATTTCATATGATTTGATAATTAATTGTGATGAAAAGAATTAATCGGGCGTTAATTGTAAATAGGTTGAATCGAGCTAGTGGATGACTGCAGCAAAATTAGGCATTTGTCATAGAAATATAATCTAGAATTTTCGAGTAGCAACTTTAGCTACAATTCGATTGTATATATTTTTTGCTATATATGTTTTTATATATTTAATGATAAATGCAAAATTTTTAGCACTTGGTGCCGGAAAATAGCGCTGTTTTAATTCAAATCTTTCTGATCTTATTTAAAATAAATGTGGTCAGTAAAATAAAATATAGTCGCATATAATTGAAGTCAAATGTAAATACAGTCAAAGGTATTTAGTATCAAATGAAATTACAGTAAAATGAAATACAGTCAAATGTACTGATGAATGTGCCAAAAACAAAGAATTTTAGTTTGTGATTATTTTTATGTATATAAGTAGGTACTAAAATTTTTCACTTTTGTTATTTTATATTTGATTGATAAAATCCGTGTAAACACTAAGAATATATTAATATTAAGAAAAATAACAAAAAAAACTGCAAAGATTAATTAAGTACATTTAATTTATAAAAGAGTCTTTAAACATATACTTTCAATGGAGAAGTGCGATTATTGTACACTATGTTTTTAAAAAAACGCTTTTAAGTTGAAAGAAAGATGCAAAATACGTATTTAGGACAGCAGAGTGTAGCAGTGTGCATAATGGTTTTCGTTTCACTGTTAACAATTTCCATCAGAAGTCAAGAAATAAATCGTAAAGTTCAATAAAAGCCAATTTTTTATTTAGATTCAAAATTTCATTGATAACATTCTATTTTCCATGAAATTGTAGAGATAACCATGATTTTTTTGAAGAAAATTACTAAGTAGTATGAATATAAATATTCTGATGACTTGTTTGCAAAATATGGTTTATTTAGTTTCTTTTATTTTTTTTTTCTTTTTTTTATTAAAACTAACATTTTAATTTAAGGGTTTAAATAGGTAACTTAAAATAAAAAAAAAATAATTATATGCTGGTGGCATTTTATATGAATATAATAATTAACTTGAAGGATTATAAAATGTGAAAGGAAATGAAGCAATCTAAAAAAAAAAAAAATATTATGCTTAAATTATAGTTTTTATATTTTCTCAAAAAAAAAAAACCTGTTAATTCTAGTATATTCCTAAGTTTTGAAAAAAAACATACAGATATATTTATTTTGATGTAGATCTTATTTGGTTGTTGACTATATGCTTTCCCGCCAATTTTTTCTTTTCTTTAAATAACTAATTTAGTGAAAAATAAATTTGTTTGGGAAATCAGGTATAAAATAAAACAAATAGATTATAATTAAAAATTTCATTGTCAGTAATGTGCACAAAATCTTGCATTTATTATTTATTAAAAAAAAGTAGCTAAACCAAAATTATAGTCTTTTTATTTTTTCTTGGAATTATTGCAGTGAAAATAGTACTAGTTATTTTTGCTCGCAATCACCACAAATAGCTTATATTGCTAAAGTCGTCTTCTAGTCCCATTTGACATTTAATACATATAACTAGCAAGGAATATACGGAAATTATAGGTGTCTCTACAACCTGTTTTTTCAGTGACACAATGTTAAGATGATAATATAGTTTATTTTCTTTTTAAATCCATTATATACACACCTATGTATATAAAATTCAAAATTGACATATAAATGCATATTACTCAATTTTCAATAATACTTTCCATGTTCTTTTTTATTGTGCACTGAACTGTAATGAACTTTTACGATTAAAAAAAAATTTGATTACTGCAAAACAGTAATAATTATATTTAAAAAGATATAAATCATTTTTTATATTTGATGTTGGATATGAAAGATTTACTTTAATGTAAAAACAATAATTTTTTTCATATATATTCATTTTGTTATTTTTTAAATGTAAATAGTACTACATACATCTCGAAACACTATTTTTTTTTTTACTCTATTTAAGAGAAATCCCATTTTAATCGGCTTTTAAAATAATTGATTATTCAATAATATAGGTTTTTATTAAAAAGCACAAAACATAAAACATAAAAAACATAAAAAAAACTTAACAACAAAAAAAAATCCCGAATAACAAATAATTTCTGTTTTTTATTTTTTTTATTAAATATTTATTTATGAAAACTATTAAAAGACCATAAAATTATTGTGTCGGCATTTGATAACGAACAAACAAACAAATCAAATTAAAATTTAATCTGAAAACGTATTCTCATTTTATTTTCAGATATAAATTTATTTTGTTGTTATTTTTCTGTTTTTTTTTTTTCCATTATTTTCTTTTGATGCCCATATCGTTACGATGATGATGATGGATTAAATGTTGCGCGAGATTGCGTCAAAACAGATATTGATTTGCTTCATTGAGTTTGTTTGTTTTTTTTTCTTTTCTGTTTATTTTCGTATTTGTTTCTGCATTTGTTTGCGAGCGGTATTTTTATTTGGTTAAAAAATTTATAATAATTTTAATACATAAACTCTCTCTTTAAAATATTATAAAATATATATAATTTAAGATGCACATTTTTTATGAATTTTTAAAAATCAAATTGACATTATTTCCTTTAGTTGTCGCTCAAGAAAATTTCTCTTTACAAACAGAGAATAAAAAATTATAATATATTTATGTATATAGAAACCGGAATCTTTGATAAAATATACAAATTGCGGAAAATCAAAAATGTATTGTATCTATTTCCTTAGCTTCTATTCAATGTATTTACACCAGTGCTACGTTACAGTAATTTTATATTGTAATAAGTAGCCTGTCAATGACAGTTCAGCTTATATCAGGACACCAAAACTGAAAGAAATCGATTCATAATTTCGGAGATTACTCTGAACAAACCAAACTTCTCTTTATTAACAGTATATATATATATACAGATATAGATTTACAGGCTGTCATTTATGCTTTATATATTTCATTATAATTGACTTAAAATTGTCCAAGGCAATATAATTAGCTTATTGATAAATCTATAATATTTGAATAAAATGTTCAAAATCTTTTCTACGTATTTTTGGTCTGGGTAAAAAAAATTTCATTTTTCCATTACCTACATTCAAGGATGTCTGTCTGCTATTAACGACACTGTATACATATTTGATTTAAAAATTAAGTCAATTTATGTATAGTGCCTATTATTTTATGAAAAAATTTCAAGAATTTAAAAAAGTAACATTATGAATAAAATAATACTATACTTTAAATATGCATGTAAAAAAATTTTAATAATTTTTTTTTGTAAATAAAATATTTATAGTTGCGTGCTTTAGTGTTAAGTTTTATTCGAATTTATAGTATTTTTTTTTTTAATTAATATTAAAAATACATTTAGTAATTTGAAGTGTATTTTAATGCTATTGCACGGTAAATAGATGTTCGTTTATAAAAAAAATTCTAAATAATGTTGTAAAAGTTTTAATTTCAAAAATTATTTTTTTTTATATTATTGATTTTTAGAATACTAGTAGATTGATATACATTTTCAATTAGAATAAGTTAATTTACAGATCCTTAATATAACATTATTTACTGAAACTTAAAAGCAACACAGGTTTAATACTCAATTTATAAAGAACTAAAGTTTTGTTTTAAAAATTGGACTTGTTAACTTTTTAAATAAACTACGGTATATCCACTATTATTTAATTTCAAATATGAATATTGCTTAAATTTAGAACATTTCAAGTTGTGTATAACATTCTTTATATACAAATTGTTATAATATTGACAGCCCTTTCTTTTAAAATCCATTAAAATGAAAATAAATGGTAGCACTGAATATTATTAATTGATGGCAATCAAATTAGCCTTTTAGGTCATTATTTTTCTTCTTTTCATATCACAATGCTTCACATATTTTATAGAATTTTGGTTTTCAGTTCTATAATGCTCTTCTTAACCTTTCTATTTTACGGATTTTATAAAAATACTAAATTATTGGTGTGTGTTAACCACCACGCATAATTGGTCATCACTATTCATCCCAAAAAAAAACTTTTTTTTTCTTTTTAAATTTTAAATTAAAAACATTTTATAAAATGATAGGTAAGATGTTATAATTAATTTTGATGGCTTTTTTTTTTATTACACTGAGCAAAATTTTTTTCAAATATTTAAAGAAAATAAATCAGAATATGAATAATTGATAGAATACATATTTTAAAGTTATTTTGGAATTCATACATACATATCTCAGAATGTTTAAAATTATTATAATTGCTGGTCATCCCGAATTATTACTAAATTAAAGTAGGTACCTATGTATAATACTCCAATGCCTCGATTTTATTTAATTGAGTTCCATTTTGATTGATTTTTAATTGCAGTCAAAATTAGTTACCGACTCCCACTACTGAAATTTAGTTTTCGACTTTATGCTGAAATGATGAAATTTAATTTCTAAAGCTTTGAACATTTTTTCAGTGAATAATTTTCATTCCAAATTATGCGGACATCAAGATTAAGTTAAAAAAACCATTTTTTATTTAATTTTTTTTTTCCTAGATATATATGTATGTATTATATATTAAATAAAAAAGCAATCAAATAACTTCTTTTTTTTACATTATTGATTCAAATTTTCAGAGATTATGATCTATCAAATTTCTTTCTTTCTTTTCCGTTTTACTCTTTTGGATTGTTGAAGAAAAAGAAAAAAAAAAAAAATTTAAAGCTATAAGATTTTGTTTATTGTGGTACCTTTAAAAATTGAAATTCTTATATTGTCAAGAAAAAATATATTACTTAACTTGGAGAATCTGAATTCGCGGTATTCAACACGTCAAACATTTCGAATATATTAAGATTATGATCTTGAAAAATATTTGATTTAGGAACATTGTAGGAAATTTAAAAAGATATTACCAAACTGAAACATTTTGTGACTGTAGTCTTTAAGTTCAGACAAACCTAAATTCATATATCTAATATAAAATTTAAAATTATTTCCGTATTAAAATTTCGAATAGCGTTTAAGAGATTAAACATAAAATTTTTTAATGCGTTGGGGATCGTTATGTTGTATTTAGTGCTATAGAATTTAGATCACTAAATGAAGTATTATATGCGTCAATACACATGCAATCATTTAGATGCATCTGCGTAAATAATGAAAAAATTTAGATGCATCAGCGTATATAATGAAAAAATTTAGATGTATCAGCGTAAATAATGAAATCATTTAGATGTTTCTTATTGAATATTACGTAATACCTAAACAAACATAATATCTCTCATAATATTTCAATACAGCCAAATACAAAAAAAAAAATGAGAAGAAAAAATATTCTCTCTTTGCAACTACCTCTCCCCTACGCATTCAAACAGTGTATTGGATATGTGAACAAAATTTGTTATACAACTCGTTCTGTATTTACACAAAAATACATTGACACTTGTCAATTTATATCACTCGACATTCGGTCTCGTGATATAAGTATTGACTCCTGTCAATGTATTTTTGTGTATACAGAACTCTTAATTAATAACAAATTTAGTTTACATATACAATAATCTACTATTAGATATCATTTTGTAATAATATTATTTCATAACATACCACTAACGTATATGTGAATATTATTATTATTATTATTGCATTATTACGTGAAATTAATTGTTCAAATATTATTACGTAATGGACATAGCAGGTTGCAAAGCAAAAGAAGAGAATCATACAATGATTACTTGAAATTATTATTTTTTTTTTTATCAGATAAGAAAATATTTAAAAAATATAAATTTTTTTATTTTTGTGCCTTCGGGTGAATATATTGATTTATTTTATTCATGAAATTAAAAATTTTTTATATACACAGATTGAATTGATTTCTTTTGTCTTATAAGCAAGTACAAATCTCTCATAATGTAATGAATGTATAATATTGTATAATACATAATTATAAGGTAAGCATATTTCGATATTTCGTGGTCCTTGACTCTTCATCAGTTTATATATTTTTTTGCTTCTCATATCAATTCTACTTTACTTTCACTTTTTAAGTTCAAACATCATTCGTAAAATCAGAGAAATAGTTGTACGAAAATGCAATTATTGTTTTCTACAGTGTGAACATTATTCCTGCACCTCATCAATAAATTTTTTAAAGTTTTAAAATCTAAATTTATTTTTTTTCCGATTTTTCCAGCTTATAATTTGTTTTTTAGTTATAAACCATAAAACCGTTTTATGTCAAAATAAGAAATTAATAAAAAGAAAATATGACATAAAACAGGGAAGTATTATTTATTATAAAAATGATTCACCATAAAGACATAATTTTGAATAAATTTTTGAAGTTAATTTTGACCTTATGTTAAATTAAGGAAAAAAAAATATGGATTTATATAAAATCAGGAATTTCCGGTGTGCTATCATGCATATAAATGCAAATCATTCATTTTTTATTTTTTATCTTGATATTCTTGATATTATAAAAGCTTGATAAATTTTTATGATTTTTTATTTGATAGTGTAACACTAACAGATCAATCAAATTTTTGGTGTAAATATTTTTTTATTTTTTTTTTATTTTTTTTATTTTTTTTTTCAAAAGCACATTTTTGGCGTTTAATTAATGGCGTTACATTACATAAAAAAAAATTTATAAAATTTTTTTTTTTTTTTTCATTTTTATTTTTCATAGAAATTCTTCTTCTTTGAACCAAAAAAAAAAATAAAATTTAAGGTACAAACAAAAAATTGATTTAAATATTATTTAAAACTTCTTTTTCTTTCTCATAAAATCGATTAACAATTTTTTTTTTTTGTTTTTCTTCTTTACTTACTATAATTTATGAGAATTCTTTCTAAATTTCTGGTTGAATTATTTTTTGAGAATCATACAATTAAGATGATTTCATTTTTCTTATAGTCATTTTATTTTATTTTTTTTTTTCGCGAAATTATGATCATTAAATTTTATGATATTTAATTTGATTTAAGCAAAAAAAAAAAAATTAAATAAATTTTATGTGCAGCTATATAATTAAGAAGAGGTTTCCAGAATAAAAAAAAAAATTGATATTTATTAAAGAAAAAATTTGCCATAAAAATTCTATTTTACATAATTTTTTCATTTTTTTTTAGATACTAAAAAAACTAAAATTGATGATTTTTAATCGAAATTACAACCGCGCATATGTGAATTTAATTTTTATCGATGAACATAAATTCAGTAATTAAGTTTAGTATTTATATTGGATTTTTGTTCACAAAAGGATAATTTATAAGCTATATATAATTAATTAATGAGCCTTTTTATTTTGTGGAATTTTTTTAAATTATTAAAAACATGAATGTTGTTGATATGCTTATATTCTATTAAAAAAAATTTTTTTCGATTAGATTCATGTTTTATGTTTCAACCCATTTAATTAGTCGTAAAGTTGTTAAAGCATGAGAATTCTGATGAACTGCGGAGGCAAAATTTTAGTAGACTTTTATTTTGTAAAAAAGAAAATTTTTTTTATTATTCAATAAACTGGGTTTATTTAATAAAAGAGCTCAGGAAAAGTTGGGATGGGGTTCAGGGTACATAAAAAACAGTGAACCTGAACCCGTTTGGATTTGGGTTGGGGTTCGGGCTCAATTTCTGATAATATTAATACTATCAATACCAAACTCGTTGCAAGCGTAAAATGTCACAAGAATGATCACAGAATGAAATTACCAAAGAAATATTTTTACATTTTTCGATCAAATTGGAATTGACCCGGGACCATCACTATTGATAATGTACAAATAATATAAAAGAAAAATGAATATATTTCATTATTAGTTTTGCAATGAACTCATTCGCATTTATTATTATTAATTTTTATTATAATTGTAAATTATTGTACATTTCTAGTTTTATATGTACTTGTAGACTTTTCTTTTTTTTTGCCCAAGGAAAAATAATTTTTAAATATGTTTATATACATCATAATATTATTTCTTAAATGCCACCTACAGTGACGAAATCACGCTTTTGCCTAGTAAAAGCAAAAATATATAATTAAATTCATAAAGGTTTTCGTGTATAATTTTATTTTCATATTTGAATGAGCATATCAATCTTATTTTAAAATTTAATTTATAATTATTATTTTTTTTTTTAAATTAAGAGTATAATAATAATAATCATAATAATAAAGAAAAGCTTGATTTTTTTTATTATTTTTGATTTTGATAAGAGAAAATTATAAGCAAATAAAATTATGGGAATTTTTTCAAAGGTATTATTACTATACTTAATTTATTAAGTATCGAGGGTTTGTTACAAAAAACAATTATAAGGCTATAAGTAATTGTAAGATTTATTGCTCATATTAGAATACTATTTTTATTGAATTAATCGTTTCTTATCTGTTGCGATTTATAAATTTTGATGTGCAATTTGTTATATTCTCTTATCTGTTGTGATTTATAAATTTTGATGTGCAATTTGTTATATTCTCTAAGCCTTTATTAAAACAAAATCTTCAAAATTTGTCAGCGCTTTCGAATTTCTTTTAGGACTAGCTATTTAAAAAAAAATTTATTTTAGAAATATATTTGTGCGAGAAAAGCATGAATGTTCTAATATGAATTGAAAAAAATATATAATTTTAATAATATTATATTTCTTATAAATCTTGGAAGAAAAACTCTTCTGACATCTATTTTTATCTAACAGAAGTTGTTTCAAAAACTTTTCATAGAAACTTTTTGAAATAACATTTTTATTTCTGTATTATATAAATATATTCCTTCGTTTTTTATTTTTTTAAACATTGAGATATGTTATTATTTTGTATTTTCTGTAAAATAGTTTATAATGTAGATTTTAAATTATTTTTTAATTTTACTTCTGCTTAAATTTTATAATTTATTGTAAGTTAATTAGGCTTCAATTAGGTCGTGACAAGAATATAAAGATATTGTATCCTCTTTTTATCTATGAATTTAAAGCATTTAATGATATTATTGAAATTTATTTATATTTTATGTACAATTTTGTAGAACTAATAAAAAAATATGAGTGATTATTAAAAAAATATACGTGTAATAAATAATATTTTTAATAATATAAATAAATTCTTATGTACACACATATAATAGATGTAATAATAATAATTATTATTATTATTATTATTATTATTATATGTGTTACATAAAACATTATAGCGATATTAAGATAAGCATAAAATAATATTTCTTTGAGGCGCCAGTTTTATTATTTCATATGATCTCTCTTCGCACCACCATAAAAGTATATAATAAAGAATGTATTGAAGATTTTTCACAGCTTTAAAAAAAGGCGCTATAATAACAAAATAAATATAATATGGATAATATCAAGCCAATCAATTTTTAAAATTAAAAATATTATGATTTTTTTTTTTGTTATCCAAAAAATTTATAAATAATAACTATATATAGAATATAATATACTATATACTAAACAGCAGACACCAAGAAAAAAAAAAGAATCTGTAATAAAAATAAAAACACCCATGAACATTTTAATTTCTTTTTTAGATACATATATATTTTGATAAATTTATTTAAAAAAAAAAAAATAAATAAATAAAAGTAGGTAATAAAAAGAAATAAAAAAAAAAAAAAAAAATTATAATAACAACACAAAAAGTCATCAAATTTAAATTAAAAATATAAATTTTTTTTTTTTTTTTAAAGAATAAACAAAGCCGCCGATTATTATTTTTTTCCCAAATATTTTCTTTCTTTAGTCAATAAGAAAATAATATAAATTAAAAAAAAAAATGTATATATAACTTTTATTCTTGTTGTTGTTCAGCACGGCAGGTGCAAAAGCCAATAATCATTAATAACTCAGGTGGCATGTCCACTTCTTATATTTTTATTATTATTATTATTTCTTTTCTTTTTTTTTCTAAATATTTAGTTCATAAAACAAAAAATATTTCTGTGACTAATAAAATGTTATAATTTATATTATTAAATAAAAATAAAAAAAAAAACTGAAATGTCATTAAAATAATGAAATTAAATGACCCTAAAAGTGGAAGTCATATAATATTTTTTTTGTTTAATTTTTATTTTTTTTTCATTACCAGGAACTTTATAATTTTTTTCCAGTTTTTTCTTATATTTAAAAACTTTAATTAGGACAACCTGTAATTAAATATAAATGTATGATTGTATGTGAAATATATATTTATGTGTATAAAAAAATAACACTTATGAGTTTAATTCCACCTTCTTCTGCGGGGTTTATTTAATCAATTAAACATAAAACGTTGGTTTTATTTTTATTTTATTATGTTATATATACAAATATATAAATTTTCCTTTTATTATTTAATTAGTAAACCTATATTTTTGAAAACTCGCACAGTACATTATTAAATTATAGGTAATTTAATTTTTTTTTTTTTTTTCGGGGGAGGTGAGAAAAAAAATCATAATTTATTAGTTTTAATAGACCTGTGATGTGGAGGGAATGTAATAATGATAAGAAAAAATTGCGTTAAACGAAAAAAAAAGAGCGGATATAAGAACATACTATTTTTTTTAAGAATCAACTTGAAAAAAATACTTATGTATATTGTATAATTTTAGAGCCTATCTCAATATTTTTTTTATTTGACAAATATTTTTATTATAATAATTAAATTGTATATAGTTTTTATGTTGACAGAAGGAGTGCCTTATTAACAGAATCTTAAAGAAAATAATTGTGACATGCTCTGAATTAATATTGTACATGATTTTGACACGAAGAGAATAAGATGTTCTGAAATTTTCGTATGCATTACATGTCAAAATTGTCAACATTCTTTACACATTTTGACTTCTACTTATTATTTCGCAAAAAAAAAAAAATGCGAAATTTTGAATTTCAGTAAAGACAAACTCTTTAAACTCGTAGTGAAAATGCAAAAAAAAAAGGATTTTGTTGTAAATCCTACTAACAGTCAGGTCTACTAAAAAATTTATAAAATAAGACTTCAATTTGTTACAACAATTTTGCCTACATTTTTTTCGTTTGATGTAAGTTTTGCAGCTTATAGTTTTGAAATATTTATTGTATTTTAAATCTCAATAATTTGAAAATGATCAGAGCTCGTAGCTTTTATTTTCTTTTTTTACTTTTAATGAGGAAGAGCCAAATATATAATAATATTTATTTAATTTTAATATTTTATTAAGAAAATTAAACGGACCAAGTAAAAATATATGTACATATATACATTTTGTATTATTTTTATTTTAAAGTTGCGTAGATCTTCTGAATTTATTACGGTGTAGCAAATGTATCCCTGGTGGTATAATTAATAATTACAAAAAAAAAAACAAAATAAACTACTAAAACTCATCTTTTTATTCTTTTCAACCGTCTGAATCAACTTGCATTATCATCAAATTAAGGCAGAACAAAAAAAAAAGAAGATATTTTTATCTAAAATAGCCACTCAACAGTAGGAAAAAGGTAAAAGAACTCAAGCAAAAATTGATATTAAAAATATTGTCTTAATAAATTTTAAGTTTTTTCTTTTTGTATAATTCAGTCAGTAGCTGCACTGTAAAAAAAAAATTTTTATAATTGAAAACTAGGTTTATGTGGTTAATATTTTCGAATGTTAAAATTAGTTTACAATTTTACTGGCATTGACATTATTTTAATCACTTACCCATTTCTTTTTGAAATGTAAAGTTTTAAGTTAGCTGATCTTAAAGCTTATACAATGTTAAGACTATCAAAGCCGAAAATAATATCCGTATACAATACTCTTACTCTATTATGCAAAAGGACATTTCGTACTCAAAACTGAAGCCAAATGTCATGAAAACTAAGCGTTTTGATTAGTGAAACGAAAAAAATGTATTTTGTTATCTACACTTTTATTTTAATATTTAAAATTTTATCAGTATTTTCATTTATAAATATTTAAAAATATTCCCTAATTAAGTATTATTATAGTGGTTTCGCTCAATTTTTTTTCATGGTACATTATAGTGGTTCCTGTTTGCATTTAATTTTTTTTCATAGTGTAAATTATTTTAAAAAGATAACTAACATAGTAAATTCCCATTAAAAAAAATAAAACTATGAGTATATAAAAATAAAAAAAAAAATAAAAAATAAAAATTACATACAAAAAGATAAAAATTTCTTCATGCTTTCTGTTTTAATGAGAATGTTTTTTTTTTCTCATAACATAAAAGAAAAATATATAAAAATAAACAAAAGTAGAATCAATTGATATCTAGTTTGGTCATCATTCAGAAGTAGACCGTCATCATAAAAAACCTTCAAATGGTTGGGTAATCAGGGAATAAAAAAGATAGTAGAAGTTGAAATGTTTAATTTTTGTTTCTTTTTTTTTTTTTATTTTATTTTAACTTCTTATTTTATATTTGAAACATTTTCCGTAATGACAGCTTTTTTACATTTGAAGATAAGATAAAAAAAGGATAACTACTTCTGTTTTTTTTTTTTATAAAATTTTTTTTTTTATCTTTGATAAATTAAAAATGTGCTTACTTGGTTATAACAATAACATTAGGTTACTCTGCAGCAATAGGATAATAATGGCATTATTTTTAAAAAATAAGTTTTCCTTTTGATCACTTTGTTTCCTTTTGCAAAAGATGGCAATATTAGTGTATAGTGTGCTTAAAGTTTTTTTTTACAATTATTAATAAAGATAATTAAATTTAACTTTTCTGAATTTTTATAATTGTTAATCACTTTTTATTTTAGAGATGTTATTTAAAATTAACTTTATATTCTTCTGTGAGAGCATGCTTCGTGCCGCGTATAGTTTTGTTCTTTTTTTTGCTTTTGTACATAAAATTTTCCTGTGAAAATTCTCGAAATAGCGATGAAATAAATAAAATGCATAGACTTTCAGTTCGAATACAAATAGGAATTAAATATTTTATTTTATTTTAATCTAACATCTTGTAGTTTAAGTGGGACAACATAAAAATAGCACTGTTTACCACAAAATATTTCGCTTTTATAATATATTATGTACATATGTTAATGTTGCGGTTAATTTCATTTCAAATAAAATAAAATTTTTCAAATTAGATACTATGTAAGCCGAAATAAATCTGTTATGTTTTATATCAAAACTTGTATTTTACTAGCTAGTAGCTGAATTTAAAAACTCTTTGGATGATAAAACCTGTGAAGTTAATTTTTATAAACTGTAAGTTACATGCACTTTTTGCAAGACTACATTAAAATGTTGAGCGAACAACTGTCCTGCATAAGGATGATTTCGAGTTCAAACATTGATTCTTCTATATATATAATACCAATATTATACAACAAAAAATAAATAAAAATGAACATAAAACTAAAATAGTATAAGAAAAACTGGTTTTGATCAATCACTGATGGTTTTTTTAGATGGTTTTTTTAAGGTCTATTTCGTTTTGTTTCTCACTTTTTTTTATTGTGAATTTTATTGTGTCCTTGTAATAATGACTTTTTTTTGGGTTTTTTTTTTTTTAATGAATATGAGTTTTAAAGGATATTTTTTTTTCTACCATTTTTTTATAGAACAAAAAAGAAGAATTTTTGGGATTCTTTTATTGTAGGATTAAAAGAATATTAATTAGCGTTATCATTTTTATAGAGACGGAGAAATAAAAAAATAAATTTTTATTATATTTAAGTATTTTTTTTTAGTTATTGTACATAATGTTTAAAAGTAAATGAGATGGTCTGTATTGAATCAACATGGCTTATGTTGAAGCAAAAAAATTAGTTAAAATTTACATAATAAAAAGAATTTCTATTGTTTTTTTTTTTTATTATTATTTTCATAATATCTGAGATATACATAATGTATATAATATCCATTTTCCTTATTGTTTTTAATTTGGTTCTAATATACAAAAATTAAGAAAATTTTATTATATTTTTTCACTTCTTTGTTGAAAGAATATAAAATTAGTTTTTATAATTTTTTAAGATATGATTTATTTCGTTAGATTTTTAAGCTCATAGATCAAAATTATTTTCCTAACTTGACGTAATATCTTTTTATTTTTTAATTTTCTTACAATTAAGATTGATAAGTTAATAGGATTTTAGAACTTAAATATTTCTCACTGTAAATATAACCAAGTTGCTTACCACAATTTAAATATTAACTTATCGACAAAATTTTTCTAAAACTAGATATTGCTTTAATAATGCTTATAATTTTCCGCGAGATAAAATCCTACAATTAAATCCTACAATGCAATGATTGAAAAAAATTTTGTGAAAAACATATGTGGCTTAAGTAATGAATATAGAAAAATGTAAATAGAAATGATTTTAGGTACAGTGCTCGTTTTATAATGAAAATTTAAATTTTTATATAAAATTAGTTTTGAAACCAAAATTATAGAAATGTAATACATACTAATATACCAAAAATTACAAAAAAATAAAGAAAAATAAAAATATACCTAAATATAAAAAATTTTTTTTTAGGTCATCGTTGTTTTAAATTATATCAGACGATGAATTTAAAAATTGATTTTAAATTTTAAATATTTGTTTTTGCAAATTTTATATTAACTCAAGTGTAATGTTGTGTACCATTACTATTCATTTGAACATAATATAGTTCGTCTCTATGATAACATTGTATGCATATATAATTTTTTATTTTGTAAGAGGAAAAGAGTTCATATTAAATTCATTAATCTATCCATCCAGAAATTCCTGGATTTTATAATTAAATTTAAAATTAAAAGCGGATTATTATTTCATTAATGATTTATTTTATGTACATGCTCAAATTGCAGAAAAATATTGTTATACGTTATATTGAATTAATTTTAAAATTATTTATATATGTATGTAAGTATGCTCATAGATAGCATAATCCCAAATCTTTATTATACAAGTAATTTTTTATTTTTATTTTATATATGTATTATATTTATATATAATAGATAAACGCATGTATGTATATATATTTTTTGGATTTGAAGGAAAATTTCTAGTTCAAAACATAACGCTTATTATGTTGTGTAACACTTGCTAGTACGAGAAAATAAATATTTTCATTAAGAAAATTAATTAAAATGAGTATTTTTATTTTCAGCTTTATTAAAGAGATCTTAGTCCAAAGAACATACTGATTTATACACAGATGACATTTAGCTGTAACAGACTGAAATTTAAAGCGAATAATTAAAGTGTTTTTACCCCATCATAAATTATGTTAAATTTTAATCCTTTTAAGACATTTCAGTGCACTGCATGAACAATTTAATATGTTCGTTCTCATTGGTATCTATATCTACATATTAATATTCTAAGTTTCCTAAATTATAAAGATGACGGCTTGAGTACTAACTCTTGTTTTTATAGCAAAATTTAAGCATAAATCAAATGAAAAAATATTTAATTTGTTAATGTTAAAATTTTATTTAATGTTAAAATTTTATTTTAACAATAAATCCCAGCCAAAAGATTAAATTTCGGATTATTTTAAAAGGGCAACAACCTTGTTATAAAATTTCAATATAACTTTACCTAGGCTCAATTAGAATTTTAAATTCTTCATAATATTTTTTTTTTATAATTTAAATACAGACGTACAAAAAAAAAACTTCTGTATCCTTTTTAAATTATTTATATAATTTATTTTTCATTTTATAGAAATCATTTTAATTCAAAATTGACAACCATAACACCCTAAATGTTTTCCTGAAAAAAATAAAATAAAATAAAAAATAAAAACAACAATACAAAATTTCTTTAATTCGAATAAAAAAGAATTCGTATAAAACTCAAACCCATATCTAAAACCATAATCTGTTTTCGGAAACTAGTTAAAAAAAATGGCATAATTTTTCTTTCTTAAATTTTTTTCAATAAAAATTAGGGAAAAAAAGTCAATTTTTAATTTATTTAAAAAACATTAGTGAAAAAACATTAGAAATAAAGTAATAGTATGTTATTTAAGCTTTAATAAAATTTTGGAATTTTATTTTAATCCACCCTCAATCAGTTGATTCACGTAACATTAAATTGCATGGTGACAGTTTGGAACCCCATTTGTAATTTTTTTTTTTAGTTTCTAAATGTAGTAAATCACACTTACATATTAATAATTACTAAATTTTTTATTTTAAATTGCCCAAACGTCACCTCCGTTTTTAGTCCTCTTGTAATTTTTTTATTAGATATTTTCGTTTGGGTTTCACACCACCTCATATCTTAAAAGAGGTTCGCTTTAATTTATGCCTTTAGGATGCAGCGTAGTTACTTACTAAGACCATTTTAAAATTTAATTTATTAATTTAAGTCTCAAATTTTCCGCATTCCTATAAGCAAGAAAGATTTATTGTTAATTTAATGACTTATAATATATTCAAGTATAAAATTTACAAATTATTAGGTATAAGTATTATTTTTCATAAATTTATCTGATTTATATACTTTAATAAACAAATCAAAGAAATTATTTTATTTATTCATTCGACACCTACATTAGACATTACTGAACAAGAATTTCATCAATGGCCAACCAACACCATATTATATTAATTTTTAAAGAACTAAATTTTTTACTAAAATTCACGGTATTTTATTTGTTTTATAATAATTTTATCTTTTTAGATATATATTATCTGCAAATGTTCCTTACTTTTTCAATTCTTTTTCATTCGTTAATGCAATAACAATAAAATAAAAAATAAGCATAACGAAATCAAAGAAAAATAATTGGATTTATATCCTTGCATTTTCGAAAAGATGTATAGGATACGTTTTTCACAAAGGTTTTTTTTTGGGTTGCTCAACACGTGTTCAAAATCAATAATATATATAATAATAATGTACGTTCAATTCTATACATACAAAGATGTGTATTTGATATACGTAAGTATCTTTAAAGAAATTACATCGAATTTTCTACACTGCTTAAATTTCTAATCGATTCATTTGTTAATTTCGAATGAAATAGTATATTATTGATGATTTATTTTGATAAGAGATCTTTTTAAGGATCTTTAAGGATTTTAATAAATAATCTTTCATTAAACATATCGATTGGAAAAGCCGAATCTTTCATAGAAACATCATATAGTGCCATAAAAGTGAATAAAAAAATATATTTTAGAAAAAGATTGAGTAGATGAGTCAAAATTGTTAAGGTTATCAATTCTTGCTATTAAGATTTCTTTCAGACTTCAATTTAAAAATCTTGAGCACAGAAAATATTATATTACAACCTGTATAATAATCTGTAAAATATTATTACAATAACTTGTTTTTTAGTAATAATATTTAGGACTTCAGTTCAATTTCAGTTTGATGCACGAAATTGAAAGTATTTAGTTCTGTTCAAAAATGCCCTTTTATATTGAAAAAAATTATTACTCTTTTTAGTGCTAAAAAGTAAAGAAATATATTCATATCTCGAATTCAAGCAATTAATTCAAGTTCCGTACTTATAAGAATAAACGGGCTTTCAGCCTAAGAGTCTTGATAAAGGATAAAAAAAAACACAAAAAAATAAGTTCAATATTAGAAATAATTTCGATGTTATATTAATTTTATATATCTCGATATAGTGTGAAACTAAAATAGAAAGTAGAAAATTGTGCACAATGAAAAATAATATATATAATGTTGTATTTCTCCCCATCGTTTTTTTTTTTATTTTATCAAAATAATAATGGTGAAAAATTTTGCTACTAGAATAAAATATATCTCAATTGGGAATTCCTATTTTATTTTTTTTTTAGATTATAATGTGTGTTCAAAAATTTTATAGCTTATCCTTGTGTTTTGATGAATTTTCATATTTTCAGTTCTTTCCTTTAACAGATATAGTTTTTCGGTTTTCGAAGAAATTTCAAATAATAGAAGTAATAGTATACTTACTACAAGTGTAAGAAAAGAACAAATTAGTAGAAGAAAAAAAAATCTTCTTTAAACATTCATATTCGTGACGTGACAACTCAGAAGTTAAATACAATAGTAATACACCATGATTCCTCAATTGTGACTCATTGCTTGGTCTTGGACGGCATTTGTTTTTGACATTCACCTTTAGCATGACCGTTAATTTGGAAATCTGTGACGAACTTTATCTTAAACATTTATTTCACTTAAGTTTGAACGTTTTTCATTCACTAACAAAATTGTCTTTTATGGTGTATTTTTATTAAATGGACATACATTATGTGGTGCAAATAATAAATGTACATATTTCATTTTTACGCCTTGCGAATTTTGTAATATGATCAAGATAACAAAAAAAATTTTTAACACCAAAGCGCAGACAAAATTTATAATTTGGCTTAAAATTGTAATATTTATACCTATGTAGTAGTTATAAAAAAATTTAGATATCATAATTAAGATAATACAATTAATAATTATAGACTGAAAATTATACATCTCTTATGTCGGGCGCAACACATGTATATAATTTTATAATAATAATAAGTTTCATGTACTAAATTATTTCCGCTTTCGTCGCTAATACTACATTATAAAAGTTTTCTCATGAAATTGTTGTCTGATATGACACTTATTATTCATTTCTCAAACTACATAATAATATAATATCTAGAAAATCCAAAAGGAAATCATGTTTTATTTTTTCTCACATAAATAGCTGTCTCAGATCACTTCGGAAAGTAAATTATTGCCGTAAAAACCATTTATTTATAAAAAATATATATATAAAGAATAGTATTAAGTATAGTAATCAGACATTTGGACAACTGCGTGGTCTGCAAGCAAGGCTCAAGATCAATTTTATCATAAAAATTAATATTTAGTCAGTGCTTTCAAGATAACGGCTTTTACATTGAAAATATGCACCTTAAATTTAATTTCATGGAAAAAATTATTTATTTTGTTTTTTTTTTTTTTTAATGAAATTGTTTGAATTTAATTTAAAACACTATCATCTACGTCAATGATTTTAATAATGTCAGATATGAATTTATATGAAGTAGCAGAAATCATATCTCCTTGCTTCATAATAGTGTATTAAAATATTCTTGGACAAGGACTGCAGAAAGAAACAGGACATTAACAATAACATTAAATATGTTCATAAATCAACCCTAAGATTTATTGAGAAAAATGTTCTCCTATTAATAATTTCATTTAGGTAATTTTGCAGAATATGAGCAATTATTGTGACTGATTAGATTTAACATTAAGCATGTAGAAGTATCCAGGATAGCTATAGTGTTTCATATAAACATTATAAAAAATATTTAAAAAACGAATTTTGTTTTGAACAATTAAAAAAAAAGAGTTATTATGTTTCAAGACTTGATACTGTATAAGTAAAATTGGTTATTGAAAATCTATGCAATTATATAAATTTTAAAATACCGTAAAAATGTATAGTTTATAAATTTTATGTTAAACTCCCTAAAATTTATAAAATAAATTAGAATGCAAATAAAACAGGAACCAATAACAAGGGCGTATTTCATATTTCATAATAATCATAATAATTTGTTCTGCAAAACACCATTCCTTTTGTATATACTTATTTTATACCAAAATATTAGGAAGAAAATAAGATGAGGGAAAAAAAAAATTTATATGTGCAATGACAATTTGATAAAGGATCTTTCATTAAAACAAAATGAGAGGCAATTTACCCTAAACACTGTCGCAATATCAAAATATTTTCAAGCATGATAGCTGTACCAACTTATGTTATGTAGATATGAGGAAATTCAATCTCAATGTTAATTTTTCTTTTATTTGTTAATGTCCAGTTGTTTTGTCTTTTTTATTTTTTATTTATTTTTTTTTTGATTTTGTTTATGACTATAATATTTTATGAAATAAATGAACAACATTAAAGAGGGTTAAATACACATTGTACCTACTATAAATAAGAAGAAAAAAAATATTATTATTTATTCATAAAGGTGTAACCGTTTATATATAAAATGCACAAGGGTGATGACCGCGAGCATAAAATCAGATTAATCCATCTCTCCATATATATATATACATAGTTATTGTGATGAATATTCCGTTTGGGAAACTTTTTCGTTAATTGAATTTACTGCTTTTTATAAAAGAAAATACAATTTTCCTGTACGAAGATAAATAAGTTTCTGGTAATAATGTGAACGAGTAATAATAATGATGGGGGTCACAATGACATTAATGCAATTTTTCTTATAATGCAAAAATATTTCATACATGTATATAAACTTGAAATACGTACATATAAATAATTAAAATAGTAAAATTTCCATTATTATTTGTTTTACCAATTAATAAATGAATGAGAAGTATAAAATTTAAATTCCAATCGAGATTAATATTATTACAAAATGATTGGAAAGAATTGCAATGTAGGTGAGGACTGCTACATTTAAGTGAAATTTTCTTATATCAAATTGGCCATGTTTTATAAATATCTCCCAGATAAGTAAAACGCTGATATACACTCTCTATGGTTTAACAAAATAAATAAATTTGACTGCATTTTATAACCAGCTATTATAACTAGATTTTGTACACATTATAGAAATAATAGCAATAACATTCTGCTTGGATTTTACATATTTCAGTATTGTCACTTTCCATAATATTTATTAAATTTAATTTTCAACAAAAATGGTACCCTAAGCTATGTGCTATGTAGCTTTCGATAAGGAAAATTTAACATAATTTCGATTTAAAATCAATAATATGTATCTATTCAAAATAAATATTAATAATTTTTATTCTTATATTTCATGAATAAATAACTAATATGAAGGTAAACTGTTACATAAGTATATGAAAAACTATAACTTCTATATTTCAACTTTTATACAATGTTGTATAAAGAAGAAAATAATGGCACAGTTTTTTTTTTTTATGTTTGTGGCTAAATTCTATGGGCGGTGAAGTTAAATTCAATTTTTGTATCATTTCTTTGTCTCTCTATAAATGTGACAAATTACATTTAGTTAATTTTAATGTATGGACATCCTCTGAGTGACAAAAAAAAAATTCATGGACAATAGATAAGAAAACTTTATCCTCAACATAAATTTTCCATTGAAGATGATTTCAATAGAACGGTACGACAAGAAAATAAAAAAAATAAAATAAAAAGCCAAAACAAACACACGGATGTAACAGAAAATGAAAATTAGAGAATTGGAAATGGTTATTTTATATTTTTTGTCTTTCCTGCTGTTGTCCGATTATTATATTTTTATTAAATTGAATATTATATTTCGTTTTCATATAGAGGTGTCAAATTGTATTATTCTCAGGGGAATCAAAACTGTGAAATGAAAGTATAAATTTGTGTAAAGTGCACTGAAAAATTTGAAAAAATAAAATAAAAATAAATTTTTTTTTACAAAAAGTTTATTTCGAAGATGTTAATGGGGTAATCTAATTGACAGCTATAAAAAAAATTTAGATTGGGATGTAGAAATAAAATTTATTCTGTTACGATGAAAACATAAATAATTTTAAAAATTTCAAATAATTCTTTTCAATGTCTCTCATAATCCACACCCAGTTTTGTCTCGAGAAGAATAATTACAATTTATCACTTGGATAATAAAGTAGTCTTTTATAAAACCCAGTCTGGGCTGCCAGTTTTTTGTTTTTGAGTTATCTGAATATCTAGCTAAACAGATGAAAACTATGCTAAGTGAATAAACATTTTAACATATCTTATACTGTTCAAAATTCTTTAACCAGGGTACTTTTATTATAGGTTTTAGACTTCTCTAAATACTATGACTTTCTATATTCCCCGAAAGTTCTTATAAACTAAATGAATTTATTTTGAATTCTGGTATATGAAAGCCATCATTTCATGCCTCATAGTGTCCTTCATAACTTCACATAATAATCATAGTTTTCAGTGCGCATTTCAAGATGTTAATTCTTGTGTGGTAAATTTATGTTCACCAAAAGGTATAGAAGAAGAACTAAATTTTCAAGAAAAATTACACATCTGCTCAGAAGTGTTAATAAAAATAAATAAAATGCAGAAAACAATTCAATTTTATCCTAATAATTAAATGCATTTACCGCATTCACTTTTTAGATTCTTTGTAAATTAAATATAAAAAAAAAAGGAAAAAAAAACAAATTGTTACAATAATGGTGCGCCATCATTTCTATTTAACAAAAAAAATAATAAAAATTGAAAAATAAAATAAATTAAAAAAAAAAAAAAATAGCATTTAAATTGTTAAATTTAGTGAAAAAGTCATTCATGAAACGTCAATTAGAAATCTTTTGAAATTTATTTAATGTTGCCTTGGCACACGTCCTTTTTTAGTTTATTTATTTATTTCGTTTTTTTGTTTTTGACTTTAATTAAAGTAAATTAAAATGAATTTTAGAGAGAGCAAAACGAAAAAAAAAGATATAAATAATAAACGTTACATTTATAAATGAGTGACAGTAGTCACACAATTTAGATAAATATCCTTTTGTTTATGAAATAGAGGTGTCAATATTATACCCTCATTTAGTGTTCGCAATAATTTTAGAGTGCGCCAAAAATTATCTTAATTCTTTTTTTTTTATATCTATTAAATGCTCGCACTTATTCAATTCACACATTTTTGTTCACTGAAGTTTCTTCGAATTTAATATGTAATTCAAAAAAACATATTTTTATTAATCCCGCATATTCTGAAATTTATTAATTTTTATTTTCTAACCGTTTGTAAAATTTTATCAAATATTTGTAATTTAGAAATAGAAAAAAATAAAATATTTCAGTTTAGCTATGTATATTTAAATGTAAATTTAGGAAATTAATTAAAAAAAATTTTTTGAATATTTTTCTATTGCAGAAAAAATTTCCTATGACATAAATTTAATATTTTAACATTTTTCAATTTGTGGGAATATTTTATGATGACCACACCGAAAATATGTCTCCCAAAAACAATCATGTCTATAAATAATAGTTTTTTTTTTGTGACATTTTATACATTCTAAATATATACAAATTCTTTTTTTTCTTTTTTTTTTTCATATTATTTTCTAGGCATAAAGTTAGATAAAATCTCTATATGAATGGTCAATAATTTTCAATTAAAATATATATGAAAATATTTTTTGGGGGAAAATTTATGAATGCTTTTGGTCTCTCATTAAAAAAAAAAAAAATACAAAACTGAATAACATTTGACCATTAGATATATATTTTTGGTTTTAAATTTCAAAATTTTCAAAATTAGTATTTATGATTATTACCCTGATTTGAAATTATTATACGTTTGAATTCCATAAAATATAGAAATAGAAATAAAACCAATTTGATTTATTTTTATGAAAAGATATGCGGTTTTTAAAAAGGTATTAGTTAGTCAGTATTTTGTGGAATTGTAAATTAAATTTTGAAACATAAAATTTGAGATATAAACGACAAACGCATATAGCTTGATTATTATTTAAGTATGATGATGTGAAGATAATTCATTTATTTTATTTGACTAATCTTCAAAACAACTGAATGAAATATAGCATTGAAATTATTTATCTATATGCGATTGTTTAATATTTAGAGACTATCTATTTGAATAAAAGATAATATATGAAATAGTGGTAAAAAGCTGTAAATCATATTTCATGGTCATTGACCAAGCCCATATTTTCATAATGGTGTATTACTATAATTATCTCATCATCTCTCGGGATTTTACATATGTTCATTGTCCTCTCGAATTCCTAGCATAAAAATCTTTTGTGAATAATTTATATAAAAATAATACATATATAGATTTTTTTTTTAGATGGATGGTAACAAGTCCAGACGAATTCACGGAAGCAGATATTGTTCTAATTTTATTTTTATATTCTGTTTTTTTTTTTTTTTTTATTATATTTTTTGCCATCATTTATTTAGTGTTTGTTGATAGTGGATAAACATAAATTCTTTTTCAACACAATATTTTTATAAAATTTGCATTTCATATCTGTGATTTATTTGGCCAGCATAAAATTCTGAAATAAAAAATTTGTTTTAGGAGTCCTTAAATTTTACTATATAGTTAAATAAAATGTTGTACATGGGTAAAAGTTTGGGTAATTCTAAATTGATAGTGTTAAATTTTAGCATAATTGAGAATCTATGGGAATTAGTGTAATTAATGTATAATATTTATACAGTCTGTTTGTACGCATTGCTCGAATAAATGAATTCTTTCTTACATTTTGAGGTCTGAATATTTTAAAAGGAATTTATTAGGCTAGAAATGTGAATGGTAATTCTTGAAATATTCATATTATTTCGTCCTGCAGGATAAACTCTTTAAATTCTGTAAGATTTTTGCGTTGTAAAATTTAACATATTTTTTAATTTGTGTGAAATCACTAGGCGGGATTCCTTTTATACTTAAAGAAGTATGGATTTGATAATGTGGACAAGAAGTTAAGACGGAATTAAGAAGTGGGACAGTAAGTAGGTAATCATTTACAGTCTTCTTAAAGCGGCACAAGTCGTAAATCAAACTCCCGCCAGCTGTTGGGAACAATTTTGATGGGAGAGCATTCCACATTCTCGAGGTGCGAATTGAAAACGAATCTCAGAAGGTCGTCCTATCACATCTGGGAATTTTGACGAAATATGGGTGTGACGTTGAAGTGGAACGTGTTTGGCGAGGAAATGAAGTAGAGGAAGTAGAGCCTTTACTTCCAGGGAACGCGTATCCGTTGCAACAAGGTATTTGTAAAAAATTGAAAGTGAACCTACATTACGACGGTGCCTGAGTGATGTTAATGAGCTGGTGGTTTGGTGATTATCGATCAATCTAATAGGCCTTCTCTGAACTTTGTCCAGGTACTCAAGATGGGTTTTAGGGGCACCAGCGAATTGTATTCTAATTTCGGTCGTATGCAGGATTTGTAAATATTTAAGAGATCAGAGGGGGGGAAGTATTGTTTACATCTTTTTAGAAAACCAAGACATTTCGCTGCGTTTTTGACAGTTTCGATATGGACTTTCCAACTTAGATCGGTAGTTATTTTTGAGCCTCAAATATCAAGGCTCCCAGATTTACCAATACTTTTGCCTTGAAAAGAAAACTGGAGATCAAAAGTTGGCAGCTTTCTAGAAATTAGGCATCAATGTGTTTTGGTTGCATTAAACTCAACTCTGTTGAGAAGATTGTGAAATTTTGGAAAGGTCGTGATTTATGCTACTTTGCAGAAAATTGCGTTTCGTAGTAACAGCATTTGAAGATAGCATTTGGGGAGAGAACACGCCTTGAAAAGAAAACTGGAGATCAAAAGTTGACAGCTTTCTAGAAATTAGGCAGCAATGTGTTTTGGTTGCATTAAACTCAACTCTGTTGAGAAGATTGTGAAATTTTGGAAAGGTCGTGATTTATGCTACTTTGCAGAAAATTGCGTTTCGTAGTAACAGCATTTGAAGATGATGATTTCCTAATAATAATTAATAAAATCGTAGCATGCCACCAAGTAACTGTCATCGGCAAAGCTGTGGATGGGGTTGAGTGTTGACTGTAGAAGATCATTAAAATTAAAAAGAGGGTTGGGGAGAGAACACACCCTTGGGGTACGCCGGAGTTGAAAATATGTGATTGGTACCCATCCACAACAGCACGAATATAACGGCCAGACAAAAAGTTGCTGATCCAATTGACAAAGGCTGATCCTAGACCCATTGATTTAACTTTAGAAATCAGGGCCGAGTGCCACACTCGATCAAAAGCCTTAGCTATATCCAAAGCAACAACATAAGCTTCACTGGAGTTGTGAAGACTGGCGTTGAGTTTGTGGTATAAACATGTATCCGGTCACCAGTCGATCTATTCGTACGAAAATTCAAGGTATTTTTTGACTTTATTGTTAATAAGGGATTCCATTACTTTGGAAAGAATAGAACTAAACGCAATGGACCTGTAGTTTGACCGATCGCATTTATCGCCTTTTTTTGCAATAGGCTGAACATGCACAAGTTTCCTCTTGGTGTGGTAAAAGCCAAGTGAGTATGAAAGATAGAAAAGGTTGAGCAGAGGTTTAGCCAGAACAGAGGCAGTATGTTTTACGACCACAGCCGGAATTTAGATACCACGATAACTTTTGTTGAATTAAGGATTAGTACTTGCTGACCGATTTTTAAAATTTGTATAAATAAAAAATAATAAAAATAATTAACAAATTTTTGACGGAACAGCTTATTAAAAAAAAAAAGAATAAAAACAAAAACAAACTATGGAATGACGGTCGCATTAATAAAATAAAATTGAATAAATGAATGACTTTTATTTATGTTTTTCTATCCAGCTTTCCTGTATATCAGATTGTTTTGTGGTTTTGTTATATTTTATCGATATTTTAATAGTTATAAAACAGGTGATTATTACGGATCATTGTATGCGGAAAAATTTTTTATTTTTTATTTATAAATTTCCGATGTTCAATCAATCATTCATACGTAATAATAAATAAATTTTGGAATTTAAAAAAAAAAAGAAGTAGGTAGAATGATACAAGTTGAAAATGAAATAAATGCAAAAAAGAAATTCAATTAGACTCAGTTCTACTGTAAATAATGAATAAGTGCACAGAAAAAAATTTGCTCGTACTAATAACTAAATAATTCGTTAAAATCAACGAAAAATTCGTTATTTTGGCTACAACGAACATTTCGTTGAAAAAAGCTCGTAGTTCGTTAAAAAAGTTCGTTATACCCCCAAAACCAAAAACCTTTCAAATTCTTCAGCAAAAACACCGCAAATACGAAAGAAAAATTTTACTAGACTAAATTTTTTTTTTTATTTATTTAATTTTTTATTTATTTCTTTTTTATTTTTTATTTTAATTTTTTTTTTATTTTTTTTTTTATTTTTTTTTTTATTTATTTATTTATTTATTTTTTTTTTTTATTTTTTTTTAATTTTTTTTTATTTTTTTTTTTTATTTATTAATTTTTTTTATTTATGTTTCTTTTTTTATTATTTATTTTTTAAATTTTTTTATTTAATTTTTTTTTAATAATTTTTTTTATGCCCGCTTGTGGTTTCGAACCACTGTCCTAAACATTGCAATCCATCAACTCTGCCACTGAGCTATGAACTAAATTTACGGCAATGTGTAAAATGGAAAATATAAGTTCTGTATGGATTGAAATTTTTGTTTCCCGTATTTAACGATAACGAACTTTTTTAACGAGTACTAAAAATGAAAAAAAAGGTTCGTAATAGAAAATAAACGAAATTTACGTTACAAAAACGTATTTATTCATTATTTTTCGTTATCTTAACGAGAATGTCATTAACGAACTTTTTTGACGTAATGAGTACGAGCAAATTTTTTTCTGTGTGAATAACATTATTTTTTAATAACAACTTTTTGTAAAGTACTCTGCAATTGTTTTCTTGTATAATTCTTTTATGCCTGTAATGTGAAAATTCTTTTAAAATCCAATTGATAAGTAATTCAATTTTCAATGAAGTTTCGGTATACAATGTATCACAATGTATACGAATTAGGGCTTCTCATTTCCCGCAATTTTCAAATCCCGGGATCCCGGGACAAAATTTTTCATATTCCCGGGATCCCGGGATCCCGGAATTTTTTTATAAGCCCAAATTAAACAAAAAATTATCTCATGAAATAATGCCATGCTTTCGATCCACTTCAACTTGACATGATGGGGTTACCTAAGTTGATATTTTACATAATAAAAAAGGAAAATACTGCATTATAAAAAAATTAGTTAACAACTTGAAATTTGCTTTCTAATCCTCAAACTTCGATTATTTTAAATAAATTTTAATTCTATATATATTAAACTGCACTTATTTATTTTTTAAATTCTTTATACCGACTTCACTTCGTTTCCACAAACTTAGAAAGTCAAAATTGACCCACTTCCCGGTATCCAATCGAGCTTAAATTTCATTTAGCATTACACGCACACCTTTATATAAACTTCACTACCTGGTCTCCAAACTTAGTAAGTCAAAATAGATCAAATTTCCGGTATCCAATCGAGGCAAAATTTTGCACATCACTTTGTCGTCGATAACAATATAGTTTGGCATCACAGACTCACCCACACACACAGGGCCGGCCTTCTATGTTAAGAGGCCAGGGTGCAAATATTTTCTTGGGTCCTCTAATTTTTTTTAATATAACAGAATAAAAGTATACTATTCAAATTACAGTAATATTTATTATTTAAAAAAACGATAAAATGTAGTTCAACAAAAAAAAACATAACATAAAAACAATACAAGTATAAACTTAAATATTTTTAATATGAGCCTTTTTTGTTGCCATATCATTAATTAACATTGAAAAATCACAACTTTTTAGAATAACTAATAATATGTTGGAAAAAATTTCGTCATAATTGTTATTTAAAATATATTGCAGTATATCCTGTGCATTCTCTACATTAGGCTTACTCAAAATCATTGCTTTTAACAAAAAAAATTTTAAATCTGGGCCCTTTAAAATCGGGGGCCCGGGTGCCTTGCACCCGTCGCACCCCCAGAAGGCCGGTTCTGCACACACACACACCTTTATATGAACTTCATCACTTAATTAATTCTGTCTAGCTTAGATATAAACCTAAACCTAAAATTTAGTGCAATCACTATTATATTTTTTAATTAAGCGGAAATCCCGGGATTTTTGGTTGAAATCCCGGGATTACGGGATTCAATTTTACAACCGGGATCCCGGGAAAACGGGATCCCGGGATCCCGTTTGAGAAGCCCTAATACGAATATGTTTATATTTATGCACATTATTTATTTTATTTATATACCTTATGATCCAAAAAGAATTTTTAATTTCTTCATTACTTTATGAAACTTGAAAATTTAATCTTATATGTTTTATATGAAAAAAAAAAAAATTCTTTAGAAAAATTTGCTGTTTTCATATAAAAAAATATGCTTTGATGAAATTAAAAGAAATTTCTTTTAAAAAAGAACAACATATATAAAGAATGCCAGATATAGAAAATTAATAAAATTGCGTATAGATACACTGGTCTCTTTTTGAACTGATTCATTTCTGCTTGAATTTAAAAAAAATGTTCACATAAATACATATTTTTATATTTAATGTCAGATTAATTTTTTTTTTGTTAAAATTTATAAAGAAATATATTATATTTTCTTGAATTTTTTTTTTTTTCGTTACAGGTATGTATTTGTTGAACTACATATATTATTTTGACACGAAATATATTTTAAGTAAGTAAACCTGCACTTTTATAAATTGATTGACAGAGGTTTAAGCTGATAAAAAAAAGTAGATATTTTGTTAATTTATTCATTGATACTGTATACGTCATTATTTGATGTTCTGAGAATTGAGAGGTATCTTATTTGAAAATCCATCTTGTTGAATTGATTTACAGATAAATGGTTTTAAGATATTTGATATATTTCACTCATAACAAAATAAATATTTTTATCATCGAAAAATATACATATATAATGTACCTATATATATTGAAAACTTATCCTTGGAGGAATTCATTAAGAATTTATTTAGTGAAATAAAGTTTTAATATAGTTTTTCTCACAGTATTTTGCATAAAAAATATTTGGTAATCTTTTATTTCATTGTCGTTTAGCCTTGATATTCGTATGATATAAAAGCAAGACAAACATTTATTTTTTTTAATGTACCCAATTTGAGCCAATTTAGTCTAAACCGTGACTCAAACTTTTCGAATTTTTTTCTAACTAAGAGCCCGTTTCCAAACTGAGACTATTTTAGAAACTGAAAAATTATTTTAGTTTCTAGAATTTTTAGTTTTGGAACGACACGATTTTACAGCTGTTATTTCACAATTATTTTACAAATTAAGATTTTTTGACGTAAAAATCGTTCCGAAATGATATTTTATTTTATAAAAATCTCAAAGGCAAATTTTAAATTTCCCATAACAATCTCAGTTTATAGGTGTTTATAGGCGCAGTGAAATAAGGCCGCGGGAAATAAGGCCGCGATAGGTTTTTTGTTGCGGTCTTATTTCATTTTTAAAAATGAAATAAGGCCGCGAAAAAATCCTCGCGGTCTTATTTTATTTTGAAAAATGAAATAAGACCGCATAAAATTCCTCGCGGCCTTATTTCGTTTTGAAAAATGAAATAAAACCGCGACAAAAAAAAAATTAATCGGAGGGCTAATTTCATTTTGAAAAATGAAATAAGGCCGCGAGGATTTTTTCGCGGCCTTATTTCATTTTGAAAAACGAAATAAGGCCGCGTAATCTTGTGAGGTGAGCACACAGGGCAGGGGGCAGCAGGGCGGCGGGCGGGCAACAAAAAAACGTCGCGGCCTTATTTCCATCCCCCGTGTTTATAGAGCACCTCATTTTAAAAAAAAAACAAAAAATTTAATAACAATATTTGATTTAAGCAGACTGTGGAGATTATGCAGATTAACTGTCAAGACTATTTTAATTTCTGAAAAAACAGGAATTTTCTTTAGCAGAAAAGGAATATTTGACGATTTAAAATAGTCTCAGTTTGGGAACGGGCTTAAATAAAGATATAATAATGATAAAATTTTTTTTAATAAAAAGTGATGACTAAATAATTTACATTTTGAATAATCTAATTAAAATCCTGATAAGCGAAAAAACTGATATTACAGATAGGGGATTAATTCAAAAATAATATTTTTCGTTAAAGCAAAATTCTGTTTTTTGTTTTCATTTTTGTTTAACTTATATACTTACATATAGTTTTGTGAAAAATTTCATTAAAAATTAATAAATACTGATTGTCAACAACAATGTTGATTGTACTTTTTTTTTTATGTCATAATAATCAAGTTCTGAAATAAATAAATAAAATATTAAGAAAAATAAAAAAAAATCTACTGTTGCATTGGGAAAAAAGTTTTGTTTTCCAAACTATAGAATAATAATTAGAGTATTTTTTTCTTATATGAAATATTTATGATGAGAGCTGTTATTCTTCCTTAGAAAAGGTTAAAATTCTTAATTTTGTTTTTAAATATAATCAGGTATAATATTCCCTTTTGTAGATTAAATTAAAGGAACCTGTGTAAATCGCAGCAGGATCGATACAGCACTCGATGTATACCTACTGTTTAATTTGATAATATGAAGTGTGCAATTCTGACGATGCTTATCATTAGATATATTTAATTTTGACTTAAGGCACGCTTGGGACTTTCAACTATTTAATTGAAATTAAAAAATAATATCCATAGAAAAATTTATATACTATTTCTTAAATTCAGTTCAGTATCAAGTGCTCAAAAGTTTTTCCAATATTTAAATTTGCTCTTTAATACTTCTGTATGTATTAAAGCCAGACAAAATAAACATAGAACGGAAATAGATAAATCAATTAGTATTATTTTTTTGTATTTTTAAACTTTTAAAGATTTCATTTTATTTTCTTATCAAAACTTGTCACATTGAATTTTAAATCAATTTCTTTAAATTTAAAAAGAAAATTCAGCAATTTTAATTGTGATTTTGTTATTACACTCACTGTTATTGCTATGTATACAGTGCGTGTGTATAAAAAATTTCTTTTTTTCAAATTTGTTATTTTGCAAATTTAAAGTGTCCTCAAAGATGACAGCTATCGAAACTTATAATAATTAAGGAGTTTATTTGCATATTTTTGTGCAAAAACTACTAAAAGAAAAACGAAATGTTTTCTTTCTTTTTTCTACAACGATATATGAGAAAATTCTTCTGTTTTATGCAACAATTTTTATCACTTGAAAGTTTTTCATGTTGAATAGGTATATTCTGATGAGAAGAGGTGTGTTTCCTTTCCGCCTCTATGATATAGTTGAAATTTTGTGTATATTTTTATTTTTCTTGACTGTAGAAAGTACTTTTTTTATTTTGAGACAATTATTTATAAAAATTTTAAAATTAAATTAAAAACAGAAAGTTTTATAAACTATTTGCAAGAAAAATTTCATTAATATTCATTTGTGTAATTGTTAATTAAAAAAATAAAATTTAACTAAATATTTATAAAATAAAACGCTAAAAATAAATTGGCAAATCCAAACAAGGGGGCGTTCTCATCAAAGATTTATAGTAGAGACTCGTAAATTCACAATTGTACAACTCAGTCACTCAGTGTGAGTAAAAAATTCGAAGTATTTAATGTAAATATTTTCTATAAGAGTTTATAGAAAATATTTACATTAAATTGAACGAAGAAAATTGATGCATAAATAAAATATAAGCACTTGTTATCACAAAAAAGTTATTAACCTGTTAAAACTTCATTACATTTAAACTATATATACACTTTGATGAACTACATGACGTACAAATATTACAATTTCAAAGTCCTTTTTTTTATATATTCCAATAAATTATTTTTTTCTCAAATTTTAATTTTTTTTTTTAAATTCTCTTTTCGATATTAATTTTATGGGAGCGGTTATTTGATAAATGATTCTTACTTGTTCACAGTACGATGATCCTAAATTCAATTTCACTTCATTTTCATTTGTCTGTTTTTTTTTTGTTTGAAGTATTGATATCGGGAATTCGTATGAAAAAAAAAAAATTATTCTGATTTTTCATCAAACCTAAAAAATTTGCTGTTAATGCAATTTTTTATTCAAAAAATAATTTACAAAAATGAAAATAAATCATTTTTTCTGTCAGAATAATTTTAATTACAAAATTGAATTTTCCTTTTTTTTTTTTATATATTTTAATTGAGTTTTATTTTATTTTTTCAAAAAATACAAGAAAAAAAAGAAAACAAAAATCATAATAAAATTATGCATAATAAAATTTAATATGGCAAAATTTGTTTTGGACAGATTAAATTTAATTGCAATTTGATTGCATAATTTATAGATTTTTCTTTTTTTTTATATCCGTTTTAAGTTTAATACGAAAATAATGTTAAAATGGTTTAAGTGTATATAAATATACCTGTTTAAGTGTGTACATTAGTACATAATAAAATTCATACGAAAATATAAATTAAAAAGAAATAAATAAAAACTATTAAAGACTATATTGAAATTTTAAGTATTTTACTAAAGTTATTTGAATTAAATGTGAAAACTATGGGATAAATTTTCAAAAATTTTCGTAGTACCAGATTTTTTCAAAGACTTTTCCATTTTTTTGTTTTCATTTCAAATTAAAGAATAACTTATTCTTCAAAAATGTAGAACAGTGTTGTGTGTAGCTTATAAATGAAGTGTACAAGCTCGTTTTATAATTAAAACGTTCCGAAGTTATACAATAATTAATTCAGTTATTATGTACTATATACCAGTGTTTCTCAACCTTAGGGTCGCGAAAGATTTTCAATGGGTCGTTTTAATGGGAAAATTCTATTACAAATGCTACATATATTTTTTCAAAAATAATAAAATATTTTGATTATGTAAGAAGAATTAATCTATACATCTATTTTCTAACAGATTGCTCTGTTTTTAGATTGATAATAATAAAACAGCTTTTAAAAGTCATTCGCTTTAAACAAATCGAACGAAAAAAAATTAATTATCAAATGAATGTGTCAACAACATATTATAAGTCGTTAAAATAAAAATAAATAAAACATTTTAAAGGTGTCTTTCTAGCTTGTCATTAAATTTTTCAGATTTCGTCGCGTTATTTTTCACATTGAGGTTCGCGTTATTTTGTATTCATATTTTATAGGTCGCAATAGTAGAAAGGTTGAGAAACGCTGCTATATACTACTACGTAAATTACTATGAAATAGACATGAATTTGTCTATTTCATTGTAGTTTGCATTATATAGTATATAGTACATAGTCGTTTAATTTTATAAGAATATCCTTTATTTGAAATAAAATTGAAAGATATCTGTCTTTTTTTGGCATTGAATCAACGAAATAGTCCCTAGTTTAAAAATTAATTGAAAAAAGGCTAGAAACAATTATTTTTTTTTTAACTAAATTAATAAAAAATAAAAATCAATATGTCAATGTCTAATTAAAAATATAATTAAAGACTGAAATAAATCATATATCATTCATGAATTAAATAAAATTAATTTTTTTTTTTTTAAAAGAAACTTAAGGTTCTATATAATAAATATTTAATTCAAATCACTTTTAACATAATAAAACATTAAAATAAAACATATAAAAACATTGATTGGATCTAACACGCATTGTTAATAATTTTGTTTTTTGTCTTTTTTTTTTCGAATATACATACATTTTATTTTACGAGTATGTTTATCAAATCAATAAAAATGTATTTTTTTTTTATTTCGATTTATATAAATGTTTTATGCCTTTTTTAATAAAATACATATAATAATAATATTCTGAAAAACAATAAAAACTAAAATTTATATCGAATATTTTTGAAAATGTCATTTCAATAAATTAAAAAAAATAAAAAAATATATGTAATAAAAACTTAACACTTTTAGGTGTAGTATATCCACAAAAATTTATAATTCTGCAAAAAAATTCGATATTACTTTGATTAAATTATTAATTTGAATAAAATGCATATGTATTATAAGTTTAGTATAAATTTAGTAAACTCCTAATTGAACTTTTGTTTTGGTTTTTGACTTCCAGAATCAGCACAAGGTGTACCTACTCTGGTTTAAGAAAGTATTCCAGTTATTTTACTAAAAGATTGAAAATATATTTGTTTATTTGCTGGGTGCAAATATCACCAAAAAGATTTGGAGGCGGGGGGGGGGGGCTAAACATAGTGAAGTCTAAGCAGGTATTAAGCCTTGACAAGACTAACCTTTAACTGGCATTTGTACAATGGACATTTTCAAGAACCACAAGTTCCGGATTGGCAGAATTGGACACTGAATGGATGCGTGGACGAGTCACAAACGGTTCTGTCAGTGCCAACAAATTCAGTCTGTCAATGCCAACGAAACGCAAGAATGTTTGGGGAATATTTTCTTCAGGACCCCGAGGAACTAGAAAGACATTAGCTTTGTAAAATGGCTAAATGTAGGGTAGGGTGGACTCTGTACAAGAGACCCGCTACATCCTTACCTAACTTGGCCGCTAAAAACCTAATAATTTTTATTTATTTTTAAAAGAAATGTAGGAAACAGTCAAGATTATTGTTAATTTTCGACAAACACATTTTACAGAAGTCTTGTGATTTGAAATGCAATTATATTGTTTGTTTTTTGCTTTAAGAATTCAGCATAAATGTTATATTTTACTATTTATATGCACATTAAGTAGGTACCTATATGAAAATTTTGCAAATATCATATTTCAGAATTTTAAAAGTAATAAAATTTTTAATTGCGATCACTATTAAAATAATTAAATCAAATTTTTTATGCCAACTTAAATAATATGCTTGTTAATTTCAAGTAAAGATCTGAAGGTTGAATTTTTTTTGTTACATAATTTTTTATCACTTAAAATTTTTTTATTTCTAAATTGGTCGTAATCGGTTCGTAAGTAATATAATAATCAAATTCTATTGAATTTCATTTCTCCACTTAGTAAAATCTCTTCTCTTAAGATTTATATTTTGGTAGAACTTTTTTAAATATTCATAAGGAATACATTGTAATCGTATATATATAATACATTAACATAGAATATACTCGTTGGAGAACTCTATTAAAATTTTTTGGTTTAATGTTCGCACCTAAATTGTATAATGTTCGAGGTGCTGGCAATTATTTTTAATATTCTTTAGTTTGTGGCATATGGCAAAAATGAAATCAAATAATGAAAAAGAACAATTTTTCCTGTATATACATATACACTTATATACTCTACTATTTGCTTTGTTTGTATACTTAGTTATTTGTTTACCCAAAAATTATAATAAACATAAACATAATTTTTTTATTTTTATTATTCTTGTATTTTTATATCTTGTTTTAATTTTTCATTGTGTTCTTTTTCTCAGAACATAAAAAAAAAATAACTTCTTCACAGCTGGAAATCTATTTGAATTTATGTGTATTTGAAAAAAAGATTTGTAATTGGTTTGAGCAAACCAGTACATTGCACAATTGGTAAATTTTGAATAATTTGTTAAGAAAGAAAAATTTGTAATTAACGTGTTTAGTTTGGAAAATATGCAATTTTGGCAACAATAAGTAAATTTTATCTTTCGTTAGAAGGATGATGATTATTAAAATATAAATAATTATGATTATTAACAAAAACATAATGTACAAGCCATCCTTTTGTACAGTGCGATTCATTTATTTGAAATTTTCGAATATCTTGAACAATCGATATATCAAGTACCCCGAAGGGATCGGAAAACTACTAAAAGTAGTCTATTCACCAGTTACTCACATTTTGGTGTAATTTTTTACTACAAACATGTTTAGTGTAAAAAATTTAAAAGAAAAAATTTTCGCCCCATCCACAAGGAGAAGGGCATGGAGGCCTAAGTTAGCCTAAGCCGGCGGATTTAATTATATTATGATCATGGACACTTTTTTCGTAAAGAGATATTTCAATGTTTCAGGTTAAATGAAATACCCTGCATAAGTTTATTTATTTCAATGATATTTTTAAGTGCGTACAAGAGCCTCAAACTGTTCAGACTTTTGAATTATCGATTTGCTTAATGTTAACTAACTAGTAATGTATATTAATTAAGTCGACTTTTTTATGGAGTGTTGGTAAATATTTAGAAAATCTTAATCTAGAGTAGTAGGGGCCAATCAAAGCTCAGTGCTATAAGAGCTATTTAACTATTTTGGAAATTATAAAAAGAATTTTAAAAATATTGTCATTCTTAATATTTTTACATTTTTTCTGATTAGGGAACTATATTTGAACTCTGTTGCTTCAAAAAATTAAAAATTTTTTTTTGACAACGAAAATTCCCTCTATGTGCGAACGGAAGGAAGGAAAAAGAGTGATAAAAACAGGAGGAAACATTTAATATATATTTTTTTTTACCTTAAAAAATAATTCAAAGAAAAATAAATTTTTTAAAATATTATGTAGCCAGTTCACCTTTTAATTGCCCTTTTTCATTCTTAAAACCGAAAAAAAAAAACAATATATATAAATTTACTCAAATTTAAGAATATTTTTTTATTAATAGAAGACATAATAAAAAAAAAAGTAAATAAATAAAAAAATTAGAATTTCTAAAAAAAAAATAAAATAATAATATCTTTTGAACAGAGTAATAGATTTAACATGTTTTTTTTATGGATGTTGTAAAAAGAAAATATAAAATTTCATTAAAGACGAAAAAAAATTGCATTTTAAAATTTTTCTTTTTTTTTTCTTTAAAAAATTAAACAAAAAATTAGTCTTCAACATTTTCCTCATAATTTTTTTTTTGTATTATTTGGAAAATTTTCTTCTCAACATGAACTACTAGTAAGTTTTTTGTTCATTGATAATCCAACCGTAGTTCAGTCGAAATGTGGTTGAAAAAAAGTCAACTGCTTACATGATGTAGTTGAAAATGCCTGTGGTTGCGTTGAACTGTTGAACTGAATTTGTTGGGTTTAGTCAGGTTAACTCTATTTCAACTCAACCACCGTTTAGATGTATAGTTGAACCCGGTTTCAACGGTTTCGACTCTCCACGTAAACTAGGTATTTTTCGTTAAAGTAACTTAAGTTTAATATTTTTATAGAAGAACATACAATTAAGATCTTCAAAATTAACTTCAAATTTTGTATCAGTTCGATTAGTTTCATAAAGTTTTTGCTGAGTTTCATGACAGTTTTTGCTGAGCATTGCATACGTTGATTTAGTTAAAAAAAAATATGAAATACTTTTCAAAGTATCTTCTACTTAAGAAAATTTCGTTATCAAATTAGTAGTAATGAATTTTTAATTATTTTATATTTAGAAGCAATAAAAAAAATTATTTTGGAGCCACCTTTTTACATGAAAAAAAAAATAAAAAATAGATTTATTTCCGAATAAAAACTACACGCCTGAAAAATTTTCAACTTCAAGAAAAAAAAATTTCAAAATTATTTTTTTATGTAAATATTTATTAATATCAGTCTACCACTCAATTCGAATATTTTTATTTATTGTGTTTGTTTTGAACTTAATCAGAGTAAAAAGATTGATTGTTTTGATGCACTTTTGAAATTTATGTTCATATTTCTTTCTTTATTATTAAAACTTAAAAATTAATTATTTGATGAATTCATTTCGGTGGGAAAAATAAATTAGAAAAGAATATAATTATGGGTGCAGTATGTGTAACTTTTAGATTTAATTTATTTACTTAATAAATATCATTATCATATGAAAAAAGGGAAAATAATTAAAAAGAAATTTCAAAATTTTAGTTTAAGATCTTTTTTCATAGATTACAGAAACCTGCTGGGAAATATCACTGAAAAAAGAACTTAAAAAGATATAATACCGTACTCTTAAATGTTTTTGTTTTTTAATTTTTATAGATATTATGTACTAAATTTATGTAGACTTTGCATAATAATTCAATTTTATATAGAGCGTACAACTTGTAGCTTTTAAGATATAGGTATACACGGTATAATGATTATAAAAAAAAAGCGAAATCTTAAGTTTTGATCAATTACACAAATCAATTATTGAAAAATTCGCAATTAATTCATTTCATTTTAATAAATTTTTTGTAGTGCTGAGAAACTCGGTCTTTCATAAGCGACTATGTTCGACAAAATTAAACTTAATGTAGTTATTGAAAAGTAATTTGGATATGGTTCTTATAATGCCACGAAAATATTTTTAATAATTCAATTTCATAAACTTACTTGGAGGCATTGGGTTAACTTTAGTAATATTTAGTATTAGTATGTACCAGTACCACTGTGTTTGAAAAAAAAAACTTGTTGTAGTGTATATGGTTGGATATGGTTCTTATAATGCCACGAAAATATTTTTAATAATTCAATTTCATAAACTTACTTGGAGGCATTGGGTTAACTTTAGTAATATTTAGTATTAGTATGTACCAGTACCACTGTGTTTGAAAAAAAAAACTTGTTGTAGTGTATAGTGAAATATTGTACATATATTATTATTTATATATTAATAAAAAATATAAAATTTAAAACTACAATTACACAAATCAATTATTGAAAAATTCGCAATTAATCGAATTTCATTTTAATAAATTTTTTGTAGTGCTGAGAAACTCGGTCTTTCATAAGCGACTACACGGTTAAAAATCTCTGTGTACTTTTGACTGATAATTGAAAAAAATTACTTTTGAACAGCCATTTGAAAAAAACTTATTTTAAATACACAAACACATTTATCAAAAATATTAGGTTTTTTTCAAATTAGCAAAACTGTGATTCAAAATAATACAAAAATAAAAAATTAATGTTTTTCAAATTTTATTTGACTTATTTTTTTTAACATTTTTGGTATTTTAAATTTCAGGAGCGCAAATAACTTCTTTTTTTTTTCATTTATTGTTTTCATTTCTGTTTTGAAATTTAATGTTTTTTGTTTGCACATTTAAAATAATATTTGATCAAATTGAAAAAAATTATTTTTCTTATTGAATAATTTAATCGTTAATACAAGAAACAAAATTTTCAATAGATATGGAACTTATATTTTCTGTTTTATACATTATCGTAAATTTACTGCAATAGCTCAGTGGCAGAGTTGCTGGATTGCAATGTTAAGGCAGTGGTTCGAAACTCCAACCGGGCATAAAAAAAAAATATTAAAAAAACCAATAAAAAAAAAAAGAATTTAATTTAACTTAATAAAAAAAAATAAATAAAATTAAAAAAAAAAAAATTAATAAACAAAAATAAATAAATTAAATAAAATTAAATAAAAAAAAAAGTAAAAATAAAAAAAACAAAAAAAGGCAAAAAACGAAAAAAAAGTCTAGTAAATTTTTTGAGGTGTTTTTGCTGGTGAATTTGTAAGGTTTTTGCTCCAAAATTCTTTCCGTAAAATAATTATGACTAAATATCTATTACATTTAGTTTTTATTATTTTGAAAAATACTTACGATATTTTACAAAATTATTTTTCAAAACAACACATAAAATTACAACTATTACATTTTGTTTTTATTATTTTGAAAAAATACTTACGATATTTTACAAAAATGTTTTTCAAAACAACATATAAAATTTCAACTATTATATTTTGTTTTTATTATTTTGAAAAAAACTTGCTATATTTTACATAATTGTTTTTGGATGTATATGTGCACATAATGTGATTCAAAATGAGAGATGGATTTTTTACCGTGTATGTTCGACAAAATTAAACTTAATGTAGTTATTGAAAAGTAATTTGGATATGGTTCTTATAATGCCACGAAAATATTTTTAATAATTCAATTTCATAAACTTACTTGGAGGCATTGGGTTAACTTTAGTAATATTTAGTATTAGTATGTACCAGTACCACTGTGTTTGAAAAAAAAAACTTGTTGTAGTGTATAGTGAAATATTGTACATATATTATTATTTATATATTAATAAAAAATATAAAATTTAAAACTACGAATTTTTATTCTTTTTAAATTCTTTTTGAAAAATACTTTTAAGAAGTTAAAAATAAAATCTTTGGATTTATACATCTAATACGTAGGTTTTATATTTTCAATTGAATAAAAATGAAAAAATTCTGAATACTTACTTAGTGGCAATAAACAGTATTCTTGTTGCAATGGAATATTATAAATTGAAGTATAAATTTTCGTTTTTAACTTTTTGATAAAGTTTTAAAATAAAAAACGTGACAAAAAATGTAATTTTAGAAATTTCACATTCTCATAAAAGTGTAAGAAACTTTCACAAAAAAAAATTGAATTTAAATAATTTCAGTAACTATTGTCAAGGACTAGAAATATTCATTTTATACATAAAGTTTGTATAATATTCCATGTGTGCATAACAAAACATGAAAATGAAATAAAATTTGCATTCGAAATTGAAAATCATTATTAATTCTTTGTGTGCTTGAATTGAAATTTAAATAATTATTTTACTTATAATAAATTTTGCTATTTTATTACAAACTGATTTAATAAAAAAAATATTTAAAAAATGTCCTAATACCTATTTTACAAAAACATAGCTTTTGAATTTGATCTGCCGTTCCTTAGATGTTACAATTTGAATCGATATTTTATTTAAAGCTTTAACCATACAGGTAGTATAAATAGAGTAATTAGTCCCGCTAATAAAAATAGTGAAACAAAAAATCCATATCACAACCCCATGAACTTTTTTTTTTGTATTTTTTGAGAATTCCACTCTCACAAATGCTCTTAAAACTTCAAAAATAACAACAGTTCTATACAATTTTTAAAGTTTTAAAAGCTTTTGTGATAGTGGAAGTCTAAAAAATAAAAAAAAAGCTCATGGGGTTGTGATGCGGTTTTTTTGTTTCACTATTTTTATTAGCATTTTTTGTATGGGACTAATTCCTCTATTTATACTTCCTTTATGCTTGAACTTTAAGATCAAAAATGGGAAATTAAGAAAATATGGCTAAGAATAAAATACATATATCTGCGAACATTGTGAAAGTCGCGGCTACGAGTTTTTCAACTTTTTCAATTGAAACAATGAAATGGACTCAATACTTTTGTATATTTTAGAGCAGACACGGGTATATTTTATATTTTACTGGGTTGATTTCAAGAATAAGGCAAAAATAACATGAAAACTTAATGATTTTATTTTTATGCTTTTGGGTTAAGAAATTTTGATCATAAGTAAGAAATATTTTTTATTGATGTATTTAAAGTCTGCTGGGAAATTTGATTTTTATTGCAGAATACTTGCTAAAATATAATATATTTTATATACAATGTGTAATTTAACAGATAAATAATATATGTTATTATTTATATTGTACGTAAGTTTGTATATGAAGATAGTTGTAGGGTAATAAACTCAGTAATTCTTTAAATTACTAATCGTCTTTTTTGTATAATAAAAGTGGATATGAAAAAGTATAGTTTTAAGTAAAATGCATTAAAGTTTTTGAAAAAATTAAAATTCGTATGAAGTTTTATATAAAATTGAAATGCAATATTTTGATTTTTATCACATTAAACATGCTACTATCAAGATTTTCAAGAATGGATAGAAGTTGTACTTATAAAATGGACTACCGGAAGTCCAATGGATTTAATTTTTAAATGCTATTATCATGTTATATGATGTATAGTATATTACTATTATACTCAAAGCACTTGGATATTGTGCTTCGAAAATCAGAGTTTAATACAGAATATATAAATAAGTACATATACACTTACTCTGTGACAAATTATATGTTAAAACAATTTGAATACAATTTATTTCAAAAAATAATTTTAAACCTTCATTTAATGATAAATAAAAATGTATATCGTATTTCAAATTCAATTTTAATGACTTTTGTAATATTAAATTTATTTTATGAGTAAAAATTTTTTATTGCAATGAAATGAAAATATAATTTATTATTTATTTTTGTTTTACATAAAAAATAAACTATAAATATGTATATAAGAAGATGAAAATTAATTCTAAAGATTATATTATTATAGTTAATTTTATATTATGCTTGTTAAAGCCAAGTACTAGTTTATTGCAAGCTAATAAATTTATTAACTATCAAAGCAATATTTCAGCACGAGCTGAATCAAATAAAAATTAATATTTTCGAAAATAATTTTAAACATTTATGATTTCGTATGTCGTATTAAAATTTTAGAAATGTATTAGTTTAGACTTAGAGCAGAGATTTCTAAAATTTTTAATTTGCCTCCTACTTTTCATATAGAAATGATCTCACCGCCGCCATAAAACAAATCAATATTCTCTAAGAGAAATTTGCAGTGCAACATAATTCTATATTTCTACATTTTCGTAGGAAATTTAAATTTTAATAACAAAATAAATGTTCAATATGTGTTTATTGTGTGGAAAATTACAGAATTAATCTTTTTCGTTTCACCAATTAAAATATATACGGACGAAAGCCTCAATACCTTCAATATAGAGCTTATATTTCGTTCTTAACAATTTTTTTTTACGAAATTAAACTAATTAATTTATATCATTTAATTCTACAAATTAGTTAAGCAGTCATTTTTTCATTTAAATTTTTCCTGTTAAATTTGTTCCAAGACTGAAACTAAATTATTCACAAAATCAAATAATAATATTTAGTTCATTTACATTTTTTTTTCATTCATTAATTTTCCAAAAAAAAAAAAAAAAATTATTCTCTTTTTAATTGAACTAAAAACATTTTTCACACTACTGTTTTCTTCGCCTGGCTTTGTGATTTTTTTTTCTCCTATTCTTATATTAAAAAGCTTTTAAAGTATTTTCCAGGAAAAAAAAAAATTAATATATAAAAAACATTCGGAAAGAAAAAATTAAATAAATGATTTAAGAAAAAAGAAAAAAAAAAGTATCTTTAACAAATTGCTTCACTTTATAAATACTCTTAAAAAACACTTAAAAAACAGATTGAAAAGTTTGACTGTTTTATCGTTTTGTTTTAAATTTTCTTCTCAAAGCGGAAGTTTGGGTTAAATTTTTGTTTCTTGTCTTTTGAACCAAGGTAGAAAAATTCCTCTTTATAATTTCAGGTCTAGAATTTAATTTTGTTTTGTTTTTTTTCTTTTTTTTTAGCTTAAACTTTATTAACAATATTGTACAAAGATCATATTGTTTATTTTAAAGTCGCAACTAAAAAGTTAGTTGCGACTTTAAAATACAAAATAAAGTTGTACACCTAACTATTGGACAATTAAAAAATTAATTCCAACTGGTAGAGCAAAGAATTTGAAAAGGGGGCACCCATACGGAAATCATTTTTTTTCAGATCTTTAGAAAAACTGATATACAAATTAGATATAAGAACTTGTATTGAAAGTTCAGTTCAGGAATTTGATTATATTGGATCTAGAACTCACACTGTAACGTTCTGGTAAATTTTATTAATAAAAAGATACCAAATGGTTTTTGGATTATCCAATTTTTATGTTATTTAAACTTTTCAATGGATGAATTAAAAATTGAAAAAAAAATTTTTTTTTTTTGATTTTAATGTTTCTTTTAAAAACGATATTATTTATAAAGCAACAGAAAAGTTAATTTTTGAACAGGTCATGCTTGATGCTTCCATTTTATGTTTTTCTGTTTTTTGTATTTTTATGCTGTAGGATTTCTCTTTGAATTTAATGAAATAATTTAGGTTTGATATTCAAACCACTTTAAAAATGATAGTAATGAAATTTAATACATGGGGATTGGACAGAAAAATATATAAAATTTTTAATGTTTTTTTTTTTGTGTCCTTAAAATACTTTTAGTTTATTACACTGTTTATTTTATTATTTAGAGAGAAAGGGTACAGGTGGTTATTAAATATTTCTAATAAGTTTTTTTTACAAAATTACTTAATTATTTAGAATTTTTTCTTTAAATACTTTTCTAAAATTCTTTCATCTTTTTTAAAAATATAGTAAAAAACTAATTAGCTACATCCTTAGATATGTATATTTTCCGTACTAATGTTTCAAGCACTAAAATATAACATATTCAAGTGGAAATTTATTTATCATTGGATCATTGGAAACAATAGTTAAGTTTTTCTATCTAAATAAAATAAGGAATCAATTTTTGATTGATTTAAGATTGTCAATTTTAACGAATTTGGTATACTTGTGTACTTGTATACTTGATTTCTTACACGTTTTTGCTTCAGCAACTGATAATGTGCATAGTGTAATTGGAAGTAATACGTTTTGTGGTATTTTTCTTAAATAAGAAATTATAAGGTTATATTATTTGTAGGCTATTTATAGAAATGATACTCAATTAAAGCTAAAAGTAATAATTATACAGAAAAAAAATTCAATGGATGGAAATTTTTTGTTTTGATAAAATGTCATATTTTAAATAATGTTAATTTGAAGGAAGTTACTGCGAATTCGAGTAATTCTTCGACCATTATTTTTATATATTTAAATTCTTATTCTTTTGGAATTGGAATTAATTTTAATAAATTATTTTTGTGAATTTAATAAGTTAATATTCCACTTCGATTATGTAGCTATCAGAACCATTAAGCAGGTTTTAATATTTATAATTTTGGTTAAATCATTATAATAGGGCAATTTTTTCCACAATTTACTGATCACCGCAATAAACTTTTTCCAACTTCTTTATAAAAATAATTATTTTCTTGATCCTTACAAATAATAAAACTTCAAACATATAATTCTAAATTCATTCATTTCATTGTCACTTACAATTTTCATATTCAGCATATCGTAAATTTTTTAATATTTTTTCTTAAAATTTTTTTTTTTTTAGTAAAATAATAAAGAGAAAAATTTGTCTTATTTCCCAAAGATACACATATATGCACAAAACCTAAATAAAGAAAATCATTTAAAGAAAGACAAGAATTTATTTCAACCATATAAATTTGTTTTCTTTTTAAAATTAATGATCATATGTTTTTGTTTTTCTTATAATTCAATGTTAAGAACTTAATTTTCTTTGGTCTATTGAAATTTTATTATTCAAATTGGAGGGGTTATACGATTAATTTAAGTTATGATGACATTTCATAAAAATAATTTATATTACTACACAAATTAATTGGTTGAATAGAAATAAATCCAGATATAATTGCCGTTGCTGATGATATATGTATGTATATTATGTATATTATAGTACCTCCTAATATGAAGCACGTTAAAAATTTTAATTTTATTTTTTTTAATGATGTGATTTTTATGATTTAAGAATAAGACAATATTTGATATGATGATGCAGTAATAAAAAAATAAACTAAATAATTAATCTGGAACTTAGGGATGCATTATTGGCTAAATATACTCCTTCATGTATTTCTAAATATTTCTGGTTAGCAAATTGTTCGTCTAAGTTTTTATTATTCCTATTTAATAGAAATTTATTTAAAATTTATTACAAACTTGTTATAGATATAATTTGGATTTCTTATATATATAAAAATAAAACATTATTAATTTACAAGTATGTAAAGTACATTTACATTGTATTCTATTCATAAATATTTCATAATTCTATATTTACTAAGAAATATTGTAGTTGTTCTAAAGACAATTTTGGGTAACTTATTTTTATTAAATTGTTATTATAAGATAAAAGTTATAAACATCTCATTTAAAAAATTAAAGAGTTTAATAAAATATATTATATATAAAGTTAAAATACTTAATATTATTTAATTCGAAAAATAATTTAATATTACATTTTATTTTTTTTTGGATTATTATAGATTAACAACAGAATAACTGAATTTGAAAAAATATATATATATATATATATATATATATATATATATATATATATATATATATATATATATATGTATATATTATATAGCTTGCACTTGTAAAATATTTTAATGACAGAAAAGTGTTGTATTTAATGAATTTATGATGACAGAAATTATCACACAATTTTATTGAGAGAAGGAAATTTTTATTTTTTTTTTTTTTATAATTTTATATACATGAAAGGGTTAAAAATGTTAAAATAACAAAATAACATTTGACATAAATAAATTTTTGTTTTATATTATTTTTACAGAATATAATATTAACACATAATTTTCATTAGAATTTTATTATCATATATTTATTTAGTACATACATATGTATTCAATTAATTGTATTCATATATAATACATTTAAATATAGTATACATATTGTTCATGTGATGTTTATGTTGAATTTACTTTTTTGAATATTGACATAACTTTATTTTTAAGAAACAATTCGAAACAATAAATTCACTTTACTTCTTCAAATGATTAAAAAATAAATCATTAAACATTACAAAACTAACGTATACAGGGTGTTTCTGTAAAGGGTGAAGTATCTTCAGGGAAGTGTTCCTTGGTTTTTTTTTCTTTTGCTTGTACAAGAAAATGTATTACACTATCCTGGTATTTTAAAGAAGATGAAAAAAAATTGATTTGTTGGACAAAATTTTGCTTAAACTTAGTGATAGTCGATAGAATTCGGGTTTTTTTGTCTGCATTTAATATCCACAGATCTTATGTTTCAAATTCCCAAGATTTTTCATTCAAAATGCTAATAAAAAAAAACTCTCGTTTTTAATATGTTATGTCTTTATTTGAGTGTCTTTAAAACTTCCAATATGCGGTATTTTATAATTCAACTTACCTTTTATATACTATATTGGTATTAAGAAATCAACATAATAAATTGAATTTTATATCTACCGTCGCTATACACAGGAGCTAAAAAAAATACTTCGCCTTATCAAAAGATAATTATTTGAAAAAAAAATATGCGACTATCCACTTATAATTCAAGATGTATAGAGGAAAAAAGATGATGAGGAAAAAAAATGGGTAGAATCTGAATTACAGAACGTAATTAATTTGTTTTCTTTATTCTTTTTTGTAGAATATAAAAAAAAATCATAAATAAAATATAATGTGTATATGTATATTCTTTATGTTGTAAATAATTTTTTTTTATAATTCGTGACTATATTTTTTTATTTGAAATGAAAGTCGAAGAAATTCAATCTAACATAAAGATTAAAATGGAAAAAAAATAAAAAAAAAATCTTTAATTAATTTGATGATAGGATAATTTATATTTTAAGAACTTCAATAAATAATAATAATTTTGTAGGAAAAAAAAAATTATAACTAAATAGAATTAAATTGGTTTATCATGAAATCTGTTATAAATTTATGTCAAATATAATATTTCAATTTATGTGCGCCCCACATTCTTCTAATAATGTTAATTAAGACCTCATTTAAATTATATATACATATATATTTTATGATGGTGAGCTTATTTACAAGAAAAAAAAAACAGATTTGATTTCTGTAAATTATTTATAATAATGAATAAATAGATGATAGAATTAATGATTTTTAAATTATGTTGCTTTAAATATTTAGAAATAAATGTAAATCTATGCATTTAATTAAATATATATTTATATGAAATAATGATAAGTTATTTTGTTCAGATTTAAAGACAATTATTTATATTGTACAAATTAATTGATGAAAAATACTTTGTAAATTTTGAATATTTTGTTTATTATTGTGTTGTACTATTTAATCGAATTATTTAAAACTTACAAGTTAGCCATTTAAACTAAGTATATTGAAAATAAACTACCAACAATTTTTTTTTTCCTTTCCGAAAATTATTAAATTTAAAAATTGAATTTTTCGTTACATTCCGAACAAGTTCTAAATTAAATGTGAAATAAAAACAAAAAATTAAAACCATCACTTTTAATTTTATCTTACTGCGCTTTTCATAAAGCGACTTAAAATAAATTTACTCTATGTCGCTTCGATAAAGTGACTTAATATAAATTTATTATTTTAATTCTTTTTATCTTAAGGAACCGTCCCATAAAATATCGCAGCAAAATTATGACCGAAACTGCAGTATGTGTGTTAAGTACATAATAAATTATAATGTGTAAGCATATGAATTGTAGCAAAAGTTTTTACTCCTAAATTATAATTTTTACTGTTTTTCTAGCGAAATTTGAATGAAAGATTTTTCCTGAATTTGACTCCATGATAAATATTAAATTTAGATTAGGCATGTTGTGACGACGTTCTAAATTAAAACAAATTTGCAAACTAAATTACTTCATAAATTATATTTTTTATCATCATACGTTTGTACTAAATTTTACGATTATTTTCTCAACACAATATTTTTAGAATTGTGCTCAGCAGTGTACATAATATTGTTCTGCAGTTACATACAAATATATTTTACAATAATTATGAGACAGGATTTGACTTAATTATAGAATAACCACAATAATTACGTTTAAAATTTCTTATAACTCATTAGAGATTTGCAAAAGATAATAAAAAATCAGAAAATAAATTATTATATGAACTGTGAAGTTATTAATTGTTGCTATCTATCCCTGAAAATTTTCACAAGTACTTTGAAATATTGCTAATTATTTTAATATTTATAATGTTTTCAAAGTTTCTTCATGTTCATTCTCATAATAAAAATATATATTTAAACTTATAATTATGATAAAAAAAAATGACATTATATTTTATGGAATAGTATTTTGCATCTCGTTTTTTTTTTTAATATATTTTTAATAGGAAAAAATCTGTATAAGCTGTAAGGTAAATAAACAACAAAAGGTTTGCTTAAGATATATATTTTTGGGTTTTCGAAACATTTATTTGGGAACTTGCTTATGCAATTTACGATGATCGAATTAATAAATTGCTGCAATTGCATAATATCGCACAAAACTTAATTTAAAACTTAAATGAAAAGTTGAGAAAATATTATTTGTTTTTAACATTTGGAATCAATAGTTCAACAGACTATTTTCATTTAACCTAAAGCTAGACAAAGAAGTCTAAGTTCTTACATCACTTGTGTACAACTATTTTAATTTTGCCAAAACAGTTGAGCTAAAACAAACTATATTCTTGGCTTTATATAATAAATAACAAAACAGTCAGGTCTTATGTATATTATTATTATTATTATTTTGACGTTAAATCAACTGAAAATCTGGAATATTAAAAGATATCATATACCGTATACCTGCTGTTTTTTTTTATGAATGAAAGATATTATGGCTGTGATATGAATAATTATTTTATTCTTTTTTCAAATATTACTTTATTTTATCTGCAATAATTTTCTTCTTTTTTTTTCCTTTCTTTTCCCAAGTAAGCAATTAGTTTTTTTATTATGATTTATTGAATAATAAGTGAGTAATAAATTTTTATCTAGCCAATTTTAATCAATTCACCCTAAGTCGTTAAAAAATGTAAAGATATTATTATGGAATACTAAAAATTATATTAAAAATTTTTTCTCATAATATTTACGCACATTTGAGAAACGTAATAGATGATGGCAAAAAAGTGATAAAAAAATAGTTTTCGTTTAAATTTTGCTAAAGAGAGTCTGATTAATAAGTTTTAGTTAATTTGTAGTGTAGAATTTTTAAAACTAATTCAATTTAATTTATAAATTTGTTTTTACTAATAGTACATATTTTAAAATTGACTGTGTGTGTAAAAGTCGTATAAAACGAAAAAATCTTGATTTTAGTCTGAACTTAAAATCTTGCTTAAAATATTAATTATTTTCTGTCAAAAAAAATGGAAAACAATTTTTTTAAAATAGAAATATCAAAGATAAAAAAATAAATAAATGAAAAAATGAAAACGAAAAATAATATTCTTGCTTTATTTTATTTTTTTATAAATTTAAAATTAAAATGAAAATTTAAATAATTTTATTAAGAAAAAGATTTTAATCCAAACTAAAATCTAGATTTTAATCTGGACAGTGAAAATTATTTCGGAGATTTTTACGAAAATACATTAAAAAAAAATCTTAATTTTAATCTTCGAAAACAGCTTGTGTAAATGGCAGGTTAGTTAAGAGATATTTTGTGAATTAAAAATTTTAGTTTTTTATGGTTTCAAGAACTATTTCGATCGTTTCGATTTTCAAAATTGTCTCAGAAAAGTTAGTTTAACAATGGTCAAGGCCATATTCAATATTTTCAGACATAAGTGCATATCAAAATAATGAATTTTGAATGTTCACTTTAAAACTATAAACGTATCACAACACAACGAAAAGATCTTATTTTTATTTGGTATCAAATTAATATAGTCTCTTTCTAAACTCTCCGACTAGAAATTAGTTGAAATAATTTATAGGATGCATATTTAATTAGAATGATGAATTTGATTTTATCCCAATAGATAATAAATATTATTATGTTATGAGCCACGACTGTCTGAAAATAAAATTCCATAATGCAAAACTCTGTTCAAATATTCTATTAAATTTCTTGGGCAAATCATGATTTAAATACTTACAAAAAAAATGTATTTAAGATATAATATAAATGCAATATTACTTTTATGACATTTACGCTTAAAAAAACTATTAAACTGAGGAAAACCCATTTAATGTATTTTAGTGTGATTCACGCTCTCATAATAATGTAGATTTTATTTTTTTCTTTTAATTTTCTTCGGTATCATCATTATTGCATTGAGAGAAAAGATACAAAAATTCCTTCTTTATATATAATTTTCTTTTTTTCCAAAGAAAACATTTTATTTAGCAATAAAAAATAACTTTTGTTCATAAACGATATTCTCATACAAAAAAAAAAATTATACCATAATCTTTAAAAAGAGGCTAAAACAAGCAAAAAAAATAATATCTTTAGAGTATAATAACCTCAAAAAAGTTGTTGTTTTTTCAAGGAAAAGCTCTTTAAATGTATCTAACATTATTTCTTAAGATTTTTCTTATTTTAATGCATTCAAATTTCTAAGATTATTAGTAAGATTTTCATTTCATTTATATCTCATTTATATTATATACGTAGGTATAACAGCAATTAGAATAATTTCTTTTTCACTTGTGTGTAAAATACTCTTAAATTTTCATTTCTTAAAATTTAAGTATAGTTATACTAATTTTTCTTGAATTAAACAAAATAGCTTTCAATTTTATATTTTGGGCTTTAAACCTTTTAATGAAAATAAAACAAATATTTATTATAAAATATTATCATTTAAAGAAAATGAAAAAAATTCGTAAAACAATATTGTAATATAAATTGTTGCTTGCTTAAGAAAGTATTTTCCGCAGGAAATATAAAATAAATTGGCTTTATTGTCTCATCTTCTTTTAGTAAAAATTTTTTTAGTTCATTCTTCAATAACATCTGACATTTTGCTTACTTATAAAAAAAAACGGTGGAAAAAATGTTTGGAAAATCATATTGATTCATTATAAAAACCACAAATTATATTTAAATTAATTTCTAAAACCCCTAATAACTTTATAATAACTTAATTTATTTAAAATTCATAATTTCTTAAAAATAGTTTAATTGTTAAAAATCTACCTAATTATTATGGTCCTTAAGTTTTAATATAATTTTCGCAATCAACAAACCATAACAAAAGTTTTAAAATCTCATGTTTCCTTCTTTCAAATACTTAATGTCTATAAAAGTTTTTATTTTAAAATAATAATAATAATGAGGAGAAATAAAACTAACAAATATGAAAAGTTTTTCCATTTTTTTTTTTTTACAATTTTTATTACTTTTACTTTTATTATTATGATTTTCGTATTTCACATCAAAAATTTAAGTTATTAGATTGTAGAAAATTGTAATGCAAGAGAATGAATGTCACTTAGTTAACCTTTTTTTATTGATAATTAATTGAAAGTTTTAAGTTACAAGACATTTGAAGTGAATTTTATTAACGTTCTCATAAAGTTTACCGCTGCGGTATTATATTATATTGAATAAAACGTATGCACAGTACATGCAATTTCATTGCTTAGAGGCGCACCTCATATTGATTTTATTATATACGTATACGCGAACTTATCTTACAATTAAATAGTAGAAAATAATATATAAGTTAAGCATATTTTCTCAGGCAATAGAAAAAATTTAAGGAAAAAAATAGTTCACAACATTAAAAGTTAATTTTAAAAATTAAGTTGGCGAGCAACTGTGATAGCAGAATAATAACTTTGTTTGCATTCATTAAGCATTATTTTAAATATTATAAAAAAGTCTTAAAGTAAAAAAGAAATTGGGTCAGCATTGTTCATCGTTGTAATGATCTGTAGAAGAACACAAAACATAAAACGTTCGTAGATATAATTTAAATAGTTTTTCTGAAGAACGAAGATTACTTAGATAAAAAGATTATAACCTTGCAAAAGAAATAGAATTTATAAACTAATGTCAACGGAGAAACTTTTAGTTTTAATTGATTTCTTAAATGAAGAGATAGAATTTTTTCTAAAAATTGGACGGATAAAGGACCCTGAAGTAATCTGTAATTGGTACTAGTTGTAGCTTAATTTTTTTACACATAACAGAAATATATCTAAATCAATACTCTATTAAGATTTTAATATTTAATTAAAATTAAAAGTAACTTTGAAAAAAAATAAAATAAAATAATGAATATAAAAGCAATATCTTTAATGCAATTAATTGAGAGCTAGCTATATTCACTTTTAATATTATTAGTTATAATAAAACTATAAACACTATAAATAATAATAACTATCATTTATTTGCTGGGAGTTTATTTTTATGATTATTGTTATCTTAAAAAAAAAAAATATTATATTTGAAAATTTTTGAAAATAATATATTAAATGAATTAAACTTATTATGCCTGTCTATATTATTACAGAAATTTTTAAATATTATTATTTATGCAAAGGCATGTACAATATAACATATCATTATTATTATTATTATTAAATACATATAATAATAGTATAAATAAATTGTCAGGTGTGTTTTTGCTTTTGAATTAAATATAAATAAAAAATATTGCATGAATGTCATTTAAACCCCAAGACATCGTCATTATAATTTATTAGTTATTAAAAACCAAAATAAGTGATATTGCATAAATTTAAAATATAATGTTCAATAAAGTTAATATAAATAATATTTTTTTTTTACATTTATTCAAATAAAATTTTTTTTTAGAGTCATCGATTTAATTTAATTGCACTGAGAAGGCGTAAATGAACTTTGACATTGTCATATTTTTATAAATAAAGAAAAATGCTTTTTTTTTAAGACTGCGGCCAATTAATTTTTGAATATTAAGAAACAATTTGTTGTGAAATATGTTATTTCAAATTGAAAGACAATGCAAAATAAATATTCAAATTGAGCTTATTTTAATTGACCTTGAAATAAAAGTTGAGAGGAACCCGATTTATTCAAAACTTAAAGAAAAAATACAATGAATTACTTGTACATTGAACATTACATACATACATAATGTTCATGTCGTACAGATACAAAAAATAACATAATGTGTAATCAGTATTGAATTGCATATTTTATTTATAATGTCAAATCAGATTTCAGATTATAAAGCTATTGTAAAAATTGAAAAATATTTTGAGGACGACAATGCTATTATTTTTCATGTCGCGTAGGCAGTTAGTTTGTGTTAACACTAAATTATTTGATTGAAATTAAGATAACATAACATAAAATACGAACTAAGTACCTAGAAATAATCCGAACCTTTCAAAATAAGTTTATTCTGTCCCTCCCAATGATATTGTAATGTTTACTTTCAGTATTTAGCTTAAATTCGCAAGACTATTAACTAAAATTTCGACTTAAATAAATTATAGCATAAAATAATATTTTATTTTCTTATTTTGAAAAAAAGAAAAAGAAAATGTAAATTTAATTTTTCTTTACTGTTGGCAATCTAATTTATTTATCATGGTGGTAAATTGATATCAATCGTTAAAAAATTATAATAAAAATCTATATATATAATATATATTTATATAAAACATAAAAAATAATATAAAAGTTAATTTAAATGATTAATAGATGGAAATAAATTAAAAAAAAAAAAAAATTGTGATTGAAAGTTGAATTGAAGGGGGCTTTTTCAGTCATTGAACATTATTTTCAAATCACTGATTCAATAATATAAATAATATTTTTTTTTCCTTTGAATTAGTTGACAATGAACCAATTAAATATTTTCTTAATCAAAATCTTTTTATGAATATATAATTTTTATTTAAAATTTCTGATAGTAAATCTAACATAAGAATGTATGCTTATTTTTTTTAATTTATAAAATATTAAAATTTTTCTTATTTATTATTTAATGCAAATAAGATTTATTTACAATGATGATGTTCACGATAAAATTTTATCCTTCAAAACAAACAATTTTGTTGAGTGTCAGTGCTGAATATTGGATTTTACTGTGGGAAATAGCTAAACAAGAAGGACGAAAAAGAATATTAATAAATTTACAAAATTATTTAATTTTTGTTTAAATTTTTTTTGTTTTTTAATACCAGGATCAATTACAAAAAAAAAACTATAGTTTTAGTCGACATTATGTTGAATATCAAATAAAGTTTTGTGTTGAAAAAATTATCGAAATGAAAATTCTCCCCATGGTTGTTTATTACATAAAACATTCTTTTAACGCTATTTTATATATTTTTGGTTTAACAAAATATACGCAAATCTTTTTTAAAGGACTTAACAATTTGAAAAAGGAAAATGTATAGAAAGAATTTTTTTTTTCTTTTCTTTTCTGATTTTATTTATTTTATTTTTTTTTTCTTTTCTAACAGAGCTGATTATCTTAATGGCAGTTAGCTTCAATAGAAATAAATATAAATAGAATTTTGCCGCTTAAAAATGGTTGGGTAGTGGTGGTGGTGTTAACGAAATAATTTAGTGTCAGATATTTTGTGTTACATTATTTTGCTTTGAAATTAAGATTTACGGTATTTTTTTTTTTTTCAAAATAACGAAAATATTTTAAACAACCTCTTGAATCCTTCCTATTTGTACCATTATTGTTTCAGGGTGGAAATATTTAAACAATAAATACTAAAATAAGTAAAAACATTATAAAGTCTAATAAACAATTTCATTGCATGCATTGAATTTTTGTTATCGTCTTGTTTTGGTATTTTGTACTCGTGAACGTAATATACATTGTAGAATAATTTAATAAACATAGATCTACTGTTGTTTAATAATTATAATGAATTATCAATAAATACCCAACTGAAAACGATAAGTAAAAATATTGGTTCCGAAATTAAGCCCGCTATACGAGTGAAGCGTGCTAAACGAGTGAAGTTTTCTCAAGTATTGCTTTGTCAGTTTTTAAACTGAAACCATGTATTAATTGAAAATATCGATTCATATAAATAGAACAGAAAATGTCAGTCCAACATAATTATAAGGCTGACGTTAAAATGCGCTATTCTAATCTTTAGCTCTTTTCCTAAGCAATTTATCTTTTTATGCTTATCATATTTTAAATTTAACTTTTAAGGATATAATTTTTAACGCAGGCTCGCGCCAAAATGAAATACCGAAATTTTACTATATTCTACATAAAAAAAAATGTATTAAAAGAACAAAGGGAAAGAAAATTTATATTTCTTTTATTTCATCATTAAAAATATTTTGTTATCTTTTCACAAAAAGGACTCTTTTATTAAAAAAAAAAAAAAGAAGTACCATCTGTTGTAATTTTATATACCAAATTCTTTATACTTCTAGTCTTTCTCTGGACATAAATGAAGAGTTAAGGGAATAACTTTTAGAAGAATGTTAAAGTCAAATACCAAAAAAAGACTTTGTATTTAAAAATTTTTTTCGCTTCTTCATATTCAAATAAGTTGAAAGTATGAAACTGAAAGCTTTTTTTTTTTTTATTTTCTTCTATGTGAATAAATAAAACTTGAGATTCTGCGGGCTAGCTTTTTAATCTCATCAGTCATCGATTTTTATATACTGAATAACTAGAGCCAACAAATATTCTTATTTAATGTTTTAATATTATAAAATTTCTAAATTTATTTGCTATTTAGGCAATAGAGGTGCCAAAAGATGTTAAATTCAATAACTGATTCAGTAAAAAAAAATCAATATTATTAATAAAGCTATTGTCATGGCAAAAGAAAAACTTCAATAAAAGTCTGTAATTTAAATGGAAAAGAGTTTTCAGTCTGAGTTTGAACTTTTTGTTTTGTTTTTTGGTATTGAAACATAAAAAGCTCAAAAATTACATTAATTAACATAGCAAAACAGACAAAATTTACACTTAATGATTCTACCGATCTTATTAAACTTAATAATTAAATTTTAAGTTATATATTTCTTAATTTAAGTTATAATTCCAATAATTTTTTAATAAATTTATCCGAACCTTAATTCTGTTTGAATACAAAAATATTTCAGTAAACCTTAAAAAAAAAAGAAAAAACGGAAAGTAATAAAAATGTTAATAAAATTTAAATTTTATATTTTTTATTGGCATTTTATATATTTTCAAGTAAAAAAAAAAAAAAAAATTGTAATAATTTTTAATACTACATACTTTTTTTTTATGATAAAATTAACATTTTTATTTGTTTAAAAATTAATAATTAATTATGATAAAATGAAAGTTTATTTTCTGTTCATTTCCATTTACGGTTCACAGGATAAATGATTTATATGTTATATACTTATATATAAAAAGTATACAAATTACATAAATTCAGGCTAGTGATCATAATTGATTTCCTATAAGGTTTTACTTACTTATGTTTCATTTATTTTGAATACAAAAAAAAAAATACAAAAATTATTATTATATATTTTTAATAATGTTTACATATAAATATTACATGTATAACAAAAAGCGGGTGAATTTAGAAATGTTCCAATTAAATGACATAATTTGATTTTTATGAATCATTTGTTAATATTTTTTAATTTATTAACTATTTTCTCTGTTTCTATGGTAGAAAAATGTTTGTACTTTAACTTCAGGAGCACATAAACTTTAATTTAAATGAATAATTATGAAATATTTACAAATTTACATTAAATTATGGCAAATAAACAATTTCCTTTTAAGAGCCCTCCATGTGAAATTCTGTTTTCTATTTCTGTTTTCTATTTTTGCAGTTTTTTTTGTTTTATTTTACAGAAAATAAACGGCCGTGAAAAATGCGACAAAAATTGTACGAAAAACACCTCTACCAGAAAATCACAAAACTATATTTGAATTTTTTTTCTGTGCAGAAACTGTAATTTATCAAAAAAATTTAAAAATTCTTAGAAATAAATGAAATTAATTAAAAATTGTTTAGGAAATTAAAGAAATTCAAAATTTCACGTCACCAGCCCTGGAGATTGGTATTTTAGCTTTATTTCTGCGTTTGAGGTTTTTTATTATCTTTTTCCTTTAATTCAAAACCCAAGCAAATACGTTCAAGTTTTTTAAAGGCTCATTTGGGCCAAAAAACTCAAAATTTAAAAAATCCGCCTCACCTACCCTGGAGCCAGTTATATACTCTCTAACATATCAAAAAATCACTTCAGTCTAGATTCTACTAACCCTACAATCAAAGCCAAACTAAGACCATTTTTTTGCAATTTTTCATATGGAGGGCTCTTAAGGTTGGCTTTTCTCAAATTTTTGTATTTTTAATACTCCTCGAAAAAATGATTTCCAGCTGCCGTAGCCTCGTAGGTAATCCCCAGACTGTAATTTTTTTTTTTTTTATTAAAGTTACCAAATCACTAGGTGGGATACCTTTTATACTAAAGAAGTATGGATTTGGTAATGAGGACAGGAAGTTTAGACGGGATTAAAAAGTGGGACAGTTAGTAGGTAATCATTTACAGTCTTCTTAAAGCGGCGCAAGTCGTAAATCAAGCTTCCGCCAGCTGTCGGGAACAGTTTTGAAGGGAGAGCATTCCACATTTTTGAGGTAATAATATTAAACTCTAGCTCAAGGAACTAAAAAAAATATTAAAAAATTACTAATTTACAATAAATGCATAATGATAAATGTAGGTTCAATATGATTTCGTAAATCTTAGTAATATATATTTAATACCAAGTAGATGAATATTAGTTAATAGAAAAAAACTACAAATATCTATAATCTATGTAATTTAAAAAAAAAAGTTTAAATGACTAATATATTTTACTAATAATCTCAATGAATTATCTTAAAGAGTGTAAGCAAAAAAATTAAATTTCTTAAGATTTTATGGAATTTAAATAAAAAAAAAAAAACTTTTAATTAAACTTTTCTTTTTCAGTTATAGTTATTTACTCGCATTTTATATATAGGTACTTAATAATAAAAAGGACAAATTTAAAACTTTAAGTTAATTAATTTTAATCATCTCAGTCTGTGAAGTCGGGAAAAAAAAAATTAAAATTAAAATTTATTATCATTTTCCTTATTAAAAGAATTCTAGTTATAGTTCTTTATTGTGAACATTCATTTCTTTCGTTTTTAAATAATATAAAAATGCTTTATGTCAGTGTCTGTGCTAATTTTTTTGAATGAACTCAAACTATATAGGATTAATATTTCAAAGCAAAACGTCATTTTCCAAATTTTAATTTTATAAATTTTCTGTTAAATTCTTATCGAGAAAACTCAGTTTGACTTAAATTTAAATTGTTGATTTAATTAACAAGAAATTATCTTTTTTTTTTTACCCTAAAATACTAAGGATTGAGTATGTTTATTATTTGACACGAACAAGATCTCAATATAATTATTAATTGTTACCATAAATTCTTATATCTCTACCAAGGCGCACCAAAACGCTTTTGTTAATGATTGAAAAAAGAGAATTCGGTGTTTCTGACATTATTTTATTGTGATGATTTTTTTATTGTCATCATCCTTTTACTTTGATGTTAATTTTATCTCGTTTATATATTTTTTATTTTATTTTTAATATTTGTTTTTGTTAGTTGGAATTTGTTTTCTCTTTGCCTTTTGCGCGTTTCTCACATTCTTTTTTTCTTTTTGTTTTCGTCCTTAAAGTATATTTAGAAAAAAAAAATTGAAATTTTCATTTTACTTTAATTAAAAAGGAAAACGATTTAAAAAAAAAAGAAGAAAGTAACTTAAAATAAAAAAAAAAAAACTTTCAATTATTGTTTTTCATCGTGCAGAAAATCATTAGAAAAATGTGAAGATTTTCTTTTTTTTTTCTCAAATTTATATTAAATAATTTTTCTTTTGCTCGGAAAAATTAGTTAGATATTTTTGTTTATATATATTTCTTGCGAGCGGAAGAGTTTTCTTTTTCCATTTTTTTTTTTTTTGCGTTTTGTGAAACGAAAAATCAATCGAAATGCAATTACGCTAATTTATCTTGTCTGATTTTTTTTCCCTTGTTGTATCTTTTTTTTTTTTTCTACAGAAAAAGAAAAGAAATAGAATTCCTTGAAAGGGGAATAATATTAGTTTAATTTTCGATGAAGGGTGCTTCTGTTGAGAAAATAAAGAAAATATAAATTCATTTTTTTTCTATGAAATTTAACATTTTGAATTAAGAAAGGTGAATGCTATATAAAAAAAAATAAAAAGGGTAGTACTTAACATGTGTGGCTTACACACAATGTGTGATTTACAAGTTAATTAGTTCCATTTTACTAATTTTCTTAAATAGAATTTGTGGAAATTGGTAAAATTAAGGTGCTTTTACCAAAATTTCAATAATTAAAGCTATATTGATTTATTAATATAAAACTGAATTGTCTTCTTCTTTCTTTGAAGATACGACTAAAGTCTGTGATTCAGAAAATAGAAAAACAGGATTTATAAAATAAGCAAAAATTTGGAATTTGGGAAACACAAAATGAATGCTTTTCTTGTTCATTTTATTTTAACATTGTAAGCACAAAATGTAGAACTTTCGCGAAAATTTTCATATATATATATATATATATTTATTTAAAAACAGAAACTTCAATATCTTTGTAATATCGGAGAAATACTAAATAAATTGATCTTGCGTTGCTCGTAATTAATTTTCTAGAATATTGGTTTGGTTCTAAATTTGTGAAAAACAAACTAATCTTCAGTACAGCAAGATTTTATTCAAATTAATAGATACGTCTTCGTTACAATGATGATGTCACAGGATTACTAGTTTCACAAAATTTTCAGATAGTCAGTATTTAATGCACATAGAAGGAAAATGTCTTCAAAGACTATACTTTTAGTATTTAATATTTAAAGTTTAAATGCATACGTACATTTATGTAAATGTACATTTATGTAAATGTATATTTATGTTAAAAAAGAATTGAGGTATTCACTTTTCATTACAACTTTAGAGTGAGTCACAAATTAGTCACAATCGTAGAAGGTATTTTTAAACAAAAAATTAAATTGAATATCAAAAAGTATAATCCCATAAAATTTATAAAATATTCAAGTTTGTCGGATAAAATCTGAATTAATTAAAAATTATTTCGATATTAATAACAAAATTATTTGTAAATATACTCGCACTTATGTGAATATATTCTTCTTAACTATTCATTTTATTTTTTATTTCAAAACATGCTCGTAAAGTACATTATATACATAAATTTGTTAAATATATTTTCTTAAATGAATTTTTCATAGACACAACATTTATATAATAAACTTCTTTCAATGATCAGGTTCAATTTTATTTTTATATTCATTAAGTAGAATGTTAACGACCTACTATGCAGTTTTATCCACATCCTTGTTAATGATTAATATAATTAAGATGACTCGTCTATTCAGTTTGTACATTTTGTCTATTTTACCTCAAACTAACTAACTATATATATAAAAGTTTTTCTAATTCAATGGATTTAGCTGTACATATAAAAATACATACATATATAGAATTTTTTTTTTAGTATTTTTGTAATTTAATTGTGTCGACATAAGATCTCATTAACGCTTTCAGGATAAAATCATTTAATTTTGTTACACTCCTACTGTTATTTTTAAATTTTACTTTATTATTATTATTATTATTATTATCTTTTTTTTTTTGCATATGTACTAAAATGTAAGATTCACCCATTTCTATTTAAAAAATACTCAATTTAGTATCTTTAAAATAAGGAATTTATACGTGAAAAGATGGGAAATGAAATTAAAAAAAATAAAATAAAAAAAATATATATGCGAAGTTGAAAGTGTTTTCCATCCTCCTAGACCTCCATATACATCCTATACTACTTAATGTAGTCTTCCTGAAGCATTTTTTTTTTCATTTTCAAATAAATCGTGACCCGGAAGTAAAGGATGAAACAACAGATTCGTTCTTTTCTATTCCCAAAAGAAACAAAATATATAGAAAAAGCACACAAAATCAAGTGAATAAGGAACTGTTGGAAATTTTTTTTTTTTGCTTAATTAGTAGTTTGGAATCATCATATGTTAGTTCTTTTGCAAATTCGATTAAAAGAAAAGTATTCTTTCTGCAAATTTGAGATATATATTTTCTTGATTGCACATATTATAAGGAAAATCTTTATTTGAATATAATGTAAAATTTTTTATAATATAAATTTCGAATTTTTTAATGATAACACTGGAGGGTTGTTAATAATATCATGAAAGTATTTTAAAATTTAAATTTTTACATAGTAAGAAGAAGGTTAATTTTTCGAATTTAAATTTGATATTATTCTCAATAACATAATCAACATTAAAATGTCAGATCAATTAAAGGGTTCTAGAATTTGGTAAATTATGACCGAGAATAGTTTAGATCCTGACTATCTAATTTTATTAAGCTTAAAACTGTAGTTCACTGTAAATCATATTCATTAACTAGAGTTGGAATATATATATACACTAGAGCCTCGAGTTGCGTCGTTAATGCGTTCCAATAAATCGCGACGCATTTCGAAACAACGCAATTCGAAATTTTAATTTTTGAATATAGACGTTATGCTATTTTTTGATTAAATTTAATTTTAAAACTTTTTTTCGACGCATTTCGAAAATTAGCAACGCAACTCAAAATTGGGGTATCAAAAATTTTTCTGGCGCAACTCGAAAAGACGCAAGTTGGAACAACGCAACTCGAGGCTCTAGTGTATAATACTAAATTTGTCTAATATAATTATTTCAAAATTTATTCTCTTTCGTATGGAAAATATAATTCGCGACAGAATATATTTTTGTAAAATTTAGGAACTTGAAATTAAAGGAAATGTACTGAACTCTTTTAAATCCCACTGTATATCAACATGATTCTCATTTCACCTAACAACATATAGAGCATATAATATATTTTTTTTTTTTTTTAGCTCTAAAGAACTCTTTTATATATACCAGAAAAACCATAGACATTTTTCCAGTCGACAATAATTTAAATGAAACATAGTTTGTAGAGTAAAAATAAAAAAAAAAAAACAAAAAAAACAACCTTATTTTTCAGCGAGTTGTTTTTAATTTGGCTGAAAATCTTATTTTAAGTAAAAGCACTATGACATATAAATTTTGTTTTAGAGAATTTTCGCATTTAAAAATATGGGTGTAATTAAATTCAAAGCTTTAATTGTAAGTTTGCAGGATAATAATTTTTAGCAAATAAAAACATAGTAAATATATAAAATTTATTCTTTTTAATAGTCCGTCATATTTTTGAGTCCAGTTTTAAATTAGAGTTTTCATTTCGGTAAAATGCACATTGAGCTACGTATTTCTATTTAGATATTTAAAAAAAAAATTTAAAAATTCAATAGATACTTATATTTTAAGGATTTTTACAAGCATATTCACATAAATGTAGATGATAAATATATCTGCCGAACTAAAATATTGAAAAAGTTTAAATTGCGAACCCAAGTTCAATTTCATGAAAAATATTTTTTGGCTCCTTAACTAAATACTTTCGATGTGGCAAACTCTTATTTTATTTTTCATTTTCTTTAAATTTAAAAATGAACTATTCAATTTTAAATTTGTAGATTCTAGCAAACTTTTTGTTTTTCATTAAAAAAATAAAAAACAAAAATTCTATTTTTAATGTTTTCAACTTTGGAACCCTTTTTTTTTTTTTTTGCTGAAAAAAAGGGTTACTCATTAACAAATAAGAGGATCTAGAGAAAAAAAAATAAAAAAAACTTTTTTTTCAACTGCTTTAGGTTAATTGGAATAAAATATGTGAAATTCAGGAAGTAAAATTCTAGTGACTATATATATTGTATGTAATGCTTGAATTATTATCAAAGTAATAATTATTTAACATATATTTTAATACAAAGTATACACTTTTGTTCTGAAGAAAAGAAACAAAAAATTAAATAATTAATTATAATTATATTTAGATACAGGTGGTAAATTAATTATGTCTCTTTTATTGTACATATACTGAAAATGATTTGCTGGATTCATCGTCATTTTGAAAAAATAAAAAAATAAAACAAAAGAAGCAAGTGTTCAAATAATATTTATTACATGTTAAAATAATATCATGGTCTAGTCATAATATATGTTTTTCGAAGAATAATTAGTATGTACTACTTTTTTCTGCTACAGATATCAAAATAATGTAAAATCGAATAACATCAGAATTGTATAATCTATTACTTAATACTACATTACATATATTGTTTTCACAGAAATCTTGCTACATTTTGAAAAATAAATACTGTCAGATAAATACTTGTTCAAGATCAAAATTAATATTAAATTTGTTTATATTAATTCAATTAAGTTTTCTATATTACAAACCGATAATATGGGTTGAAATCTTAGTATAAATTTATTTTTATTAAATACATTCTAGTTATTATAAATACAATTTAAAATTATATACTCTTCTTATTATTGCGGTTGAACAAGAAGACATTAAATATTTTTGCAATAATGTCTTAAATTTGTCACAGCTATATTCTTCAAAGTCGTTTTCGGTATGTATAATATAATATATACCTAAGTACGAAATTTATCATTATTTAAATTTTTCTTTATAATTCAATATTTATTTTATCTTGTTATCCACCTACACTTTGACGTTTACGTACACCTTTCAATTTATCACAATTTATTCCTGTGGCGAAAAAAAAATATGAAATAAATATAAATGAGTTTGAATCCCCTTAACTATCCTATTATTCATTCATCATATAAAAGATATATGAGAAAATAAAATTGGTTTTTTTTTTTTTCACCTTAAGACAGATCACTCATTAGATTCTAATCTCTTCTCTTATATTGAAAACGATCCAAATTTTATTTACAATTCCCGCCCATACACTAATTGTTGTGAAAATGCAGTAACTTCCAAAAAAGTAGGGAAAAAATATTTTTAATAAATTGTACATGTTTACTTAACTTTGAAATTGTAGCTACAATTTTTATTTCAAAAGTATAGAACGGTTCTATCTGTATACATTAAAAACTGTAGTAGAATAAATATTATTATTTTTTTTATTTATTCTATTGATTATTATTTTGGTTTGATTTTGCAAAATTGCCTAATAATTATTTTTAAACTTTAGGGGAGTTGACGATTTGTGTAAAAGAAATTTTTTTTTGTTTTTTAATTTATTTATTATCATATAATTTACATGTTTCCTTAATCTTAGGCAAATATTACTTAAAATATTACAGAGTTTAGCTTATATGTTTATCTACTGAGTTATTCTTAGAAAGAGAAAAAAAATATAATAGATAGAGAATATTACTTATGTAAAAGGAAAAGTTGAAAAACCTTCTATTGATTTTAAAAGAAAATTAAAGTTACTATTTTTTTGAGTCTATAGTATATACTATGTTTAAGTTTATTATGTTTTATTTACTAAATTTACTATACATACTATGTTTAAATTTTCTGATATTTATTTATCGTGCAAAGTTAAGCAATAATCTAAGTTCACACAAACCCAACTACCGAATTTCCTATATTATTGCTTTAAGGTAAGTGTAATTAAATAAAATCACCATATTATCATTTATTATTTAGATAGGTACCTACAAAATTCTTTGAAATAAAAAAAATACGATTTTAAATATTTCCAATTAAAAAATTAAAATAATAAACAACACGGGGAACATGGTGTGAGATGGGGCACTCCCAAATCATTATTTTAATCAGATAAAAAAAAAAATTTTATGTCCTTTTCACGAAATGTAGTTCATTTTTTATTTTATTTTTTTAACAATGAACAAGGAAGTAAAATGCACGCCTTAATTTTATATTTTTAAAAATATATATGTATACTTTTTTGAAAAATAAATGATCGTAAATAAACACACGTTAACCATAACAAGAGTAACAATGAATTCAAAACAAATTCGTAATTGTCTAAACTAGCCTTATTTTAGGATTCAGATTAAAAATGTTGTGAAAAAAAAGAGAAATTTATCTAAAATAAGAAATTTGGAAATTCATGACGGGTGAATATTAAGGGAGCTTTACTTAACAATCTATACTAAAACTAAGTGTTGATTATGTGAAAATTGCTCTTTTCATATGAAAAAGATCTTTTCATCGATACTCCTGTATGGAGAATGATCAAAAAAAATTACTAAATTTGATGATCAAACTTGCATAAATGGTAGGTTGTGTGTATATTGGCTACATTATATAAATTTCTTTAAATGAATATTTTTTTCATTAATATTTCGTAAATGTTTAAATAATATACAGAATTTGTTACATAGACTATCCTTTAATAAGAGTTTAAATAACCATGATTTTAAATAACCAAGAGTTCATTAGATATTCATGATGTTATATGTTTAAAGAAAAAACCTTCAAAAGAGACGAAAAATAATAATAATCCCTTCAAGTCTAATAGTTTGAAGTCATTTATTTATAGTGTTCATAATAGCTTTTTATTATGGTTATGTTCTATGTTGAACTTGTTGGTTTTTTTTTCTTGGATGTCATATTAAAGTTATCATCACTGTAGCAAAAAAAAATGTTCGAACAAACTATTAAAAAATATATAATATATTCTTATGTATATATTTCAAAATTTTAAATCACATTTAATTGGCTTTATTATTTCTGCAAGTATATAAGAATATTTTTTATATACAGTGATAGTTTAATTTACACATTTCGACAAAGTGAAATTAGCATCAATACCAAAATTTAGAAAACTATGATGAAAAACATCTTCATTAACATAACATAATACATATTATGCAAATAATTTTGTTAAAATAATAATAGTTATGTATTATGTATACCTTTAATCATAAGCATATAAATATAAGTGATATCATTATACATTTTCAATTTTCATTACGCCAAAATAATTTTTAAATGTTAATACTCTTTTATTATTTTTGTGTTGAAGTCTTGTGGTAACAATATATTGCATGAAATATCTTATATTTGACATTGAGATGCAAAACATGTGGGTGAAACTGGATGAACTTTTGCATATGATATGAAGATACTTACCTACCCACACTATTATTCTCTTATGAATAAAGTAATGAGAAAGAATAATTTTTAAACATATACGTAGATACGCTTAACATATTATACGATGGCGCTTAACATAGCACGATTTAAATATCTTTGAACTTAAGTTCATTTATAAGTGTTAAAAATAAAGAAGCCCAAAAAATTAGTCGTGATTTGAAATTTTTATCACAACAAAAAAAGCAATAATTTTAAGTATTAGTGAATTTCTGTTGAAAAAGTTTCTGTACTTGATTAAAGTTATTTGCTGACTGTTATTAGAACATCGTTGTGCAACACTGTCTTATCCAAAGTTTTGATTAATAAATTCCATTTCTCTGAATAATTTCCTTCTTTTCAATCTGAAGAACAAAACTGAGTTTTTAATGTGTAAAATGTAATATCGATCACGACATTCTGAAACCTCCTAAAAAATAAAAAAATAATAATAAAAAATAAATTTGATTAAGTAATTTGCTCCAATCAATATAAATTTCTGGACAATAAACTAGTTATTTTATAATTAAAAAGTTATTCAGCTTTTTCGTTTTCCTGTTAAATTTTTGAAAAGGCTGATATTAGAATATCGTGATCCATATGCTATTTAATAGGGATATTCTATTAGTAAAAAATATATATATTATATTAATAAAAATTTTTGAAAATAAAATATTTTTTTCTTCTCTCTTTTCAGGTATGTATCCATTAAGTTCATAGTATTGTTAAAGAAACGAATGTAAGTTAGGATTTTTTTTTTATCTATGTTTAATCCTATTCCGGCCCCATTTATTTCATCGCAAATATAAATACTATAGTAAGTAAGTTTATATTGCACTGAGAATAAAACTATAGTAGAATTAAACAAAAACTTTGTATAAAATACACCTACCAAGTATACTTATATAAAATAACTAAGTTAATTTAGTTGTTTTAACAAAGTTAAGCTTTGTTAAATCAAATTAGTTTTTTGTATAGAATATACTTTTTAATATGTTAATTTATCGAAGTGGCTTAGGTAAATCACACATGGCCATGTGTGATCTTAACAAAGTATTTTTGTACAAAACATCGAAGTAACCTTTAAAACCCATCATCAGCAAAAAAAAACAAATCAAATATTTTTTTTTTTGTTTTTTTTGGTTCTTTGTTTTTTTTTTGATTTTTGATTTTTTTGTTCTTTTTTTTTTTGTTTTTTTCGCTTTTTTCGTTTTTTTATGTTTTGTTTTTTTTTTATATGTTTCTACTATTTTTATTTTTATTTGTTCTATTTTCTATTTTTATTTGTCAACTATCTAAGTACTACGAGACGTTGCTTAACCCCTATGTTCAATATGATGTAAGTCTTCCACTGAGCTAGGTCAGTAATATACAACTTGGTATTAAATAGGAAATATAAGTTCGGTATCTAGTTTTCAATCAAACTTTATGCATTGTTTTAGTAATTTATACAAGCATTTGGATAATTTAACAAATTCTTCGCTTGTATAAATCAACTATTTTTTTTAGATGATTTGTCGAAGTTTTCATACAACCTTTATATGTACATTGTTTTAGTAATTTATACAAGCATTTGCATAATTTAACAGTCGCTTCACTTGTATAAATCATCTAATTTTTTTTTTGATGATTTATCGAAGTTTTCATTTTAAAACAATGTATACCAATAACCTGTATAAAAAAACTATGATTTTGGAATTAAGTACAAATTTTTTTACCGAAGTCAACTTGTATAATATTACTATAGTTTTTATTCTCAGTGTGAGTGAAAGAATACTAAATTGGCACTTACTGAAATGGCACTAACTAATATAGTGATTCTTTGAAATCTGATAAAATATTTTATAATCATTCTTCAATATTTCTAATTTTAATAAAATAAAACAAAAAAATCTCTAAATATATTGTATAGAAATACGATTGGGAACTATATACAGTTTCCCTTTAAAATATGCTTCCACATAAAACAACAAAACATTGTTTTTATTGCCCTAAAAACTTTATTACAAAAATCCATTTCAAATTATAGTGGTTTTATTGTTTTTTGTTTTTCATCTAAATGTCTTCTATTTAAAATTTTGAATAAAATAAAAAATTTTATAAAGTATTATAATACAATTTTAATTAATTACAAAAAGATAAGGTGATTTCTTTAAAATCATTAAAACAAAATATATATATATATATGTACATATAATAATAAAACAAAAATAAAAAAAAAAATCAGATACATTTTATTTAATGAAATGTCTAAAAACCTAATTAAAATTAAAGATCGCTACTATTTTATTTTTATAAGGGGATTCCCTTTCACTTTTTCATGTACTTTTTTTGAAAGAAAACAAAATATTATACTTGATTCTATCCGGTCGGCGGCGCTCTATATCTTAAAATAAAATTAAAAATTAAATTAGATATAATAAATTTTATTTTTCCCTTTTCAATGAATATTATTTTAGTTTAAGGTTATATGTACTTATATATGAAAATATATATTCATTTTATATTCATTTTTGTTCAATGACTGAAAAGACCTGTCCCCCCCCGACCAAATCATTAACCTTTTTTTATTTCTTTAATAAAACCCATTAAATTAAATAATTTTAGAGAATTTACACCTAAAAAAAAAAAATTCAGAATAAAAAAATAAAAACAGAATCTTTAATTTGTGCAAAAGTATAAATTCGTGTACACAACATATTATTAACTTTGAAAATGTCATCATTATCTTTTTTTTCGTATTTGAATTTTATTTCTTTCGTTAGAACTTAATTTAATAGACTAAAAATTTGGTAAGTTTCGTCGACGGATGTTGATATATCGTAGATATACATTATTAAATGAAGCGTTCAAAGGAAAATTGTCTTTCTGCAATAAATTTTTCCTTAAGAATACTTCTATAATACTGTAATAGTTTAATTTTACTCTAGAGGTCCTAATTTATATGTCATCCAACTGACTTTTCCTTACAACACTTCTGATTGTAAGATTTGTATAACTGTTTGGATAATTTTTTCAAGTATTAAAAATATTTTATCTTATATGGCTTAAGCTATAAATATTTAATGTAGGCTCAACACCTTATTAAGATAATTTTCCGATTCTACGATTTCTTTAAGAGTATCTACATAAATATAAATTTAAATATGAATATAAAAGAAAATTTCGAAATAAATTATTCGAACAGTTTTTTTTTTAAATCACAATATTAAAATTTAAGTATGGTTAATTGAAGTTTATTGTTATAATAAATTGATGCAGTTTTGATAACTTAAAAAATAAAGACCAAAAAAAATCTGTTTCGCCAAAGATCTATTAAGTACTATAATTAGTTCAAGATCAATGACAAGATCTTATAAACTTAGCTGACACACAAACAAATTTTGAAAATTGTATATGTATCTATATTATATTTCCGAATAAAATAATTTAGATACATAATGTTTTCTGAGAAATATGAAAAACCGCGACACACACAGCGGGCCACACTGAGGTAATAAATAAACAAAGAAAAGGAGATTTTTTTTTTTCATTTTTATTTTCACAAATAATGAAAAACATTGAGACGTGAGTTCTTCTGATGCTAAGGGAAATTGTTTCAAGAACGTGATGTCATTTTAAATTGCAATTTCACATAAATTTATTTTATGATTTTTTTTTTCTTTTTTTTCTGGATATAAAAAGAATATATACAAAATTAAGATAATTTTTTGTGTTATTTAATTTAAATGATTAATTATGTAATTTTCAGAATATGTAAAAATAATGTATTTTATTTGAAGCAAAAAAATTACTTGAGGGAAATTCTGAAAGTAAGTTTTCAAAACATGAACACTGCGAACAAGTTAAATAATTTCATTATTGTAAAAGTTAAAATGCATAAATTTTTATATTTAGAAGCTCTTGATCATGTTATACTACAGGATGGTCTTCTCAGAATCACTAAGTTTTTGTTTTTATGATTTACATAAAACCGGTACTGTAATAGTTGTGGAAAATAAATATAGTTTATATTTTAAGTTCGTTATATTTATGAAAGATTATACGATATATTAATAGTGCTTGAGAAAAAGTCATCGAAACCAAAATTCAATACAATAAAAAAGTAAGACGATAATTAAGTTGTAATTCTTTGATGGGCGGGAAGAGGAGTACAAGTCAATTTTTATCCGAAATATCGAGGTGAAAAAGTCGTATTACGTGTTCTGTAAAAAAATTATAAGTCTATCAACTTCCAATGGAGTTATATTCTTTTTACAGAACACATAATACGACTTTATCCAGACACGTAATACGACTTTTTCACCTCGGCAATGATTTGATTTCATTTCGGATGAAAATTGACTTGTACTCCTCTTCCCGCCCATCAAAGAATTATCACTCATGCTTTCTTTGAAGCTTGATTTTTGTGCTTTTGTGCACCTATAATATTAATCAAAAACATCGCGAATATGTGTATTTTGTCGAATATATGTATTTTGTTCTGTGAATTTCTAAACTAATTTATTAAATCGGGTGAAGCCCAAATATTCATGTACAATATGTTCACTTATTTATGTGAAACAAGTTTTTCGAAATTTTTTACTTACCTGCAACCGTACAATTTGCAGGTACATGTCAACATCTTCAGTTGTCTGTAAATAAATTGCTGGGATTACAAAGCTAGGGTCCTTTCAAGCAGTTATAATAATCTTAATTTAAAAACCTCCTTGTTATTGTATCGCAATTTAATATAATATTTATGTACCGACTTAATATTATACAAATAAGCCACTAGTGATATAATATTAATAATGGTTATACCATTGTATAATGGTTATATGTTTTATGTTGAAAGTTTGTTCAATTATACCACAAAATGTAAAATTTGAAATTAAATTTTTATTTATTTTTATTTTTTAAATATTTGACGTAAGAACATAAACAAATTTTATATCTTCTCGCAGTTAAAATGAAAATCTTTTTCTTTGCGTTAATAAAAGTTATGAAGATAAAGTCTCTGCATGATTTTTTCATGAACAATATAATTGATTGATAACATTATACGCAGAGATAATTTCTTTTCGCAACAAAATTTATTTTTAGGTTTCTACTAATACAAAAAAAAAAAAACTACATAGAAGACAGAGTAATATTACACTTTCATAAATTTTAAATTAAAGAAAATTTTAAATTACAATTGAATGTAATTTTTTTCTATGATAACAAAATAAAGTTTTCTTGCTTTTAAAATTCCATTCACATAAGTTAACAATTTCATCTGAACATGAATAAAAAAAAAATTCTCTCTGGCATAACAGGCAATAAGTTTTTCTCAATAATGTCAAAAATATAAGACAAAAAAAAAAGATTTGAAGTTTCCTAAAAATAATACTACAAAAAACTACTACAATGAATTTTCTGCAAATTACATAGTGTAAAATTTGATAAAATGATGCCGTCGTCCTTCGTATAGAAATAAGATTTAAAAAAAAAAAACAATTTTCTTAGACGTGACTTCTTGAATTGTAAACTTTTTGAAAAACTATCAAAAGAGGAAAATAAAATAGTTAATTTACAACAAAAAAAAACTTAATTATTTACAAATGAAAGTAAATTTATATTTAACAAAATTAAAGTACAATAATTTTTGGGTTTTACAACAATTTGAACCTACTTAATATACGACAATGTTTCATATATTTTCAGTTAATATTTTATTTATTATTTGTACATATTAAAAAATTATTTATTTTAATTTTATTTTAAAACAAATGAAATGTTACAATAATTCTTTTTAAAAATTTTCACACTCAATTGATTACATAAATGGGGAAAAAAATTGTATATAAGATAAAATAATCTTAGATGTCAAAGTAAAGGAAGAGTTTTCTTAACAACATTATAAAATTGTTAGTGTTAAGAAATTTCGGGATTTTTATATTGATTTCTCATACAAGGAAGCCCAAACCTATCGTTTTTTGAATATGTTTTAGATGTTTTGTTAATATTATTAAAGAACTGAGCCGGAAGAAGAAATATTCAGATCGCGTTTAGGTTTAAAATTATAATATAATATAAAAATCCTAAAAATCCTGAAATTTATCCGAACTTTATTAATTCGGTTATGAAAAATATTTTAACGTCTTTTGGGAAATTGCGAAAAATATTCTACAAGAGAGAGAAAGAAATTTTGACTTGCCTTGTTTTGTGAAATTCTTCTAGGTTCTTTCTCAAAGCTCGAAAAAATAAAAATGGAAATTCTTATAATAAAATATCATTTATTGCATTCGAAAAAAAAAAAATTTATTGCTTTTTGGTAATAAATGAAATATTTATTGAACTTTTTTTTTTATTCTCAAATACTTTTTCCTTCTTTATATATATTTATTTTTTTTATTTTTGGAATAAATTGTTTGAAACGAAATTTTATGGTTTCGGTTTTGAATTTTTTTTTTTCATAAAATTATACTCTTTCTTGTCTTATTTTTATATTCTTGCGAAATTTAATGGTTTAATTTTTATAATATGTTTCTGAGAATTTATTTAGTTATTTAATTTATTTTAGTCTAGAATTTAAATAAAATTTATAATATTAACATTTTTTTGGTATAAAGTTTCTTAAATTGATTGGAAGTAAATTATTTTATAAAGAAATTGCTATTAATTTCACAATAAATTATACCAGAGAGTTTCCGACGGACTATGTTGAATTGGGAGTGCTTATACTTATTATTAATCCAGATTTTTTATTCATTTTATATATAAATGGGTGAAAAAATTATAAATTATGTGGTAAAATAAAACTTTGAAAACCTTTACATCCTTGGAATTCACAAGAGATTGAATTAAAATGATAAAACTTATGACGGGTCCATCAAGAGCCGAATTTAAGTTTTTTGTGAAAGCACATTCAATGCGGTGTTAATAATGCAACATAACATAATTAAAATGTCGTCCATCTCACTTTTTTCATGAATATTTGATGATTTAACATAATTGCAAAGAAACTAAAAGTGTCAATCACACGATTTTGGTGGCCGATTTTCAGGTCTATTTTTTTTTAAATGTTTGATTCACTTACTAAGTTAGGAGAAATTATTCCAAGATAAGAGTAAACCTTCTTTAAGGGCTCTTGTTTTGCTTTCTAAAGAGCTATAAGATAGATAGGAAATATTGTTGATTATTATTCATTAATATAGTTTTGTATATAGCTTTTGTACACTCTAAAAAAGTTCTTAAAAGAACATTTTGTAAAAGGATATTATGAGAAAAATTTGCCTAGGTTAAAAAAAAATATTTCACTTATGTCTTTTGTTCACAAACTTTAATGAATAAACTTTGTTAACACTGTGAGTTAAAGTGATTCTCAAAAATTCCCTTTTTCATATGTTAGTAAGATTAGGTTTTTTTTTTAATATAAAAGTTAAATTTACATAAACTCCTTATTACCTACCAGTTCTGTTGTACATGTTTATGAAATTATAAAAATAAAAGTTTGTCCTTGATGCATATTCTATCTACTATATACTTTTAAAATGAATTTTAATGCCTACTGTTAACTTTATAATTAACTTTATAAATTTTCCATTTAAAAAATTTGGTGAAGGAAAATTTTCTAAAAATTTTACTATTTTTATTTAACCAAATATGTACATACAATGCAGAATATTCATAAGAAAACATAATTACCAATAACAAAAGCATTTATCACTAGTAAATTGCATGCAAGAACTTTTTTTTTAAATAGAGTTGTTTTCCGTATTTGTTGGGGGGTTTTATATAAAAAATGAGTGCAAACATTCTACTATAGGAACATTCTATATAGGAAGAAGTCTTGAAGAAAATCTTGAATTTAAGATTTATTCTGTGATTTTTTCATTAGAAGTATATACTCTACTAAATTTATTTTATTTTAAATACGATAATAATATTAAATTCATAATTCCCTTTTGCAAATAACAACTACATACATATATACTTATAAATACATTAAAAAAAATTATAAAAGGTAAATTATAAAAATGTAAGACCTTAAAAAGTTTTCGCTTTTTTTTTTCATTATTTTTTCTTGGTCTTAAATTATAATATACCCACCTTAGTAATTTTTATTAAAAAACTTTTTTATCCTTAATAAAAAAAATTGTATTTTTTTTTCTTCTCAAACAAAGTTATTTCAATTTCTTACGAAAAGACAACTTCACTACTTCTATATACAAATGCTTACGAACCAGACAATCGGCGAAGCGTAAGGTATACGTTAATATTATGTTCGAACGAAAATTGGGCGCAATTATTAAGCGTTATAATATAAAGAATGTAAATTGTACTTACAAAGGTATACATAAAATTTGATATTCATAATTATTAATTACACATTACGTACATAAAAGTAAAAGTAATATTGAATATGTAAAATTACTCCATAAGCATAATATAAGAATAATAATAAAGATAATTATGATCACTTGAATTAAGATCATTTTACAAATTTTGTAAATATGTATATGTTATAATGAAGTTACCGTGCAAAACTGATCTAAGATACAAAGAAAAATTTTAGTAGATAATTAAGATAAAGAGTTCAAATAGTAATATAGAGATAACCTTGATTTTAATACTTTTCCATCATGTAATAAAAATAATATAATATAAAATTTGAAATTTTGATGTTTATGCCAAAGAACATTGACTTCCCTGAAGGTTAACAGTAACAAAAAAAAAATTCTTTTTCTTTATTTTCATAAAAAAAAGTATATACAATTTAAAAGCAAATTTTTCAAATAAAGCCTTAAAAGCGTTCATAAAGATAAATTTCTTAAAAAAAAAAAAAAAAGGATGAATATACGCAAAGTACATATTTGTACGTAGAAAAATGTTATTTTCCTTATGAATAGAATTTTTTTATTTTTTATATTCATATTTTTGCTCAAGAAAGTTTTACCTTGAATGTTATTTTTTTTTGTTATAGTCTGAAAAAATTATAATGCGAATTATGACTTTATCCATCATATTTATAAAAGTTTTGTTAAACGAATTTAAACCTGGAAGCTTTTTGTTGTCTTTAAAATGTGTATATATATATATGTATGCTTGTACAATGTATATACATGTAACAATGTATTAAATTTTTTTTGGTAGTTTATGAAAAATTCTGTAAGAAAAATGAAAATATGTGTATTACTTAAGGCTTCTGATTTATGAAAACATGACCTAAGGCTGGAAGGGAAAAAATTAAAAAAAAATAAATTTTGAATATTAGGTATGTTATTTTGTTATGTTGGTTCAAAATATTTATGCTCAAATATTAAGTTAATATGTATATATATTTAAGGGATCTGAAAAGTTTTCTGACAATAGGGTAGTTGTTAAATTAAAATAGGAACACAATGTGATGTAATTATTATAAAAATTATTATATGATCTCAATTTTTATTCTGTATTCCAAAGTTGATTTGGGAAAAAACTTTAATACAAAAAAACTTGAAATATACTGATTTGGATGCGGATTTTACGTTTATAATATATTGTTTGGTTTTATATTATTAAAATTTCTCTCCAGAAACTAATTTGTTGCGGGACGTTTTATAGTAGTATAAATTTATTTTTTTTATAAATATAGACATCCGATGAAAATTGGTAACTTGACTTGGTGTCTTTAATTTTAATTATCATTTTCTAAGAACTATATCAATGAAATTTCCTAATATTTCCTCATATTGTACTCAATGTGATATTGTACTGCCAATAAAAAGATATATTTTAGAATGAAATTGAAGGCATAATTTAAACTGCCTTTATAATAAAAATGTATAAACTTCTTAAAAATATTCGAATGACAACCGAAACTATTAATGTCAACTCTAAAGAATGTACATATATTGAATAAAAATATATTTTTATAGAAAAATATTTTTATAATAATGAATTTCCCTTTTTAGATTATATACATTTCTTTAGATATTTTTAGAAAATTTTGATAAAGCTAAATATTTTCTCTTTTCTTATGCATGCAATAAAATGTTTTCTTATACGTCATTTTCAAATTTTTTATCAAGAGTAAACATTTCAAATGTATATTTTTATTTTCAGTGTACCTATATATACATTTCAGATCCAACATCCAATATTGAACAATTAATTTCACTTTTTATCCTTGTATGATATTTTTTATTATATATAATTCTTAGTTCCTGTGGGAATTTAGAAAGATGTTAAGAATTTTGTATATTCACAATGTTATCTTCCTTCATCACTTTATCTTAATACTTTCATATTCTTTATTTATTTACTTTTTTTTAACAAAATTTCCAAATTCTACCTCTTTAAGGATGTATACAAGAAAGAAAGAAAGAAAATTTCGACAATACATAGTTTTATTTAATTAAGCTCATTACATAAATTTTTTATGTATGTATGTATTGCACTTGTAATGTTATTAGTGGTAAATTAATTCCCTAAAGAAATGAAAAAAAATTCTCTTGATAAAAAAAAGTACATGTTTTTGTTAGAAAATTAAATTCGGATTTGATTGTGAAAAGAGGAAAGTGTAAAAGAAAATCAATCCCTTGAGCTTTATTATTTTTTTTATTATTTTCATAGAGTATAATATATTATCAATTTGGTTCTCAAATTGTTAGATGCATTGAAAATTACTATTTGTAAAAAATCAATATATTTCTCGATTCAAATTAATCTTCAAGACGAGAAAAATTCGAGGTTTCCGATGCTATTTTATTTCAAAGCGATACATACTAGAGATCGAATGTTTTGTCACTGTTCAAAGTTCTGTCAAAGTTCTTTAATAAATCACTTAATTCGCAAACAATAGATGCTGCTTATATTTCATCCTGGTAAAGCTGGATAATTCATTTTGGTTTTACATTTTTATTAGAAGCTACACAAATTCCAATTTCCGTGGAATAAATGAGCATTAAGATAATCATAATGTTCATTGAAGACATATATCTTTTCATTTAATTCATTCAGAAAATAATATAAATTTGCATAGCTTAATAATTGCAATTGAAATTATGTTTATTCAAGGATATTAAAGTTAGTATGCTCTATTTTTTTACCTAACACACATATTAAATTTTGCTACAAACTTTGTGTCGTGTATATAGGTGGTGATCATAAGATTGAAAGCATTGCATAATAAATGATATGAAATAGGAAGACAACAATAACGAAATTTTTGTACCAAGTTCGCATATATTTTCTTCTATATCCCATAAAGTGAGGTTTAAAGGAAATTTAAAAAAATAAAACGATTTTGTGGTCTTTCATCCGAAGATTTTTCATATCTACAATTTTAATAGTTGCATGTGGGAATAATTTTTTTTTTTTGAGGATGTCACCTAAGGGAAAAAATATTGAGAAAATCCATATTTAAGTTTTTCTCATATGAAAATTTATTTATAACTTGTTTTAGCTCCGTGTATTCTGTATATTCTTTACATAAATATTGCAACATCCTTTTAATCTTTTATGTGCATATAGATATGTATGTATTCTGGTTCAGTACAAGAATAAATTTACAAGAAAATATCATGAAGGCTTTATCATTAAATAAGTCTAATTATAATTTTACTTTTTTCGTATTTATAATTTTAGATCGATTCCATTGTAGAAACTATCTTAAATGATTTAAATTTTAAGGATATATCTTAAATTAAACATACAAAAACCGATTATGAATGACAGATAAAGTTAGAAAATTAAATTATTTACAAATTTGAATGAACAACGATGTATATAAGAGAAAGCTATGCATTGTTTCCTGACATATGCATTTCATAAATGTCTTGCTCTAATGTTACATTAATTTCAGTACAGAATTGGACTTTTTTTAAGTTTATCTTAAAACATCTAAATGTTTCTTTAAAAATACTTTATATACATAAAATAATAATCTTGATTGGCATATTACTGACAAATATACCTTAAACATTGTGTAGTTAGTTCCAGGATTTTAAAAACAGGCAAAATACAAGATATATATGTATGTATTCTAGGTACATAAAAAAATCCTTTTTACTGTAATACATAATTTTTTTTTTCTAAATAAATTTCAGAATTAAAATAAAAAGGAAAATTCTTGCGGTTCTTGTAACATCTATAAAATATAATATGCTTTAATATTTTTTGAGGTTATGTTCTGTGGGATGTTATTTTAAGCTGCCATAATTTTGGTTATTATCTTTTAAAAGGAATAAAGGGATGATGAGACTTGTACGTTGAACTTAAAATATAATGCATTTTTTATAATATGCATTAAAGTGATTTTCTATTACATAAGAACTGTTTTTTTTTTTTTTTTTCATAAAGATTTTTATTTTATATATTATGGTACTCTTGTATTAAATTCGAATTGCTTAGGATTTATAAGTCATATAAAGGCTTTATATTTAATTTAGAAAATAGAGCTAAAAGATTTTTATGTTCTTTCACACTTTTTCTATTGAAATAGTTATAGAGTTTTGTTATATATATATATAAAATATAATTTATATATAGTATTTATATTTATACTAATATAATAAAAATAATAATACTTTAAAAATATTGTAGCTATTATAAATTGAAATATCAGATGTAATTTAATGTGTTTAGATACTAGAAAAGTTTTTTCCTGGGGTCAAAAAACACAAAATTTGGCAGAAAACTTCTGTTTTCCTTACTTATGAGTGCATTGCTTAAAACCTTACAAAATGATAAAGAGTACGAACTATTTTATTTCAAAATTAAACAAAAATGATCAGTTCTTATTAAGAAAATTAGCTTAACTAATATCAAAAATTAACGTAACTAATATTAAAAATTCTCGGAATGAAATCTCTAATGAAAACTCGAATAATAATGTGTAGAATTTTACTATATAGTCTATATGCAGTATTTATTTACATTAAATTTGAAATGCAGAATTTCGGTGCAATCAGAATTAAATTTTTTTGTTTTATTTAACCCAAAGATCTTCTATTTTTTCGTTCATTTTAATATCACCCATTCGATAGTTTCTGTGTTGATGGAAATAAAAGCCTGATTGAAAAACCAAAAAAAAAATTGTTCGTTATCTTAAACAATAAAAAGTTTATTTTCATGGAGTTTTGACGTGATGTTGTTAAAGAAAATACACAAAATTTTAGAAAAATTTTTCCTTGAGGAAAATTTTATTATTTTGATAAATTTTATTGTTCATTTTTTTTTTCTTCTTTTATTTTTTAACTTTATTATTATTATTATTTGAGTTTTTTTTTTTTTTTTCAAATGTTAGTACTATTTTTGCAATTTTATATTCCGGCAGTATATTATTTAAAAAAAATAATTGTTTTTATTTTATTCTTCTTGTAATAATAAAAAATTTGAATATTAATTTTCAAATAACACAAAAATTATCCGTAGAAATGGTTTTCTATATATACTCATATAGTTAAATCAAATTGTTGGCCATTAAATTTCTTTGAATTTGGACTAACCAATACTTTTTTTTTTTACTATAGTTTTTGCTATAATATTTTTCTTCTTTGGTGAATTGTTATCTAGAACTTATACCTTTATCATCACATTACAGATACGAAAGAGGTTAAACCTACATTTAACCTATGTTCGAAAACAGGCATTCGCACCTAATTGGTTAGATTTGACGTTTTAAAAATTAAATGAAAAAAAATTAATTATTAAAAAATTAAGATTTTTAATCAATAAATTTAAATTTTAAGAGAAAAATATTTCAAAAATTAAAAAGTGAAAATAAAAATGGATCAACAGTCAATATTTGAGGCACTTCAAGCCACTTACTATTGCATTGCAGGTATAAATTTCTATTTCCAACTAGAATTTTCAACTTTTTTTTAAATGTAAATTAAACTTCCTATAGTTCTACAACTTATATAATTTAAAAAATTTTTTATATGAACCAACACAGAACGAAAAACCTTATTCTGAAGTGCGAATCCCATATAAGGCAATAATTTGTCAGGTTCAACTTCGATGAGATGTAAAAAAAAATTATAAAAAAATATTATTTATCAGATAATCACTATATGAATTTCTATAATTAAGCCTTTTTCTAAGATTTTCGAAATTTAATTGCTGTCTGATAACATGAAGTTCACTAATTTGGAATTATTTGAAAATCTTTGCTCATTTGCTGTGCAGTTCATTGTTATATCCGATTCTGGTTTATTTGTTTTCAATAAAAATATAATTTTTGAAGAATATGTTACGACAATGTTAAATTAAAATTGAAAAATTTCAATTGAAAAGATTTTCATTTTTTCCAAAACAAAAAAACTTTATTATGTAATTATTTTATTTTACTTTATTTTTCTGAAGAAATGTACCTTCTGTAAAAGGGATACAACAACGATTGTTTGTTTTTAAAACATAGGAGAAGAAAAAAGCAAAAAAAAAAAATATAGAAGTTTTATTTGTGAAGAGCTTGCTTTTCACACAATTCTTGTCTCAAAAATGTATACGTGAATTTTGTTTTATAAGTTTTTCTATTTTGTTTGTGAAATTGTTTGGAAAATGATTTTTCTCTAAAAATGAAATTTGAAAAAAAAATGAGGAAAAATACTAACACAGCACATAAAATAAATTGTCATTACAGAAAAAAAAAAAAATAAATAAAAAAAAAAAATAAATTAATAGAGAGAAAAATAAAATTAAATGAAAATCTAATAAAAGAAAATAAGTTATTTTTTCATGACACTTTTTATTTTATAGAACAATTTTTCTTTGCATTTTATTGTAAAATTATGAAAAATGAAGAAAGATAAAATGAAAGATTTTTTTTTTTCTATTTTTCTTGTATATAGTTTATTTCATATTGAGACACTGACTGACGATATATATACCTAATATTTTTATATATTTATGGGTAGAAGAATTTATTTTTATATTTTTGTTATCGGAAAAAATTATATGAAAAATTGTTATAGGAGAAAAATTTTGATTAATTTTTTGGGTGAATTGGTCGAAATAACATTAAAAAAAATTGCTATTAAATTTTTTTAAGTTCATTGAAATTGATGTGCGATTATATACATATATGGTGTATTTATACTATAGAATGAATTTGGTTTTTGGAAAATTTCCATAAAAATATTAGATAAATTTTGTTTAACAATTAATAATTTATTTGATATGGTTTTCGAATTCAGCTAAATTTTATTATTATTTCTTGCTAGCTGCAGAATTTTCATCAAACATTAAAAATTTGAAAAAAAAAAACAACACAAACACTTAATTCAAGTGAACAAATTGAAAAATTGACACAAATTCCAGTCCGAGGTGGGAATCGAACCCACGACCGAACACGCCGTAAGATTAGGGCAATACCACTACACTATGAAACTTAACTTTTGCCCTCCTCAAATTTGTTACGCTTTAATATTGATACTTTAAAGTTACAATTTATAATATATCATACAATTTTAAATTAGTAATGTAGATGCATGTAAAAATGTTTCAAAAATTAGTTTTCAGACAAAGGATATCAGACTTTGTAATTTCGTTGAACTTTAATAACCCCTTAAATAACAAATAATAAAAAAAAAAATGTGTGAGTCTCGGAACACACGGAAAAGTGAAACTTCATGGCAAGTAGTATTTTCTGGAGAGGCTAAATAAATATTTAAAATGGCCAAGTGCACATAAGACATGACGCCAATCGATTTTTTCGACGGCGACTAGTTGATTTTTGTCCTTCGACTGCTGCGGCCAGTCGACTTAAAATAACTTGCTTTGGGGATATTCGGCGGCTTAGAAAAATTTGAAAAAAAAAAAATTAAAAACCAGCGACTACTTAGAGATAAAAACATTTAAAAATTCTAAAATACTTTTTAAGCACAAAAAGTTTAGTGGCATAATGGCTTTTAAATTATTTCAAAATGGCTAGAATTATGGCTGCATGGCAACACTGATTGCCAAATGATTTCTACTATATTTTAAGCTGTAAACACAATTCCGGTTACAACTATATTATTAGCGACAATAATGTATGAAAAAACAGCAGCGTGGCTTAAATCATGTTTTATTTTTGTTGCCCGAAAAGTTTAACCTAAAATAACTTTTTAAATATGTCTGAAAAATTTCATGTTTATTAGTACTTCTTCTGAAAAGGAATTGGAATACAAATATTCTACATGCATTGCATTAATGGAATTTAATGGCAAAAATAATTTATACTAACAACTCAATTACAAATTAATTCAAAAAAAAAATCTGTTTTAGTTAAAAGAGCATTTTCAAATATGCCTGCAAAATTTGACATTAGTATTTCTTTCGAAAAGTAATTGTAATAAAAATATTCCTCCTGAATTTTATTAGTGTAATTTAATGTCAAAAATAAATTACACTAACAAACTAAAAAAAATTACATTAAGAAAAATTAATATCAAAAATAAATTATCTACAAAATAGGTGCATGGGGACCATTTTTATTCAGAATACATATTTGTATTCCAAAAACTTTTTGAAAATTAGCACTAATAATTACTAAATGAAATATTTTTTTTATTATTGTTTAAAATAAATTTCCCTTTCAATCGAAAAAAAAAAATAGTATTTTCGACTTTAATTTTGAGCCAACATAGAGTAGGTTATTGCGCTGATAAGCTTCATTAAGTTGCTACCGGCTGTCGGTTTTATCATCAGCTGACACATAAATTTTTTCTTTTTTCTTTTTTTTTTTGCTTTTTTTTGACAATAACCGAGGCATTTTTGACAATAATCGTTACATTTTTGACACTTACATTATTTTCACTCTCAATCACAATGCCTCTAAAGAAGTTTCACTTCAAAAATTGATCAGAACCTATATTAAATGTGTGATAGCGGAAAAAATTAAATACAAATATAGAAAAAACCACTTATATTTAGATTGAATTGTTGTTTAGAAAATTAAAATAATTCCCAAAGTAGACAGTCAAAATTAAGAATTTTCTCATTCACGGTACAGAAAGTATATTTAAAATAAAAGTAAATATTGGTTCTTATTTTTTTCCCCAATAAATTTATTTAAAACCCAAATCTAATTAAAAAACGACTAATTAAGTTTATATATATATTTTTTTTAAAGCTTTACACTTATTTTACAAATAAAAAAAGACTTTGTATTTTTACTTTTATTTTTGTTTAATTATAAATACAGTTTTTTTTTAATCACAAAACAGAAGGAATATTTTTTTTTGTACCAAAATAATGAGGTGCAAAAAATAAAATCAATTTTTCAAGGAAAATTTCATATTTTATGAGCTATAATGTAAGGAATAAGAAAAGAAAAAAAAAATTCTTGGAGAAATGTCCTTTTTAATGGAAAATTTTACAATTCAAATGAAAAAAAAAAGGAAATCTTAAATGCCTTAAAAGTGAAACTTAAATAATGGATATTAAAAGAAAATACGAATAAAAATTACAGAAATTTAAATAATCTTGAGGGTCAAATTGTCAAATTATTTGTGAAGCAGAAATGTGTATATTGCAACTTCATATATAAGCTAAAATTTCAATTAAATTATTAATTCATTATTACTTTATTATTTTTTTTCTTCCGAAGTTCTTAAAATTGTTTTGGTTTTTGAAAAACTAGAAATTCTTAATTAACTTATAAATCGACGACGTCGTCTGTTACAGCTATACTCAAGCTTTTTTTTCATTGGGTCCACATACATATATTTTTCAAATTGATCGCAAAATTTAGGTATTAATATGCCGAAAAAAATCTTCATAAGTAAAAAAAATATTTGTTAAAACCCGTTTGATTAAAGATAAGGGCGCATATCACTTGATAATTCAATAAATATTTTCTTAAATTAAAACAGAATAATTATCATTAATTATCAGCATACTGTTAAGAAACAATTTTGTAATGAAACTTGATTAGATCAAATTTAAACATTTTTATATAAATCTAGAATTAAGTTCAGAGTAATTTGTTTTCATATTGAGTTATGAATGTTTGATAATTTTGGGAATACCTATAAAAAATACAAAAATATAATAATATAGTATTTATTATAAATGAAAGTTTCTACTTTTTTTTTTCTCATAAGGAACTCTTGTTTATGTTCAAAATAACAAGGGGATTTTTGCTTTGCCAATAATTTAAGTTTTACCATAAAGAACCTAGAAAATAAAGATTCACAGATGTCTTTTTTCATTATTCTACTAAGAACGTCCAAGAAAGAAATATTTTGTTATTCTCTCATTAATTTTTAGCCTCTGGGGGTCATTAAAATAATAAACGACAAAATTTTACCTAAGAAAAATGTTAAAAAAAATAAAAAAATTATTCTTTTCAGAAAAGGTAAATACATATAATGTAATAGACTTGTTGTTGCTTCTTTTAAGATATTCTTTATCCTCATACTAGTCAAAAAGGTATTTATTTTATTAAAAGTTCTATTGTCCGTCTTCTTCTGTTCAAAAAATATTTTACAACATTAACTTTAACAACACTTGGAATAATTTTCACAGAGCAAAATGTATATACTTTTGTAAATATATTTAAGATGTTATTTACATTTTATTACGAAGGTTAAACGAAAATAAATGTCACAAAAATTTTTTTAATTTATACTTTTCTTGCTTTTATGAAAAGAAAAAAAGTTTAGCAGTGAAGAAGATAAGCTTGACAGAGTGCACTATTATTTAACATTATTTGTCAATGGTCAATCATCTCACAAATCTGATCTCACATAAATTAAATTTAGTAAATTAAATTTTTGAGTGAAAATTATTAATTGGTTAATTAATCATTATACAATAAAATTTTTAATTTTTTTTTTACTAAGGGTTAAAATTAAGAATGTCTCTTGAATTTGTCCTTTTTTATTGATTTACAAATCTTGTCTATATAAGTATATAGGTCTTCTTTTTAGACTGTTTTTCAGGAAAAATGAAAAACCGGTCTATATGTTTTCTTTAAACGCCATCTTTTCGTCCTCCGCTAAAATATCTTTAACTAATGAACTGCCATATTACATATCATATATGACTAAATGGTATGGGTAAATCCTATATTGAAGTTGTCACCAAGGCGTCTTAAAAGTAGTTATAGTATCATAAATCGAAATAATGAAATCGGGTCCGATACTTCATTTATGAAACGTTGTTCTATTTAGTGCTTTTTTATATAAATTTTTACATATATTATATGACTGTATCTTTTATAATAGTTCCTCTTAAAAAAGTATAGCAATTATTTTCAACTAAACAATTTGGTCAGCACAAAAATTAAATTAAAAAGAAGGACCAAACTATCTATATCTGTAACACACAGTCATAATATTTTCTAAACTACATTTAAAAAAATGGTTCATCACAGTTAACTTAATAAAAAAAAAAAAAAATAAAAAAAAAATTATATAAATATATAAGAAAATATTATTGGCTAACGAAATAATTGTCGCTTAACAGTCGCGGCAATTTTAATGATTCCCAACGGAATGACCCATGCCATAAAAAAAAAAATTAATTTAATGAAATGAGTTTTTTGACATTGCTCTAGTTCAAGGATAATGGTATTAAACTTAACAAATGGAAGAAAATATTTTTCTTTGTAGAAATAATTTATTTTTATACATAATATTTATATATTTTTAATAAGGAAAAATATAATGAAGATTTGTGCTAATAAACTTACCTAAACAAATTTTGGGCAGGTTTTCTTTATAAAAGTTTGCAATGTCACTTTATTAGAATGGAACTAGAAATTTATAGGATTTATTTTGCAAAAAATTCTGGAAATAGCTTAAAAGAAGTCTTGGGCCATTTTAAGTTATAGCTATATGTACAAAGATTAAGTTTCAAGTTCATTAACTTCGCTCGGAACAATTTAATTTTTTTTTGTTAAATATGTATTAATGAAACATCTTAAATTATTTAACACTATTTCGAAACAAGTAAGTAAACATTTTAGTATATAACTTATAATGTTATATTAATAAACAAACATTTTTTGTAGAACTATAAAATTGTAAATACATACATACTTATATTGGATAACTCATACTTAATAAATAATTTTTGATATTTTATTAATGTGAATAAAAGGCAATTTTCTTAAAAGCTTCAAAATGAATTAAAGATTCTCTTTGGAACACCTTTAAAATGGATCTTTATCGTTTTGATACATATATTTAAGGATAATGTACGGTTTTTCTTTGTGTTTTATGCAATAAATTGTATAAAATATAAGCAGGAGAGGTAGTCATTAAAATTTTTTTTTTTTTTTATTTTTGTTTGACTTGTATTAATGTAGTAAACGCAAATAAGAATTTTCACATTTTCATAATTTTAATGATGATTTACAGTAAGTAACTTTAACGATATTCTGTGGAATAGAAAATGGTACGATTTTTTTTTTTTTAATTTCAACTCACTGTAAATTCCAAAAACAATGTTTCTTATTTGCATGCAGTTTTTTTTTTCAAAACTTTGAGTTCGAAATTTTTACTGCGGAGATTTTTTGATTTGTAAAGTTCCACAATCCACAATTTTGTACGGCTATTTACGTTAGTGTCGAAAAATTATTGAAAATTGCGTGTAATTACTAATAAAATTCAATTATCGCTGTTTAGTATAATTAAAAGAATTTATTTATTTCAAAAATAAAACAAACGCTTTTAGATCAAGTGGGAAAGTGAAAAAATGTTTTACACAAATGACGGCTTACCTTCAAAATAGATTGTGAAAATCCAAAATTTTGAAAGGCAAATAAATTTAATATTCCTACACCGCAATGAAATTCAAATTTTTAATAATGGTTTTAAAAGCTTTTAGAAAGCATTTTGTTTCATACTAATTTATGAACAGAAAAAAAATAATAAAAATTAAACTTTAAAATTAGGGGGATACATTGGTGAACCATTAATGTCATTAAGAATTATTTCACTTATTTTAGAGCTTTTCTAAGGGAATAAGAGAAAATACAATGGTTCTTTATCGCATTGTTATAAAAAAAATTTTGATCCTTTTTTGGTGGCTTTTCTTTATTTCTATTTTTTTTTTAAAAGATGAAAATTAATTCTCCGTAAGGAAAGAAAATTTATTTGAAAACCTTTAATGATAATTTCACTTTTTATAGAGAGTGAAAGGCAATAATAATAATATATTTTAAAACAGAAAAAAATTCCCGGAATAAAAATACCTATATTTTAGGTTTTAAGCAGCGCCAAAAATTTAAATTATACTTTCAAAATTTCTATTATTTGTAAATTTGGGAAATGTGACTAAAATTTAAATTGTGCATGTTTTAAGTGAATTATATAAATTATTATTTTTGCTGAACAATTCGTATAAATGTAGCAGATTTATTTTTTTTTTTATGTTTATATTGTATTTTTCAGCAAAAATATATATTATACTGAATAAAAATGTTATTTGCAATGCCGCAGGTGTTAAAACCATTTTGAAAATGTTGTATGTAAAAAGTCGTTGATTTGGAAGCTTTTTGTTGTTGAAAAATCGTGTTTTTTCATCAATTGTTTACAGCTTAATTTTGATGGAACAAACATGTACCAAAGTTTATTGTTATATAGTTTGTGATTTAATAGTAAAGGATAAGGTAGCATTCCAAATTGATTGTTATTTTTTGAAAGACACAACAATATTTTGAGTATTGAGTTTCTAAAATCAACATCAAAAATTAATTTAATTTTAATTTTAATCATTTACATACCAAAATTGCTACATTACATGCTGAACTAATGAAATTACATAATGGTATACTATTTTTATTTTTTTTATTTTATTTCTAGCCACATTATTTTATCGAAAAAAAAATCTGTTTTTCTTTTGATACATAAATGACAAGATGAATTATTATGCATTTTGAAAAATTTGTTTTTATATACTACTATAACTTTTTCTATATCATGAAAATATTTTGACATCGCTGTTATTTTTGGAAATTCAAAAATTTTCCAAAAATATTTTGTTTACAAACATTAACAGTAAAATCAACCATCCACCACATTACAAAAATTTAAATACATAAATAATTCATACTTTATTTTACTTCTATGAAAAATATCAACAAATGAATTTCGAAGATGATTTAGCACAAAAACTAAAGAAATTTTTTTTTTCTTATTACCATAAAAAAATACTTTGTATGCTTATGGTTTTATATGTAGTAGATATGTATTAGATATAAAATTAAAGTACATAGAGAATTTGTGTATTTTTATTTTCAACATAAATGTCTTCAAACACATATTTATTAATTTTTTTGGTATAAAAGCAAGTTTTGAATAATGTATATGTGAAAAAGTGTTTCAGATATTTTTCCATAGACTGTAAAAATTTTATATATTTTTAAATGTTAGAAATCTATAAAATATACTTTTTTTTACCTTAGATAAAGAGAACTATTTTCAATTAAACTTAAAATAATAACATATTAATAATAATGTTATAAAATAACAGGTTTTATTAATTAAATGAAAACTTTTAGGGACAATACTTTAATTTTGACAGATCACATCTACGAAAATCATCTAGATAGATTATTTGGCAACTACTGGTACATAATAAAAATTATAAACTTCTTTTTTAAATATAAGTTTATTAATATTTCATACTATTCAATGCCTCTTACCAAAAAAATAAAAAACATATTATGTATATATTCCAAAAGAATCCTTAATTTATACCACTGCTGAGGGCATCTAAAAAACAAGGAAAAATAATAAATTTGAAAATAACATTTTTTTTGTATGTATAATGTTTACTTCAAAAATGACTGGACAGTAATTCATATATTCTTGTTGGATGTTCGGTTTTTGCATTTGGTTTTATCTTAAGGTTCTTATTTTTTTTTTACTTTTCTGCACATAAAATATCATATAAAAAAAAACAGAAAAAACCTTTTTTTTTACTTTGAAATATGTAGTTGATTTAAGAAATACAAAGTTTCCCCAAATGATCATTTTTAGAAAAAAATTTTTTGGTGTATATTTGAAGAAAAAATAAAATAATAAAAACAAGATAAAGATAAATGCAAATCTTTATGAGGGTAAATCGAGCAAGATGAAAAATTTTTATATTATTTAAACGATTCTTGAACAAATTTTCTTTTATAAAAGTTATATGGTATAGATAGAAGAGCTGAGCTAAAAAAAAAAAAAAAAAAACAAAAAGTTTATTTATGGTTTATAGAAAATACTTTAAGCAATTCAAATGGATAAAAATCCTTGCAATATTCTTTTTTTTAAATTGCTTCAAATTTAAAATTATTAATAATGCTAGAAGGAATTTTCAATGTAATGTACAAGTACATAATTCTTTAAAAAATTTATAACCAGAATTTTTTCTATTCTCTTTATGTTGAAGTGAGATTTAAATCAAAGGATTATGTGATGCACTATAAGATATGATCAAGTTATTTTGAGATAGCAGATTTTTTTCAGTTTTTGATTTAATTAGATTATTAAAATCAATAGTTTTTTCTCACAATTTAATATAATTTTAGAAACGAATTTATTGCGATAAGCTTTTAGTGTGGAAACATAGAAGATCTTAATTGTAATAAACCTAGAGACCGAAACTATTAACGTTAAATTGAATTGAAATAAATCAGAATAAACACTGAAAAGTTCAAAAACGTTGAGCTTTAAGTTTAAGCTTAAACAAAAAATATATCTTGATTTTCTTAAATATAATTCTTATCAAAATAAAATTCATAAAAAATAATAGATATTAGTTAAAAATTTGGCTTTCACCATAATTCCAATATTATTAGAAGGATTAATCTATATATAATATTATGATGTAGTATACACAATTGGGGCGACAGCGACAACGACAGCGATAGCGACTATCAAAAAAAATAGAAACCATGTATTTGTATGAGAATGAACACAATTGAGACGACTGGCGACAAACGACATTGTCGCCTAGCGACAAATTAGAAATGTTTTATTTTGTCGCCGGGCAACAACGACTTCTATATATTTTTTTTATTTATTTTTCTATTTGTTTATTTTTTTCCTGCTTATTTATTTTGTCGCCGTCGCCGTAATTGTGTTCACTCCAGTGACATCGCTGTCGTTGGCGTTGTAGTAGTCGTTGTCGCCGTCGTTGTCGCCCCAATTGTGTTTACTCCTTTAGGATGATTAATCTAGTATCTTTTCAGATTATTGTACATTTCTTACTTTTTTCCAATGAAAAGAGTGTTATTCAAATAATCGCTAATTTTGTTCATACATTTTTTTCTTAATATCAGTGAAGATTTTCCATAATGTAAGTGAAGATTTTCCATAATGTAAAGCTAAAGGCATTTCTAATTAGATTTTTTCACAAATTTTTTTCAGTGTCGGCTTCATTAATTATGCTAAAATGATTTTTAACATTTTTTAGTAATTCAAGTCTTAAAAACATAATGTTTTTTAAAGAAAATTATTAATTAAGCGTAAAAGCTGTTCTAGGCATTTTTTTTTCTGGATAAAAAGTTGCGTTAGCTTTAATTATTATTGGGTCATCATTTACCTATCTTAAAAAAAATTAAAATGAATAATTACTTACCATTAAAATATATATTTTTTTATAGTTTTTAGTGTCTTATTGTGCCTTACAGACATTATATATTATTTTTTTTATTATTATATACATATAATATTTAGAGATTAAATCAACCTTATTAAATTTTTATAATAAATTATTTATGTATGCAAATTATAGTCTCAGACTTTGTTTTAAAAATTAGCAATTATAACAAAAAAAAAACAGAAAAAAAAAGAAAAAGAAAAGAAGAACTTGCCATTTGTTAATGCTACTGCTTATTATTATCTTTTTTTTTGTTTGCAACAAAACGTGCCAAAGCGACCACACAAAAAGGATGAAAAACATAAAATGTTTAAAAAAAAATACAAAAAAAAAAAAGAGTTTACTATATGTACCTACGAATATATGTACAAAAAAAAAATTTAAATAAATCTCAATTTTCTTGGCTTAAAATTACTTTAACATGAAAAAAAAAAAAAAAACAAGAAGAAAAATTGAAAATTACTTTAATATCCTTCTTCACTTGTCTGTTTTCTTTTTATGTTTTATTTTTTTTCTGAATAAGTATATAAACAAGTGAATTTTAAAGGTGTAAATATTCTCTTTATCGCGGTATTAAATTTCTTCAACTTTCTCTGCAAAAGGTTAGCAATTATTTTTCAATTCGATGCATGTTTTTATAAACTTATGTTTTTTTTTTTTGTGTACATCCAGAGGTGATTAACGAAAAATAGTGTAAACTCAGTTTTCACTCAAAAATATCAGAATTTTCTTATGTAAAATATTTGCAAAATTGTTTTTATTTATTTATTTTTATTTAATATTATCTACGAAAATAAAAGAAAATAATTGAAAGAAAATTTTTACAAATTCTTGGCTAAACAAATCATAAATATGGAAACGTATTATACTATCTGTACCAGCCCAATTAAAACTAATTTTTATTTTTGTTTCTTTTCATCTCAAAATTTCGTTGGTGACTTTTTGTTTTCATCATGATCTTCTAAAAAGAAGTTGATAGGTACTCGCCTACTGTACATGGGTTAGTAAGTAGGTATAAGTTCATATACATATAATTGTGATAACCGATTATTTGAAAACTAAATAGCATTAAACAAAAAAAAAATAATTTATTCTATAAACAAATCAATGTAAACATATAGCAATCAAAAACAAATATTTTTTATTTTATGTAGAAGGGTCCATATGAAAGAATGAGAAATTGGTTTATTTATTTCATCAATATTAAATTAATATCTTATAGTTTACTAGACCAAAATAAAAAATGTCAACATTTTCTTTTAGGTACGCACTAACATATTGAGACATTTTGAGACAGCATTGCTAGGAGTTGACATTGCTTTGCTATAAATTGTAGTTATTTATTCTTTGTTTATTAATTCAATTTGAAAACTCTTTAAATGTTTTCAATTACAAAATTTTTCGTTTATTTTAGAACTATAATTTTAATACCATTTTTAAATTTGACATTTAAAAAATAAATTATTTAATTTTACGAATTTTATTAAGTTTAACATAAATTCTTAACGATTGCTATTTTTGACTTCATTTAAAAATATACTACTTTATCGAAAACATGAAATTAAAATTATAATGAAATATTTTTATTTTAAGAACTTTTTGATTATGTCTTGAAATTATTTTTCATTTTTTTTTTTATATTTCGTTCATTCATTATCGTATACAATTTTCTCACGAAATTATAACAGTGGAAAAATAAGTTTTTATTTTCTTTGCAACTGGTGCACCACTTATGTATTACTCGTGATTTTAAAAAAAATTTACATTACATTTTTTTTGTTATTTTTTTTTGTTATTTTAAACTTAATTTTTATCTGCAATGCAGGACATTGGCATCAAGACTTTGATTTTCTTATAAAAGGGGGAAGGAACGAAAAACTCTATTCCATTTTATCTTAAGGGAAAATAATTTTCTTTTTATTAGTTTACATAAATTTACGAAAACCTCACGAAAGAAATTGTTATATTATATATAGTTTTTAAATGTTAAAATGAAAATGAAAATTTACTGTCTTGTCTTATCTAATATTAAATAAAACTTATTTTTTTTTTTTTTGCACCTGAATAAGAAGAAAGTAATGAGTTAAAAAAAATGTTAAATTATAATATTTTATTTGTAACTATTTTTTGAAACAGCCTCTTGAATTCACAACAAACTAAACATTTGAAAATCATTACGATACAATTTGAGTTTGATATACAAAGCTGGAATTCCTATTAGAATCTTTAAATATCGTAGGAGTTTAAAATGCATTTTGTTGAAAAACACTTTGATCAAATATCTAAAAAAAATGGCCCAAACAAAAATTATCAAAATCAGTCCATAAATGTCGCCTGTAGAGCAAAGGTATTTAAGGAGAAAATTAGCAGCTTTATCTAGATGGTATATTTAATATTGAGTTTCTTATACGAAATTCAGATAGGTACAGTAATGATTTTTTCCAAACCTATCTGTACTTCCTTGCATTAATAATGACACCTTATTTGTAAATATAGTATGGCAGAAAGTTTTCCTTCTTAACCTCAAAAGCAAGTTTTCTATATAAGCAAATTTAGTGCACAAAATAGAAAATTTCTGTAAAAATTTTCTATATTTCATCCGGAAAGTAAGTGTGTAGGTAAAGTGAGGATGAAAAATACCAACAAGATTAATGGAAAGCAAAAAAAAAACCAGATTTTATTTTTATTTTATTCAACTTGGAAAATTTTTTAAGAATTAATTTTAAAAAGGCTGAAATGAACGTGCAAATGAATTTTAATGAAATTTTGATTGAAATTAAAGAAAAATATTAAAATTTTAAGACTTTTTTTTTTTTAAAAGATAAAATCCTGTACTTACCATAAATTAAAATTTGATTTATTATATAAAATATATAAGGTAAAAATATTACAGAGAAAAAGGAAAATGTTTTTAATTCCGGAAAGAAATGTACATTTAAAGAAAATTGAAGGTAATTTACAAAAACAAAATAAATAAAAGTTTGCTTTAAGTAATAATATGTATAAAATTTAATTTAAAAAGGAAAATTCAAATATTTCGTAAAAAAAAAGGGATAAATATTTTTTTTTTAAATCATATAGGTGGTAAAATTTCTAAAAAAAAAAATATTGATTGTGACGATGGCGTCCCAGAAACTCAAAACATGTATGTACATCTATTTTTATTTTTATATATATAATTTTCAGATTTCTTGTTCTTTGTTAAGACATTATAAGTTTGATTTTTCTTTTTTAAGTTTGAGTTATTGAATATTGACACTAAATATATGATATTTGAGTGAACTAATAATTTTGGCTGAACTAATAATTATCTTTGCCATTCGAAAATAATTTTAATAGTGGTTTCCGTAGTTAAATACAAAATTTAAAAACAAACAAATTGTTGTAACATTTAAACATTCTAAGAGATGAATTAAATGTAACTAAAAGTATATAAATATATAAAACTTGAAAATATTAAATATTCTATGGAGACAAATTAAATGTTACTAAGTTTATAAATATATCAATCTTGGTAATATTATCAAATACATGCATATTGAAACATTCGCATAGGTACAGCTGATTATTTGAGTACAATTTTGTTCAGAAAGATATGTTATTCAAACCTAAAATTACTTTAAAATGAAACTTTTTTAGTATCCTATCAAATTTTTTTTTATTGGGATTAGCAAATCAAATTAATCTATTTTTTGTTTTTCTTTTTAGGTAAGTCTGAAATGTGAACTAATTAAAAATTGATCAACTTAACAGATAAATTTTTGTGAAACAAAACGTTTAAAATGAATGATGCAAATTATAAGGTAAAACTAATGCTATGGCAATTTTTTTATTAAAGTGGGGTTAGGTCGTCTTGAACAGATGAACAGAAGTTGTGAAATGAATAAGAAATTTAAAATGAAGCGTATAGAAAATGCTAGTCATAAGGCTTTACACCTACGATTTTATAAAAAAATTTCAAGTTCTAACGAAATTATTTTTTATGAATCCAAAAAAGGAAAAAGTTCATTAAATGGAAAAAAAAATACTCAAATTCATGCCCTATGTTCAACAAAGGCCCTATTGTGGATATAGATACTCATAGACCATTGTTTCGGGAACTTCGCTATATCAAACAACTTTAAAAATGTATGTTCTTAAATTTTTCTTAAAACTTTTATGCAGGATTAAAAAAATATTTAATTTTCTCTCTATATAATTATTGAATTTATGAAAACACAGTAATTTATATAATTTTTATTGCGAAACTATTTTTTGGTATAATCAAAATATAATAATTTGAATTTTAAACAATAAATTAGAACGAAATTAATCTCATTTAAATTTTAAATCATCAATTTACAAGGATCACAAGCTACGTTTATAATAAATGAAAATTATTTTATAAATAATTTATTTTAATTTGAAAAAATTGAACAACATTTTTTTTTTGTGTATATATGCTATAAATTTAAATTTAAAGCTGATTTTCAGTTTTTAAGTAAAATAACTCGAAACATATATATGTACTTACATATTAGTAAAAAAAATATTCAGAGGGTGGGAAACCGAATACATACTATTTTAATTTAAAAATGAAATATACATTTTTATAGTACGTGAAATTCTTGACAAAAAAAAAACGAAACACATAATATGTTGATTTATGCTCACAAAACATGCTTTTCATTATAAGTTAAATTTTGTTTTTATTCTAGCCAAATACATATTTATTTCATTTTTATACCTATGACAATAGTATTTTTCATAAAAGCATAGAATTTTGCTAAAAACCCTAAAAAAATGAAATATATAGAAAAATTATTAAAAAAAAAAAAGTTTAATAAAACTAAGATCTTTTCATAATTACGCACTTATTTTTAATTTCTGCAAATTGAAAATAAAATTTCGTTAAAAATTAATAAAAGAGCAGATCAACTTAATATGCAAAAATAATTGTTATTGCGATATGTACATATTTAATTTAAAAATCATTTCGAAGCATAATGAATCCAGCCACATTGATTCAAGATAAGGTTCAGAAACAAACAATAAATTTAGTTATTTAAATAATTTCATAAATTAAAATATTGCGTTCTGATTGGCATGACCTTTCATATTTTAGAAGCGCTTTCACATTATTTCAAATAGACTTAGGTACATAATGTACATAAATATGTCATGTAAGAAATAATGTTATTGAAAATTTTGCTTTCAGAAATCAGTTTTAACAAATAGTAAGTACTCCATCCAATCTTCCTGAAAACTTCTAAACGACCATATTTTATTTATTTATTTCAAAATTCTTATATTAATCAGGCTTATATAGCCCATTATGATCTTATGTGATATTTTGATGGTTTTTTGAGTTTAGTTAACTAAAATTTGTTCAAATTTGTTATTTTTTAAATTAAGTTTTATCATGGCAATAAAACTTACTTAAAAATTACACTTCCAATATAATTTCGATCCTTTCTATACTATCATCCATAGTCTTTATTTATCTTATATTTGACTATTAAATTTAATACCGTTAATGAATTAAAGATACATTTAATTAACATGCCAAGTTAAAAATAAATTTAATTTTCCTTTATAATTTGGCGAAAAAAAATTCTTAAATCTGGAGCAATAAAAATCATGATAGGAAAATTAACTTTTCTATTTCATATTAATATTGCGCACAAAAGGGCCCTAATTAAGATTTTTCTTTTGTAATTCTGATAATTAATTCTTTACAACACCTTTTTTTGTTGTATTTTCTGATCTTTTATTAAAATAAGAATGAAATACCTTTTTGAATAATTAATGAAATTATATATTATTTTGATCAATAAAATAAATGTTTAACCTCACCTTTATGGCATATAATTAAAATTTACCAAAACATGTACATAAAAAGTTAATGAAAAACTTAAATAAAACCTAAGCATTAAATTTTTAGTTTATCAAAAATATTAAACTCAGTGACAGTAATATATTTATATTTTATTAATGCATTATACCAAAGTAATAAGTATTATGATATTATGTATAAATAAGATTAACTGAACCATCAATATTACATAAAAAAGTTCTAAATATTATTTATCTATCAAATAACTGGATCAAATTCGATCATTTTATGCGAATTTTCGCTTTCCCCAAGAAAAAACTTAACGTTAGACTTTTTTTGGACTTCGAAATTAATTTCGTTGATCGCATTTGACTCCAAAAGATCGTACTGAAATATTTATTATTTATAAATGGAATATCACATAATCTGTCAAATTTACTAAAACAAAAAATCGAATACAATCAATGCAATGATTTTTGATTTAATTTATTCTTAACATATAATTGTTATTAAATTCGTCACTGAATAAATAACATTATCTGTACGAAATATTTTTATTTCTCGTAATATATGAAGCTTTAAATTTGGTAGTACATACATATGTACAGTACATATATATTTATATTAATACTCTGAATTATCCTTTTTAATCCCTTTTCGTTCTTATTTAAAATGTTATACTCACACTCTTGGAATTCCAACCTGTTTGAAATTTGAAATAAAATACTAAATTTTCGCGGTCTAATACACTGGTACAAAAATATATATATTAATACGTGTATGTTGTATACGTAATTCGTATATAAAAATATTGTAATTTTTTATTTTATTTTAATATTCATTTTCTTTATTTAAATAATATTAAACAATATATTTGCATGTAAGATTTAAGTAAATAAAATAAACAAAAAAACAAAATAGTTTCATTTTTATTATTTTAGTTGCCTAGTCTGAGCAAAAAGGATAAATAAAACATTTTTTGGGTGGTCTGAATTAAAGGACAGAATATTAAGTACCTATACTTTAAATGTTGATTGTAAAACGGACAACAGAATCAAAGAAATAGTATTGATAAGCTTTATTTTGGTTATTTTAATACTATATAGTCAGATTGTCTTAAATTTAAGAAATTTAGCTATAGATTCTACAAAAATTCTGTATTTTTGGTGAAGTAAACGGAAATACCAAAAATGATATGATACGAAAAAAATCTTGAATTTAAATTCTACATCACATAACATTTAAGATTAAATGTATCTTCTATTCTATACGATGGGAAAATTTTTTGTGAAAAATTAATTATTAAATAAGAATATTATATTATAAATTCTAAATTGTTGTCATATTCAGAAGAAGTCAAGCACTTAATTTATTTGAACCTTTTTTTTGAGTACATACATACCTATATTATATATGATATTATTTTCTAAATTTAACAAAAATATTACATTTAATATAAAATTTGTTGTTAAATATTTGTGAATAGAAAATTGTATGCTTTGTTAAGCAATAAAAAGTGGAAATATAGGTAGGTATATATTTAAGATATAAAAACGCAATTTTTGGTTTTTATTATTCATTCATTAAAAAAAAAAAAAAAATAGAAACAAAATTTTGTTTGAAACAAGGTGGGTGGATTTATTAGAAACTTTACAACCATTCTATACTGTACATAATATTTATGTATACAAAATTATATATAGAAATAATGATATTTTTGGGGAATTATAAAATAAGTGGGTAGGTAGTCCAGGTTGAAAAAGGTAAATTTGTTATATATTTAGATATGTCGTATATGCATGTATAGTTGTATAAAGAAAACGAGTTTGAATTTCATCAAGTCGTATAAATATCTAATAATAAAAAAAGAATAACAAAAATTATTGCAAAAAGTAAATATATATAGAAGAGACAAATTTTTACGATTGCAAAATGAAAGTTTTTTATATATTTTATTTTTATATGTTAATATTTTATTTTATTATTACATTTTTACTTAAAAAAGATTTAATTTTTTTTTTTATTTTTTTATTTTTATTTTCAATTTTATGACAATATTGTTAGACTTTAAAAATATTTATACTTGCATATGATTTTATATTAGTCTAGGGAATATTATTTAGGGTTTTTAATTCTATATTTTAGTTATATTATCGAATGAAAATTACTGTCAGTCACATTAAATATATTTAAATATTAATGCCATAAAGTTAAGAAAATTTTTATGATAACATTTTTATTTCGCTTCTTTTTTATGCATTTTTGAATACGAATTTATTTATTTTGTAAGGTACAGTCTTCGAGTTGTAATATCTAAAATTGTATAATGAATCAACATAACAAGAAATGTATAATACGGTGCAATTTTTCTCTAAAAGGCAATGTTTTGAGCAATGTGTAGCCACCAAATATGACCCAGCAATGTTTTTACAATAGCATTGCTCGAAACTATCTGGCGTGAAGAAGTGTTTGTGAGCGTAGAATTCGACTTGCTTATAGAAAAAAATAAAAAAAAATAAAAATTAAAAAAAATAAGGATTCGACGTTACTTAAATAGACGAGAGACACTTCGTAATTTAAGTAATGAGTTAATATGCCTGAAGCGTGACTTCGAGTATTTAATTAACAAAATAGGTCGGAATATTGCCAAACAAGGCAGAGTGATGAGAATAGTATAGTACCAATTACCACAAGCTTGGCTGTCACTCTACAATTTTTGTCAACTGGAGGCTCATACAAGTCTTAAATGTACTTATTCAGGGAGTCACTCAATATTTCTAGAAATCAAAATACTCCAGTGCTTATTTCTTCGGAAAAACTTTATCTATCTGATAGAAATTTTTAATTTTTCTGCAAAAAAAAAAGAAAAGAATTTTACATTAATTTTACTTTTAAAACAATTAATTCTAAAAAAAAAAAAAAATTTTACTTTTTTACATTATAAAATTGACACTTATTTAATATCTAATTTGCATGACAAAAAGAAAAATTCAACGATCTTACTTACGATTTTACTTTCTTTCAAGTTATTTTCAGTAAAAATAATAATATCATCAAGAATAAGAAAATTTTGATGTTTTTTTTATTTGTATAGGTATACAAATAAATAAAGAAAAATTTTCACCTATTTTCACTTTTATGATTTTGAAAGTAAAATTATCGCATTCATTTAATGAAATGAAAAATTTCTAAATAAAAATTCAATTTTTTTTTGTTTTCTTTCTTTTAAATAATAATAAAATTAGTAACGGTGAATGAAAATTATACAAAAAACACAAGGAAAAAAGGGAAAAATAATTTTTCTCTGTTTTTTTTTTTTATAACCTTATAACGGTAATATTGCGTTTATCAGGGAAATTACAGCAACAAAAAGCTATCAATAAAATATAATTCTTTTTTATTTTTCATTTTAACTAACTGAGATTTCCATGGATTTTTATTATAATTTTTTTTGTTATTTAAAAATAAAAAAAAAAAAAAAAAGGTAGGAAAAATCTTTTTTATTAATTCAAAATAATATATATAGGGATGACGGTGAAAAATGAAAATATTTGTAGGCTCCGAAGAGAGTGCTCGTAAAAAGTTTTCATTGAAATTTTATTGCAATTGCTTTTTGCTGTTATTACATTTTATTTTTTTTTTCTTGTTTTTTCGTTTTTAACTTTTTATGATTTTTTACGTTTTTTTTTTTTTGTATTTTTTTTTCGTGTTTTTCTTAAAATGCGAATTTTATGTAAATATTTAATTTTGTACCTGTATGTACCTCCTGCTAAGTCATAAAGTTTCTCAAAGCTTTATCAGTTTTTTTTTTCTTTGTTGTTGGTTGTTGAAGAGAAAACTGTATGGATTGGGTTTTAGAAAATTAATTTAGTGTAAGATAAATTGTATTTAAGGGCTAGTCGATGCCGGCTCCAACTTTGTTCTAGGCTGGTCTTTATTATTAAGTTTTATGGCTTTTAGTTCATGCAAACGTCACATATAAAAAAACAATTTCACTTTTTCTCGAATATTTCAATTTTCCGAGCATCTTTTCCAATTTATCTTTTCTTAAAAACCTTAATCCGCCTATTACAATTATTTAAAAAAAAAAAATCGGTACAGTTGTTCCTTAACTTAAGCACCTATTTAGAACTTCACATATTTTTCATATTAAAGGGGTCTAAAAAAAATTAACTAACTAGGATTGAGGGTTAAACGATTGAAAATCCCTGGCAATAGCTTTTAAATTAACCATTTTAAATATTTAAATATTTCACAATTTATTGAATAAATTATATAATTTCAGATCCATAAAGTAAAGAATTATATTGCTAACTTCAATGTTCAATGTTCACAAAACTGGCTTAAAACTTTTATGGCATAGATTCTAATATTTATGTTACTTTAATTAGATTACTTTAATTACATCAATTACTTTAATTAGATATCATAAATTACACTTTAAATTTTTTGCTTTTGATCGCGTCCTGGAGGATCCTTTTTAGGTTAAGATCCATTTTTTTAAAGTTCATAATACACATTTTATAAAATAAAAATTAAAGTTTCCAAATAATTTAATTAACAACCAAAAATAAAATAGTACAATAAAACTTTTAACATTATCTACAATTAAACCATTTTCCGGTCCTTATTAAAAAAAAAATCTGTAAACCTATTATTTAAATTTAACCTGAATGCTTTATTTGAAAAATTTTTCACAGGAGCTATTTTAGCATTCAAATTAGAGTCAAAAATCAGTTTTCTTCTAAAACAAAAAAAAAAAAACAAAATAAAGAGAACCTAATTTTCATTCATAATAAAATTTTACTATCGTAGAAAATGGAAAATGTTTTGTTATGTGATGTAATGTTATATTTTCACAAAATTAGGTCGCGTTTTGATTTAATTTAGATTTTTTCATTAACGCACTTGTTTTAACAGAATTAAATCTATCACGCACGTAAATAATAGAATAATAGTAAAATAAACATTTACTATGTTTATACATATAATAATATATATTTTGTGTATTTTACTTTCATAATATAGCTAATATTTTGCTTTTACATTTTTTACGTGCGATATCTACTTAAACTTTATAATTTTATTCTCGTATAAAATTCTAACAAAATGTTTTAGATACATGTAACAAAATGTTTTAGATAATGTTTGCGCTATATTAAGGATTCAACGTTAATCTAAAGAAGCGTGCTCAAAAAGTCGCAAAAATTTATTATTATAATTCAAAAATTTATTCTACATACAACATTTCAATTTTTTAATTTTAATTTCTTTTTGACTAGTTTATGAATTTAATTTCCAGTTTTTTTTTTTTTTTTAATAAAATTGATAATTTAATAATAATTAAGTATTTTTTTCCAAACTTTAATTATAGCGATAATAAATTATATTATTTTAGATTGCAAATAATTTGAAATATTTTCTTTCAACGCAGAATATTTTCTTTCTTGACTTTAAGAAAATATTGCATTTTCCTTCATTTTTAGTGATTGTCCTTGACTATCATCATGAATATATAATCTCAAAAGCTCACAGTTCTTATTAATATTATTATTATTATTGTAAATATTATCCAAGAAAACGATGAATGAATACAAATTACTTCTTTCTTTCAAAGAAGTATATTAATGACATTGAAAGTAATCACTTCAAGGATTTATTATTATATATTAAAAAGGATAAAATGAAAATTTTTATAATTGATCATATAATCAAAATATATTTAAGACAATAACATTAAAAACCATATCTTTATTGAAGGCTTTAATTTTTCATTTAGATGAGGAAAAGTAAATTTTTGTTAATTTGACGAGGAAACATTTAATTATCGTTATTATAATTTTGAAGTTTAAACAGATACTGCGTATTTTTTTTTTCTTAATTTATTTAGGAACATATAAAATTTTAATGAGAGTAATCCAAATGTCAAAAATTTGTAATGTCACAATATACCCACTATATAAAATTATACTTTATATATTGAAACTAAAATTTCATATCACCGATGAAATCGCAGTCAGTATATATTATATACTTTGATTTTGAAGGAAAATTATTATTTATATCTAATTATAATTAAGAATTCAAAAATTTGTTTTTAATTTTCCAATCCTATATATTCTTGCATGCCCTTGCATATTAAATAATTTTCAAAATTATTCAATGAATCATAAAATTTTTATTTATTTAAAGTTAGATACAATCCAAACTTTGATAAATTCATTTCACGAAAAAGTCTTGTAAAAATTTACGTGAATGTTATTGTTAGAATTTTCCTCCCTTTTTTATAAAAAAAAGCAAAAAACTTTATTTGATGCCTTACCATCATCAAAAAAATTCACATTTATCAAAGTTTTTAGCTGACACTAAGAAATTTATCATTTCATCCGCGTGCAACACAGTATAATAAATAAATAATAAAAATTAAAGGGGGGAATTTTATATAATTTAGAAGAAAAAAAAAATCCATAAAGAAAATTTATATATATACATTGAAATGAAAATTTTCATAAGGGCAAAATTAAAATTACAAAGAATTTTCACACCTCACATTCCCCAATACATTAGTTTTAATTTTAACTGAATTCTTGTTAAAATAATTACAAAAAAAGTCGTGATATATATAATAAAATTTCTTTAATATACCTTCTGACATTACTGAATATCTTAGAATAAAATTCAACATCTTAATCTTAATGACAAACTGTAGAGACAAAAATTCATAAGTTTTCTCAAATTTTATAATGCAATTGTAATTGTATATGTTCATAAGATACAAAAAATTTTCACTATAATAATAAATGAAAGAAAGTTAATTTATAGTAATAATAAAACACTTTTTTATGATTATACATATATGATTATATTTTATAAGGAATACATAACGTTCAAAGAAATTATCTGTACAAGTTTCACTCAAGAAAAATCTGGAAACGTCTACCTGGATAGAAAGTCCTTGCACTATTTGTTTAAAAATACAGTGATTGAATGAGTTTTTAAATCGTCTTACTGAATGCGAATAGAGTATGTACATCCTACTAAATAAGAAGCAAGTTATAAAACAATTTAATACTTCTTTTCTAATCGAATCAAAACTCTGTAAAAAAAATTAAAATGACGTTTGATGTATTTTGAGTAAAAATTATTCTAGAAAATATACATTTTCTATAATAGATTTCTTAATGAAATGGTTTTTATTGCAAAACAATTTTTAAATACAAAAAAAAACAAAAATTAATTTTAAAATAAAACTGCAAAAATAACTAAAACATTAATAGAAGAAAATAACTTGAATAAATTTTGAACAAATTACTGTAATTTTAAGAAGGAAAAATGAAAAATCTCAAATCATATATTATTATAAAATTCGCGAAAATTACACTGTTTTATTTATTTAAGGCGGTATATTCTATTATTTTCCTCAAATAGTATAAATTTTTCCTTATATACATTTGTATTTCATTAACTATATACATATATATATATATATATATATATATATATATATATATATTTGGATTTATAGAAATACATATAAACAAGTATGTATTATATGTATGTGTTAACTAAGGCACTTTTAGATCCTTTATTGTTTTTTGTATATAGCGTGAATGATAGTAATACTGATAAAAAAAAATTAAGGAAATGAAAAATAATGCTTCGAAAGCAATAAACATTTAAGTTGATTTTTCCTCTTCGAATTAATGTTAAATTTATATTAATTAATTATATAATTTATCTTTTTTAATATATTTTTTATTATCTCTTTTTTTTTTTTGGAAAATTCCTTCTTTTTTTTTTACATTTAATTACAAATTGAATAATAATATTTGAATTATAATAAATTTTAATTAAAATTGTTAAAGAAAAATTGGTAGAAGGAAAAAAAAAAAAGAATTGTGATTTTCCAATTGAATGAATTTTCATTTGAGTGTAATAAATTTTGTGTTTTTTTTTTTTTCTTATTTTACTTATTTGAATTTTAAAAGTTTATGTCTGGAAAAGTTATTCGAATTGTAATATGTATTTAAAATATTGAAAATTTTCTTTGTTTCTAAGATCATTGTTTTATGTTTGTTTTTTTTTTTTTTTTTTTGCAAAAGTCATGAAAATTCAAATTTTTCATTGGAGTCATTCAATATGATTATTAATATTATTCATTGGAGAATGACAGCTTACATATTCGTATATAGCAAAGAACAGCAAAGAAAATCGTAATAAAAGTATTCGAAAGATAGATTTTTTTTTTTTGAATTGAGGAGAAAATTTTAGTTTGATACCTTTAAAGTTGTGAAAAACAATTAAATAAAATTTTCTCTTTAAATTCATATTGAATTCAATAAAAATTCAAAGGACTCTATTCTGTTTAGGTACTTCGGTATTTCAAAGATTCTAGTTTATAAAGTTTGGAAACCCTGAAATGAAAGAAAAATTAATCTTCAAATATTATATTAATAATATTCTAATAAACTTCTATCAACTTTATAAATATTATAAAAAAAAAATTCATCATATTATATATGAATCAAGTTCATTTTAAAGTACGAATAAAAGAACCTGAAACAAAAAATTTTCAATAAACGTAATATTTGTATTACGAATGATGACAACTTTCAATTTTCCAATATTTGGGTCTAGAGGAAAAAATTGGATTCACCTTTTGTTAAACAGGTTTTGTTTTCTTTAACATTCGAAAGAATCCAGAAGACAAGAATTTACAATATTCGAAATAAATAAAAAAAACCGTGTTCTGAATAAAGATTTTCCTTTTAATTTACTCCAAAAGTTTAAAATTATATATTTTTGTAACACGTTAAATAATTTGTTCTTAAAAGCTTTTCCTTTTTGATTAATTTGGTATTCTGTTTTTTTTTTTTTTTTTTTTTCGTTTTTATTATTGTTTTTCCTTTTTTTATTATAAGTAAGAATAATTTGAAGAAAAGAAAAATTAATTTAAAATACTTTCTTTTATAAAATTGCTTTCACATCAGTTTGTGACAAAAAATCATTTAATTCCTTTTATTGACTTGGATGAGAGATTAAATTGAAAAATTCTTTTCATTTTTTATTTTTTATTATTTTTTTTTTTTCTTAAATATGTTTATGTTTAAGATATAATTTTATATTATTTAATAAAATTCAAACACTTGGAAAAAATTAATATTTTATTGAGAAAATAATTTAGATAAGGAAATAATGGTTTGGAAATTATAGTTAGTATAATAAGTAGATTTATATTCTCACTTTTATTTGGTTTTAAAGTCTATTAAAAAAATAAAACTACATTTATTTGAAACAATTGAGAAATTTTAGAATCATGCTGGAAAATGTTTCTACACGTTGTATTTAATTTTATGGCAGGAATTTAACCCTTTTTTTGTTTCTATTAGATTTTAATCGATTGATAATGCGATGTTCTGGAATATTATCCCTAATGTGGAACGAACATCTAAAACTTGAAATCGTCTCAAAAATATATTTCAATTTATTTATAAAGCTTCTATCTTTAAAATTATTATAAATATATGTATAAAAATAAAGTGTTTCATAAAGTGCCGTTTGATTAAGTGAAAATAATATAATGAAAAATGCGAAATGAAAAACTTATTTCTGTAATTTTTATTTAAAATAATTTCCGTTTTTAAAAAAATTATGCATTTAACAAACATTTTTTTAATTTGGAACTAGCTAATTCCTCATAACCTTATTGATTTACTTCTAATATTAAAATAATTTTTGTTAATCAAAATCAAGAATTTGAACTGAGCCAATGTTATTTATTTAAATTAAAATTATACAGGGCAACCCATCTTACAAGTTCCATCTGAGAATCAATACTAAGATATCATGTTCTTTTCACTTCAATTATTATATAAAAGAAACCTATATAGAGGGGTATTTAAAAGCGATTAACATTTTTTTTCCTGTATTAAAAGAATTTAATAAAATATTGATGATATATATTTAATTTTTTTTTGTTTCTGTAATGAAATTTTTCTACTTGGAAAATTTAATATAAAAATGAAGAAAAAAAATTCTAGAAATATGAAAGAAAATGAAAAGAGTTTCAAGAGAATTAAGGGACATTTTAATATATTTTTTATTGAGATAAACTGCATCAGGTGCATTTTCAACAAGTTCCCTCTATAATGCACTTTAAAAAAACTATTAAAATATTATAGAAAAACTTGAGGCCAGAAGGTGAATAAAACCGTCAGGATTATAAAAATGTAATTTGTATTTGTTTTTTTTTTTTTAAATAAATTACAACGAATAGCAAAATGTTGAAGCTTGCACTTAAAATATTTTTAAAATGTCATTAAAAAACATTTTGTAGTGAAGTATAAACTTACTTAATTTTTTTTTAAATAATTAATACGTTAAATACAAATTTGTTCGGAATATTTAAAATAGCCATCTATCCGGGAATAAAAGTCTTAATACGCAATATTAAATGCCTAGTGTTTAAATAAGTATATCTCAGATTATTGTGAATGACGGGGCCGTATTCACGAGGCGTAATAAAAAACTAAAAACATTGATTTTATATCGATTGTTAAAAATAATGTCAAATCGTTTTATAAGAATGGGTTAAAAGTCCTATCACTTGGATGAACGAAAAACTGACTCTGTCGTGTCTGTTTTGCTTTCGAAATTAACGCTAGAATTTTGCCAGAGTTAAGATGATACGGGAAATATTCAAATAAGGGACTGTTCACATATTACGTAACGCTTTTTTTGCCGTTTTTTAACCCCCCCCCCCCTCCCCCATAGTAACAGATGGGAACAAATTCCGAAGACCACCCCCCGCCCCAGAAGAATAACGTAACAAAAGTTAAACACTTTTTAAATTACTTTTTGAACAATTTTTTTATTCAAATAAACAAAAAAAAATTCATTATAACTTAATTTTTTTTTTGCGTGCATTAATATTATATTTTTTTAAATTTTTTTTATAAAAAGGAGGAAATTTGGTTACATAACATTTTTATAAACACCCCCCCCCCCGCCGTAACAAACCGTAACAAATTTTCAAAGCCCCCCCCCCCTAAGCCGTTACGTAATTTGTGAACAGCCCCTAATTGAAAAAATTTGACTTTGAAGTCTTAAACTTTTCTTCATTTTTTGATTTCATCTAATTTATCGCCAATATTTATTTCGCCAAATCAACAAAAAACAATAAACACAAAAAAAAATATTGTTTTCGTTGGATTAAGTTAAATTTTTGATAGAACAAATTGATTTTAATTATTTTTTTAAATTTGTCCTATTGGTTCTATTGAGGATTAAGTTAAAATATTAATATCAATATTTTATGTATATTTTTTTAATAAAATATTTATTAACCAACAAATTTGCGATGATATGTTCTTCCGTTTGAATTCACAGGTTATATTCTTGTTTTTGACATAAAAGTTTTCACTTCCGATAGCCATAGGGCACCGAAACTTGCAACAATCACATAGTTTTTTATTATTAAATCTGTGTACATAAATAAAATATAAGAAAAATAAGCAAGCATTAAGAATATCAAATAAATGGAAACAGTGAAAAAATTAATATCCCTTTATATTATTGTATCTATTTGAAAGGATTATGGTTTTGATTTCAGTTTTTTTTTCAATTTGTTTTTATAATTATTGTAGGTATATCTGTAAAAAAACAAAGTTAACAAAAAACCATAATAAACTCTTTAAAAGAATTTATTGAAGCAGGAAGAATACCGTTCTTGACACACTGTTGGGTTTTTAGCTCAAGACTATTTATATATATTTACTGTCAAGACTGTATAATAAAATGTTAAAAATGTTTTTTATTAAAGAAAATGAAAGACATTTTATGGTTAAAGTTAACCATTTTATTTTCAACCTCAAATTTTTATTGAAAAACCTTTTCAATTAATTTTTTTTTAATATCTTCTGAGATTATTCAAAGACTCATCTTCGTTAATCATAAATTGTGTTTTTAATAGATGAGTTTTGGAGAAAAATAAGAGACTATTATAATACGCATAGTATGAATGTATATTATAGTGTAAAGTATATAATGCTAATATTAAATGTTATGAGTAACTATTCAATTTTAAATTTCTTTCTTATACATATATATTGATTTTCTATTTTTTATTTTCGTATGCCCTTCTTCGGGATTTGAACCTCGGTTTCAATCCAGGGCGTTTCAATCCACACGAATCTACCTTTTCTGTGCCTATTATGGATGTACCTAAAAAAAGAAAATATAAATTAGGACATTTGAATAGATTTTATTTCGACGTGAATTTTATTTCGACGTGAATTTGAAGTGTGAGTGAATGAAGTTATAATGTCGAATCAGCGAAACCAATTTAAAGAAGAATATGCCATATATATATATATTTTTGCCATATATAATTCATTGGCATTTTTGTTTTAGTGTTAAGTATTTAGATTGTATTTTAATGACTTAAATAAATTTCACACATAATCAACATCATCTGCTGCTTAAGAAGGGATTCGATGTCTTTGTTTTTTAAACAAGTTTGCTCATCATGACAGTATAATGAATGTTTAATGTAGAAATCACAAGATATCATATTAAGTAAATATAAATAATGCACAAAATGAATAAATGTAAATACATAATATCAAGCAACTCTACTGGAAATTTAAATTTTTTAATTTATATTGATAAAAAACTTAAAATACATACATATGTAAATTTTTTTTCAAAACTTCAATTATATATGCATTAATTTTAAAACAATTTTTTTTTGTAATCCAAAAACTGTAGGTGTAGTTATACTATAAAAAAACACTACTAAATTTAATGAAAATATTTATGTTAATCCTGTCACTAGACAAGCCAAATAGTTTTTTCATAATTTTTATTTTTTATATATTCATGTCTTTGTCATTTTTCTATTTTTCAGTATTATTCAGTATAAACATTTAAAAAAAAAAAACGAAGAAAAAAAACAATAAAAGGATAATATGGATTTTCGAGCTCATATAAGTTTATTTTATTGTATTAAAAAAATTGTCTGTATGAAAATCCCTTTATTGCGGCTGTAAAATGATTTTTGCTTGTTCCTTATTTAATTTTTTGTTTTTTTCTTTGTTTTGCGGATCAAAAAACATTTTACTTGTTAAATTTTTATAACTTAATAATTTTTTGGGTGATTTTGAATTTTGGCTTTAGAAAATAGAAATTTTTCACAAAAAAAAAAACCGAAAAGAATTATAATTACATAATTTTACAAATAATAATATTTTCAAAATTAGTAAATGAATCTCTGAAAATTTGTTGGCAATTTCTTACTTCCTAAAATTAACATTAAATATACATAAAAACATTTTGTACTTTTATAATATTGTTAATTTGATATACATGTATTATTTTTCTACTTAGTTTAGAACACTATGAATATTAGTCAACATATCTCAGTCATCCTTTTAAAAATTTCCTATAATATTACCAAATTCGTTATTTTTTATTAACAGCCTTTTGCTAATCGTTATTATATCTCTATATAATAAAGCTAAGTTCTTCTCTAAATTATCGTTATTATGATTCTGTATGTATATACAGTATTATATTGTATATGAATGAAATAATTTTCAAAACTACTTTTACTTAAGATTTCAATGACAAAATGACATTAATAAACATTGTATAATAAATTTTCTTTGGATTATCGTATTAAAGCATAAATAAAACCGACTTACATAATTAAATGTTTTTTTTTCTTCATTTTTGTATATTCGATGAAAGAACAGATTTTTGTTATAAAATTTGTTAATTCTAAGCTTTTGAGTTAAAAAGAAAAAAAAAAGAAGAAAAACTGTTTTCTTACAGCTATGAAAAGACTCAAACATAAAATCATTTTTCTTATGAAAAAAAAAGACTTAAAATTTATTCAAACAGAATGTTAGAATGAAATAAAAAAAAAGGAGAAAATCTTTCTTAGGTTGGCAAAATAAAACATCAGGAATAAAAAAGTGTATATTATATTAAAGAAAAGATAATTTTAGGGTGTAAAATTGCCTGTATCATCGATTATTGAGCTTTATTTTTGGTTTTCCTTAAATTTCATAGTAATTTAGATTTTTCTATTTTTTTTTGTTGGTTTTAATAAATGTACTCGAACATATTATATTTTTTATTTTTATGTCAATCAAAGTATTTGTTTTACATTTGAAATGATTCTCATTTAAAAAAATTAAGTATTTATTTAAATTAAACATGCCTAAATATTATATGAAAATATTTTAGATTATTTGCATAAGTGTATTTTATTTCTTTATAAGGTTATATGTACTCTTATATCCCTTATAAAGTTCGGGAACTAATTTTGTATTCATTTAATACAACTTGTACAAGTTGTACAAGGTTAACAAAAAAGAGTCAAAGATTGAACAATATTCTTTGTTGGTTATTTTACTTTTTGGAACTAGTTTTATAACAGGATGAATAACTGATATGTTACTACTCTGCCTGTGGAGTAAACATAAAGCATTTTAAAATAAAATTTTAGAAAATATTTTCACTTATAATTCTATTAAAATTAATTTTGTAAATTATTAAAATTTATATGCGAAATCGGTTAATCATATAATATAATAGTAGCATCGAGCTTCAATCTGAATAGTTCCTATTATTATTATTATTATTATTAAATTTTATTTAACTATAGGTAGGTTATTATTTTTCAAATTTTGTCACCGAGAATATTTTATTAAGAATGTTTTTCAAAATAATCCTATGGAAAAAAAATAGTGAATGTGTTTTTCGATTAAAATTATTTTATTTATTTAAAGACTTTAAGTTATTTGAATAAACATCTTCTTCTTTTTTATTTTTAAGTTAGGTACATTCAATAATTCCGCATTATAAAGGCATGACTGAATTTGGCGCATTATAAGGTTCTTCTTCAGATTTAATATTTAATTTTAATCTTTTTTTTTTTCTTTTCCCTAAAATTTGATTTATATTTGGCTTTAATTTGAATTTCAGATTGAACAGTAAAAAAAAAAAATTTTTTTTCTTTCTAGTTCGTATTAACCCAAAAAAGCATTAATATTTTTTTTATCCAAGAAATAAATATAATATGTATATACATATATTTTCAGTAAAATCAATAATATATATAATACATATTATATAAAGTTATCTTTTTTCTTTTTTTTTTAGTTATAAGATAAACATTGTTTAAATAAAAAGGGTCGATTTTGTAATAAAAGAAAAAGGTGGTAAACTTTTCTATCAAGATTCCTATTTCTTTTATTTTAAATAGAACTTTTCAAACGAAAAAATAAAAAATAAAATTTGGATTTTGTGATTTGGTTAATTTTTATGTATTTATTCGTCTCGCATTCGATAAAGTAAATAATTTTTTTTTTGACAATATAACTAATAAACTGTATTTTAATAATCAACATTCTGACGTACAACATTGTCAAAAAAAAAAGAAGAAGATTGATTAAGAAATATGTATATAAAATTTTCGGGATTAAATTTTTGACATTATAGTTTTTTTGAAATTCCGCTCAAAATATGTCACAAATTAATAAAGTTACACTTTCAGTTTTTTCCCCCTGGAAATATAAATCGAAATTATTTTTAATTAAAAAAAAAAAAGAAGAAAATCAAAAAATTTTTGACTTTATTATAACAAATTGATTTGTTCAACGAATGGAGTTGATTAGTTTTCTCGCAATTTATTTCATAAATAGTATGTTATCCTTCAATAAAAAATATCTGAAAAAGAAATTTTTATATATATGCGAAAAAAAAAAGAAAATAATGAAAATCCATTCCCGCCTTTTTACGTGATGGTTAAAATTTTTTTTTTCTTTTCTATCATTTTTATATAAATACTTTTTTTTTTTATTTTGAGGGAACAAAAATAAATATAACCACCCAGCCCTAAAAATTTCATTATTCGAATTTTTGAAGCTCAATTTTGTTTAAAGAACATTTAAAGAGTTCATGTGAGAAGTAATAATATTTAATGGTTTTGAAAATTGATTTTTTTTTTCTAAAGAAAACGTCTATAAAAATATGAAAAAGTACTTCAAAAATATTCAAGATTCAAAGCATGCAAAGCGTTTATTGAAAAGTATAGAAAAATAATTTTTTTTTTTATTAAGGAATAAAAATGAAAAAGTTTTATTTTTTCCATTTTAATAAATAGAATTGTTATTCAAAAATAATAATAAAAAAAAAAAAAAAAATTAAATCTGCTTATTCCTATTTATTTTGGTTTTAAAATTAAATACTTTATATGTATGTGGTTACATATATGCAAATGTATATAGTATGTATGTATAATTGTCTGCTTTCAAACAACATGATTAAGGTTCATATGTAAATATTTCTAAGAATTAAATTAGGTAATAATTAGAGACACTTAAGTTATGTGTATAGGAAAATGTTGGTTGAAAAAGGGAGAAATTAAATTGGTTTATAAGAGGAATTGCTTTATATCGTATAAGATTGAATAAAAATTCTAAAGCAGCGATGATAAGACAATCTTTTTTTAAATACATAGCGATAAGACTATATAAATCAATTTCTAATTGTTTTTCTTTAAATTTATTGTAAAATAACTAACATAACACGCATAAATTTCAAATCGACTTGAATCTCTGACAGTTTGACATTGTTATTTTAATCTAATCTTAATCATTTAATAATGATAGTTAATTTGAAACTTATGCAGTTCTTTCTTTGATTTTCTTTGTAATGCATAATATTTAATATAATGACATAAAACTTTGACAAGAGCTCATTTCTGGGAATTTTTATAAACGTTTGTCTATTATTTTTGCAAAACTATATCTATAGTTTTTATTTTCCACTAATTATATTTATTTCAAATATTCTACATCAATTGATCAATTTTCTTTATAAAATATAAAATATGAAATTATACAAAAAATTTTGTATAAACTTAGATAAATTTTTACATTAAAACTTTTTTGTTGAATTCTCTTCGAACATTTATGAAGTGGAAATGCAATTTTATGAAAAGTGAAAAAAAAAAAACTAAAAAACAAAAAAAAAGGACAATAATTGAACAAATGTTAAATATTGGAAAGGAAAAAGTTTCAATTGGATTTTTTATATATACGTGTATCTACGTGGAGGATAGAGGTTGTAATTACTTTAAAAAAAAAAAAATATATACACATAAGCTGGTGCTTTATAAAAGCGATACTGTTTTTTATTTTTTTTTTTCTAGGAAAATCGCTTTAAAAGTTTTTTTATTTTATTTATTATTTTTTTTGGTATTTAAAATATTACGAATAAAAGCATAAAATGATTGGAATATGTTTAAAAAGGAATTATTCTGCATTTATGGTTTTTTGGTTTGTAAAATCATAAATTTAAATAATATTCTCATAGCGGTGAATTTTATCTTAACTTAAATTTTTTCATGAAAGTAAATATTCAGAACTTATGCTAAATCAAAGAAAGCTCTAAACATCCTACTGTTGGACCAGCTTGGATATGTGAAATAAAATTAAGATATTTGATAATTACAAGTAAACCTATATAAGTAATTTGTTTTTAATATTTATTACAAAAAGTCTAGAAAAGTACTAAAAGAAAAATGAAATCAATAAATTTTTCAACTTTACCATGAAAAAAAAAATAAACTAAAGAAGAAATTTTCTTTGTCTTTAAATTTCATCAAGAGATTATGGTCGCTGATTTATATTACATTTTGGTAAAAAAAATAAAAAAGTTTTTTTTTTCCTAAATAAACCTCAATAATTTTTCTATGTTTAAATCATTGAAATAACCTTTAAATCCCTAAAAAAAAATTTCTGATAATAGAAATTGAGAAACAAAAAAAAAAGTTATGTATACCAAATCGCATTTAATAATAATATAAAAGTAAATAAACTTTGTACACGTATTTTATAGGAATTTCGCAAAAAAAAAAAAAAATCTAATGTTTCTTCTATAATTTTTATTTTAATGAAATTATGTTTTATTCACCAAGTTAGATATTTCATGTAATTTTTGTACGAATCTTAGAATGTACATAATAATTAATAGTTATTATTATTCCAAAAGAATATATGTATATTATAGTTACTAACAAATTCAGTGGAAGTACTATGACAAAAAATTAAAAAAAAAAAAAAACGAATGATTTAAAATTATCCTTACTATACCTACATACATATATGTATACATTTTCTATCAAAATTTAAATATATTTTAAATAAAACAGTATACAGAAATGTTATAATACATTTCTGTAACAAGTCTGTAAAAAAAAATTGTCCGCGGTTGGCTATTTCTAAAGCCTAAAAAAAATTCATGTATTAATAAATAATTGTAAAATGTTAGTTATAGCTAATAATGTCATAGAAAGAATTTAATTGAACATACTACTATAACATTCTTAAAAGTTAGCAATAACGCTTTATAACATAAAAAGAAAGCATAAAACTGAAAATTCAGTTAAATGAAAATTCTTAAGGGTATATTTACTTTTGCTTTTTTTGTGTATTATATTAAAGCAATATATGTGTTGTTTTTTTTTTTTTCTTTTTTACGCACTTTTTTTTTATTGAGTAGAAAAAAAAATTCTTCACATATTTTGCGAAGAAAACAAAAAAAAAAAAAAGCAGTAAAATAAATGAGAAAAAAGAAAAATTCATCACGTACCTATATAAAAGAAAAAAATAAATAATACTTATTCGATTTTCCCCCGGAAAATGTTATCAATGTATATTATTATATATATTTTTATTCTATAGTGTATTTTATGATTTTCACATTTTTTGTTTTCTTATATATAAAACTTATTGCAATAAATATCTAATTTTCTACAAACGAGGTAAAAAAAGATTTAATTTAATTATAGAATTAAAATTATTATGTGCTATAAAAGGTTTTGCTAAATCATAATTCTTTGCAACCGTATACGTAAAATAATTTTGTTTTTTTATTTATTTATTTATTTTGGGACCAATAAACAAAAATTATTGATTCGATTTTTGGCAGATATTGAAAGATTTTTTTTTAATGCAATTTAAAAAAAAATTCACAAAATGATTTATTAAATTAATTATTTCAAACTCAATTAAATTATGTTATTAACAATAAGTACCTGGACAAAGTCCAGAGAAGGGCTGTTAGATTGATCAATGATCACCAAACCACCAGCTCTTTAACCTCACTCAGTCACCGTCGTAATGTAGGTTCACTTTCAATTTTTTATAAATACCTTGTTGGAACGGATACTTGTTCCTGGAAGTAAAGGCACTACTTCCTCTACTTCATGTATTTCCTCGCCAAACACGTACCGCTTCAAAGTCACACCCATATTTTGTCAAAATTCCCAGATGTGATAGAACAAGCTTTGGAGATTCGTTTTCAATTCGCACCTCGAGAATGTATAAAAGGTATTCCACCTAGTGATTTAGTAACTTTATTAAAAAAAAAAAAAAAGTAATTATAATTTGTGACAACAAATTAAATTGTATACGTTCAACCAAAACTAAATTTCATTATAAAACAGCTAAAAGACAACAATAATATCTACAAACTTGAAATCTTTTGTATTTTAATCTTATGGCTATCCGAAAAGTAAACCCTTTTCTCATTATTCTTTAAAATATCCTATATTTAAAATATAGGAAGTATCATTATTTTTTTCGTAAAATTTTAATTTACCGAATAATAATAAATTTTCCTAAATTTCTTCAAATTCCAAATTTCCTAAATTTCAAAAACAAAAAGAAATCAATATTAACAATCCATAAATATATAACTACTTAAAATATTCATATCTTATTACCTTATTCATTTCACTATTTCACAAGAAAATAGTTCAATTACAATATTGTCAATGCTCACTTATTTTCCAGTTATAATGTTGTGTATTCATTTCTTTAACTATTTCCATATGTAAATTTTTCAAGAACAAAAACAAAAAAACAATATAATCCATTTTTTATTTTTGGTCTTTGGTTTGTCCTGAGCTAATATTTAGCTTTTTGTACTGTATACTTGTGTGTAATTTTATAAAACAAAAAAAAAAATCTAAAAAAATAACAAAAAAAGGATGTGGAAAATATTTTTGTTGACAGGATTTTTAATGTTTGCATGTCTTTATAAAGGTTTTCCTAATTGAACATTCTATTTACAATATGTATATATATTTTTTTTCTTTTTAATAACCCTTCACTTCGAGGCTAATGTGAAGTTTTGATGTTATTTAACTAATAAGTGTTTTCGATTTAATGTACCTAGTTGCGTACAAGCAATAGAAATGATTTTAAGTTGATATAATGAAAGTTAGATGCTATTTGTAACAACATAATATCATTGAAGATAGAAGATATTGACAGAGATAATGTTTCGTTTAATTAATAAAATGTTAAAACAACGAATCGCTTGAAGTCATTTAATAAAAAACATTAGCAAAGATAGTAACACGAGAAAATTTTCATGATTGTGGGCTTAGTATTTTTAAATTAATTTCCCAAATCAATTACACACAATTACTAACTTTATAATCAAAAAATGTTGAAGAAAAAAATTTCTTTGTAGAATCTTTAAAACGAATTCAAGTGCAATAAAAAAAAAACCTATATGTGAAGCTACTGAAGTTTGTGCAAATTTTCGATGTATTGCTTTTATTTTATTTTAAAAATATTTGTTTAATTTTTTGTTACAATTCGTTCTAAAAACGGAAGTCTTTGAATTTTTTTTCTCTTATTAAGGGTCTTATCTATTTGTAAAAAAAATATGTTTTTAAGTCCATTTTTATGATTTAGCTTTTTTGTGATTTTTATAGAGGTTTCTTATTGTTATTATTATTATTACCCTATTATGCTTATCTGTATAAAATTTATATATACATATATTTATTTTTTGATAAAAACAAAAAACATTAACAAAAAAATAAATAAAAATAAAAACAAGAACATGTCATATTTTCCAAAAAATTTACATGAAAAATGTTTTATTACAAATTGACATGCATATGAAATAAAATTCATTCGAGTTAATAAAAATGCTTGAAAATGTACAACAGAGATATAAATTAGCGATGATGAATATAAGCATTACCAAAAAACATAAGGTTTATGATTTTAAAGGAAAATTATACTATGTGTACCTAGAGAATTAACTTTTTTTTTGAATTAAATAAAATATGAAAAGTGAAAATGTATCCTTTAAAAATTATTATCCTTTTTAATTTATGTTTTATGACATGAATATTAAAAATTTGAAAAAAAAAAAAGTAATCTTGCTTTTAAATTTTTTTGCACATTATTGTTTTAATACATTTTTAATATTAGATTCAGTCCTAATCAGTCATTAGAAGCTTATTACTGCTTGAATTTATTTACAAGTCAGAAAATTTCAGATTTCTTTTGTGGATAGCAATAAAACAAAGGCTTATCATTACACAGACTAATTAAATGTTCCTACATTTAATGATCGTACTTCAACATAAAATATGTTTAAGAAAATCTTTGTAGTAATGAAGTTCGAAATTAATAAAAGAACATACATTATTTTGTCAAAGGCAATCATCATAAGGCCTCAACTGTTATAAAGTGTATACTATCTATAATATTTGAATTATAATTTGTTTTAAAATTCATTATTTTTAAGTCATCAATTTCCTATTTTCATACACAAATTTATTTAATTTTAGAAAAGTAGCAAAAATAGAATGACAAACGAAGTATTGAAGTATTTTTTTCACTGAAAGCCTGTTTGTCAAAAAGTTAATAAATGTATCTTCTTATGTATATTCATGAATATCTTATACTGCGGAAAAGTATACACGATGAAAAATCGATGAATGTAACAATCAGAGAATTTTTTGATATGTTTTACTTACTTTTTGAAATATTTTGGTACAGATAATTCAGTTATTTAACAAATAAAAAACCATGTTATGAATTTTTAAAATTATATTCAAAAATAAATTTCTTTTTTTTTTATTCATTCAAGAAAATTGAATTTTTCTCAATCTGGTTATATATCATTATTTAAAGAAATATGATATTTCAATATTCTTTGTATAGTAAGAAAATATTTTATATTAGATTTTGCTGTATGACAACGCAGTTGAAGAAATTCTAATGCATAGTTTCAAATCCAATTTAAAAGTTTCAGCTTCCACTTAGTACATTATTATGTATAGTATATATGAGAAAAATTTGGTTGTATTTTGTAATGATGGCTAAAGGGTAATGCTCTTTCAGCGTCTCAGTTTTTTTTTTTTTGGAATTTATTGTTATTGAATTTTAAGAAATCAAAACAAATAAAATGTAATAAAATCTTCGGAATAAGGATAATTTAATAACTACAAAATAAGTGCCAAATTGTTGGATGAAAAATAAAATAAAATTATTTATCAATTTCGTATTTCATATTTCCAACTAAAAGAAAGAAAAAAAAATATTTTCTTTTATTAATCTTATAGAGTGAACCATAAATTTTGGCAATTTATCCGTTGTAACACTTTTTTTATAGAAAACTATAAAACGTGATAAGAAAATGTTTTCTTTTCTTTTTTTTTTTTGGTTTTTTTTTTTGTTAATATTCTAAGCATGTATTTTCATTTTGCTTGCATTATTGATTGTCTTATGAAAAACTATTAAATTATATTTATGTGCATGCCAGCATTTAACTTTGTCGAATAAAGGATTTTTTATGAGAATTTTTTTGTGCCAACTTTAAAATTTGCATGTTAAGCCTTTTTTAAGCTTATATTCTTAAATTTAATAGAAAATTATTAAAAAACTATGCAACATGTGGAATAGTTTTAGGAAAAATATAAAAATGATCTAATTAATAATTTGAATGTTAAAAAATAATCATAAAAAACCATTGATTTGGTATGAATTGTAAAAAATTATGTTCAGAATTTAGGATTTATTTAATTTGGTTTCCGTAATCAAAATCAAAAAAAAACTGACCTAACACCATATATATAATTGTGTTCTTCCGGAAATTTCAAGAATATTTTAAAATCTGTAAATTTTGATTCACGCAAATATAAATAGGTACATAGAAATGCTGATCCATTGTTATGGGAAAGAAATTATTCATATGAAAATTTAAATTAAAAATATTTCTACAATTTAATCGATTTTGTGTGAAAATATTTTTATACCTAAATTTTAATGTTTTTCAAAAATTAAATACACATTTTATTTAAAATCTATTCTTATGTAAAAGTTAACTTTAAATTTATTTACGGTGACAATGTTGGTACTCTGATAGTATAAATAAATATTTGCTCTAAAAAAAAGTTTGTATATAAATTGATTTTTTGAGTTTTTTTTTTTCTAATATAAAAAATAAATATGCATGACACAATCTATAAAATTGATAAAAATTTTATAATAATAAAGTTCGGAAATTTAATTTTTTATTTATAGTTTATAGTTTATTTTCTTATACGTTTTTATAACTTTAATCAATATTTGAAAGAGTTTAATTGAAGTTAGTTTTTTTAATCAGATAATAGAATACAATATATTACTTGTGAATGAGCAATAACATTAAACTGAAGCAGCGAGGTGAAAGAGCCTGCTTTCAATGTCTATTCTGAAATTCCTATTCAAGACCGTCTGAAACGAAATATTAAATTTAATTTTGTTGTTTCGTTTAAGTCCAAATTACCCCTTGCTATTGAAATAAAATTAATTGGAATAAAATAAGAATAAATAAGTACAAATATTTTATTGAATTATAGGTTTGGAAATTTTTTGATTGAGGTTTGGAGACCTTCAAGCTAAATTAAGTTTTTATAGTAGATTAGTAATGAAACTTGAAAATATTAATTGCATTCAACTAAGAAATTTACGTAATTTTTGAAATTTAATATCTTTCAGTAATATGAGAGAAATTGATAAGTTAGCGATTTAATGTAAAAACATTGCTTTCATGCTTCATTACTTTTATTATTATTGTATACAAATAAAATTAACTGAAATTTCACTGTCTTTTACGTCAGTCAGTACATATTATTCTAAAATATTAAGATGGCGATAAATAAAATTAAATATAAAATAATAACCTAACCATCAAAAATTACACTTACAAAGTATTTGCATTAGGTAAATTTAGTTACAATTTATATGTACTATACACATAAAAAAGAAAATTAATTTAATTTTATCTAACATTAGTATTATTTTGAGAATTAAATCGAAATAAAAAAATTCAGCTATTCAAACCTGAAGTTTTGTAAAGTTATTTATTCCAAATTAAAATCTAATTTTTGAAATTAATGAAATAAAGTCTAATTTAGTACACACTTAAGAACATACTTTCAGCTTTTTCTTATACACTATTTCTAGTTATTAGTCGTTTTAAAATTAAAATTCCAAAAATATATTGCTAAAATTGCATTATCTAAAAAAAAAAATATTTGAATCTTTTCGCATTTATTAAGCTTTAAAATTATATTTATTATTATACAAAACAAAATTATCAACTTATTGGTTAAAGTTTTCTCATGAAAAACTAATCTTTAATTTGAATAGTATAAGCGTACAGATTTTTCATGCCATAAAATTTGGTTTAATATGTATGTTATACACTGGAAAAAAAACTCATTGGAAAATCAGCTATAAAGAACAGCTATATAAATTTATAACTAGAACTGAAATATTTTCTGATAGCATGTCATCAAAATATTGCAATATAGCAAATATAGCAAATGAATTGTAGTAAACTTTGTTGCCTGAAAATTATAATTTTTATTGTTTTTTCTACCGAAAAAAAAAACAAAAATAGTTTTTCATACAATATGAGTTTTAAAATTTTTATATCAAATATTGCTATAATCGTACGAACAGAAAACTATTAGCTATTTTTTCTTGCTATGAGAAAAATACCAACATTTTGAAGTCATCCACTATAGTTCGATTTAAACTAGGTTCGTAGGAAAAACATACGGAAAATATAGCTGCCGCAGCTATCTGTTTTTTCAGTGAATAGTGCAATATACGAATACAGAATAGAAAATAATATTATTTTTATTTTATACGATGTACATAGTACATAATGCATACATACATTTATTTAATAAAAAAAATGTTATGTAGTTTATAACATAAACATTAATATACATAGAGAATATATAGTTTTTTTTTATTATATACATTTTTTTTTATAGTTGAAAAAGAAAATTTCATGCTATTTTTTTGGCAATAATTTTTCATAATCCTTTTAAAATTATTATTTTGCGGGTAAAAATTCTCCAACTTTTATGTGTTCGTTTTTTTTTTTTTTAATTTTTTTACTCAAAATAAATAAAAAGTTTAAAAAGTTTTTCATTATTTTGCATTTGTTTTAACATACGACAAACCAATAAACAAAATTTGCAAGAAAAAAAAAACTCACAAAAATTAATGAAAAACCAAAAAAAATATATATATAAATAAAAAATTCTATAGAGAGTAAAAAAAAAAAAAGGCAAAATAAGAAGAAAATACATGCTGAAAATTAAAAATTAAAAATAATCACTCTTCCCACTTTTAACTAGGACAAAATTAAAAAAAAATAAGAACCATGAACGGCATTAACATCATGTCGTTACGTTATATGAAATTTTACACTCTTTCTGTTAAATAGGTATAGGATAGGTATAGAATTTTTTTTTTTTTGTAATAAAATGTACAAAAGTTTTTTTTATTTTGAAATAAATTTTCAAGGGTTTGTGAGAAAATTTTGGCCTTATTATCTTTTTAACATTGTCACTAATTGGGCACTTAATTCTTAGATAAAGTTGCTGCTCCTATCTGCACTTAAACTTTTTCAAATGAATTATTTTACTTAAATTTTCCTTAAAATGTAATAATATTAAGCTCTATCATTTAATATTGTAAATAACATAATCTCAGTAGAAAAAGCATAAGTCCTAAACTCTATATAAACTTATATTGTATTTATTGTATATCTAATATTAAAATAAATAAAGAATTGATTTGAATTGAATTTTACTATATTGAACTTGAAGATTGTTAATTACATGTGTTATTTAAAACGTATTGATAAGAGTAAAGAAGTTGTACCGTTTGATTAGTAGATGATTAGTAGATTATTTTTTTAACTTATCCTTGTGTTGTTGGACCAAATCTTTCCAACAAACAATATCTTTATTATTTTTACTACTTAGATTGTAATTTTGCGACTTTTATGAAAAAGAACATATTAAAATGATTGTTCACATACAATTCCAGTCAAATATGTAAATATCTACATATTTTTCCAGTAGGGGAAAGTGGCCTTAAACGGCATAGGCGGGTAAAACGGATTTTCGCTGGTGTGACGTTCCTAAGCAATTAATCATCTCTTTGGACATCATATCAAATACTCTCAGTCAATTCTTGATTTTTGACCTGTAAAGCTCGGTGCAAGCACGGAAGAAAAAAAATAGAAAAATAGAAAAAAAAAAAGTAAGTTTTTGTTTTTTTTTTTGGTGTTTTTGTTTTTTCTGATAGAACTACAGTAGTATTCGTTTTATTTTTTCTTGGGTATATATTATAGTCTGGGTATGTATTAGCTTTCATACGAACACGTTCGTACGTGTTTATTAAACCTAAAAAAAAAATACGATGAAACAAACAAAACAAGTGAAAAAAGGCAAAACGGACTACGTAGTAGTTGGGCAAAATGGAATACTACTATACCCATATGATTTAACACTTTGAGCCCCACGTCGTACGAAATAGTACGACAGATCACGTGATCTACTGTTTCAGCTATAGCTGAATCACGTGATCTTTTTCCGGGGCTTGAAGGCTTAAAAAGCATACTTTGGTTGTATTTTGTTTTTATATATATATCTATATTTTTGTTCAAGCTTTAGAAAAGCATCATTTATTTTGTTCTTTTATATATTTTTATATATTTTATAAAATAAAAATAAAAATAAAAAATAAAAAAAATGTTTTCGATATTTTGTCCTTCATTTCTAGCAAAAAATGTCGTAGTCCTTTTTGCCGACCATTTTTTTTTTTCCAAAAAATGAGACTTTACGTAAAAAAATCATTCCAGAGTAACGGCTGGATTTGATCCATTTTCTAGTTCTACAGATTGTAGACAAAAGATTTCTTTATCGAAAAATGTTCTTATGTCTTTGATTTGGCTTTATTTGAAAATTTTTCCAGATGAAAAACTTTGGATATGCCGTTTTAGGCTACTTTCCCCTATTTTGGTACGTTATAACTTTTTAGAAATAATTCTGATGATTAGACTACTGAGTGGCAAATTACACCAATTCAAAGATTTTAAAATATTGTATCTTTATGTTTTCCAAAAAAAAATAATTCTAATAAAAAATAGCAATTTAAGTAAACTTTTAAAGTATAACTATTTAAGAAAACTTTTTAAGTATACATTATCACACAACAAATAATTGATTATCAAAAAAGTGATTCTCAAATAATTTTATCAATAATAGTTGACAAAATATTGACAGAAAGAATTTTGTTAATAACTTGAATCATGCTTTTAAGCTTTCATTCCCAAAAAAAAAAAAAAGCTTACTAATGAAAATATAAAATTCATCAACATATATACATATTATATTTTAGTCATAATGAATGATTTATAAGGATGTCGGCATTTTATTATATAGAAATTTCATATTCATGTTGAACTTTATTTTTTTATTTTTCAAACATACACATGATGTCCTTTAAACATTTTTTTTGTTTTTTTTTTAATTTTTTCCTTGGTTTATATAAAGCAGATGAAAAATTTTCACAGTCAAGAGCAGAACAGGAAAATCCATCAATTTTTGTTTTTTTTTTTTAATTAACAAAGGAATAAGTACTTGATGCCCTTTTATCTTTGGAATATAATAGGAAAAAGTACAACTAAGATTTTAGAAGTTAATTCATATAATGTCAAATAAATAAAAGATTCTTCATCAGGATTAATATTCAAAATAAATGCTTCACGATAGTAAAAAAAAAACTTATTTTTAGTGCATAAGTATATATTTATTTATATTAGAATCAGAATTAGAATCATCATTCATCGTCGTTATAATGAAAAATATTATGATTTAGTAATTAAAAAAAAATAACTTGAACTCAGACATAATCCTTTTAAGTGATGTTATATGGGTATTATAGATTTAACGTTGATTTACTTTGGAAGATTTGAGAACTAAGAATTTATTTATATATCTAAATTAAATAATGGAATCAGCATAATTTCATATATTTAGATCTGTTTTTCAAAATTCTGTTCTTTAGTTAATATGCCTTTCTCTCTATAATTTCTAGCTTATATAAGTTAAACATAAGGGAAAGAAAACAAATTTGTAAAACTTTGGATAAAAAAATTATAATTATAATTATAATACATATAATTATAGTTTATTATTATAATAATCTTAGTTTATTTTTTTTCCAAACATTTTGTCTACTTCGAATATCTATGCAAATTTTTTGAAATAAAAATTCAAATTACTTTCTTAAGTTTTAAAGGAAAGTTTATGCTGATTTTTTTTTTATGTAAAAAATTATTTTATGTCTCTTAAATCTGGATTTATAAACAGTATATTTTATATATACATTAAAATATCTAGTCTGTATGTATATTTTTTTTAATGAGTTAATTTATATTCTACTTTGTTAGCCGTTGCGTATCATTGATTTTGATTTTATCGAAAAAATTAAAACAAAAAAAAATAATGGAAAACCCACCCCTAGAAAAAAGCATTTAACTTTTGAGAACACAATTTATTATTTCATCAATTCCTTAACCACAGGATGATTTTAATGTTTATTTATTGAATTTTATGTTTTTTCATTTATTATTTCATTGAAAAAAAATAAATTTATTTTTATTTTTTTATTGAAATTAAATAAAAAGAAATTGTTTTAACAAATTATTTTATTTAAGTACATAATAATTGTAAAATTATCATTTTTTATTTTGGTTCTGTTCTGCTAAACTTTATAGATTAAACTATTGATATATATCGTCTTCTGAGAAATGAAACAACGTATGACATTTATAAGTCATTATTTGACAATAGCACCATTCGATTCCTCGTACTCGATTTTATAAGTACAACTACTTTGCAATATTCTTAATGTTGATTAAAATGTGTTTTTTAGATGAAAATTGTACGCTACTTGACATTTTTTCATACGTTTTTTTTAATTTTCAAATCTTTAAATTCAAATTACTCGAAACTATACTTTTCATTATACGTTGTTTCATTTCTCAGCAGACGATATGTAGGTAAAGTAATTTTAGTATATAAGCGTTTTTTGAGCAAACCCACTGATAAAAATAAGTATTTATTCAGTCTTTATAAGCAGAAGCAAAGCATTGTATATTTATCGTACATACGTAATTTAGTTTGGACCATTTATGATTAAATCTTGTACAGTTGTCGATGAAATTTAGGCCTTGATGTTCAGATTTGGCTGTTCCACATCATGTTAGTAGTGTGTCGGTTTTTTTCCCCCATGTCACGAATTTTAAAGACTGGAAATAAAAATTAATAAAACTATAAATTCGGGTTTGGTTAAAAAATTTTATATATTTGCAACAAAATGTAAATTTACTTTGAAATAGAGAATATAATTCACTTCATGAAACCACTTTTTTTTTTTTTCTAAACAAACCTGTTTGTGAAATTTTCACAGCATTAATATTCATTTTCAAGGATTCTTGTGGTCATGAACTAGAATTTTGTACAGTAGGCAAAATAATTTTAAAATTTCATGAAAATCCATTAAATTTTTTTTTTTCTTTTTTTGCTATAATACATTATAAATGTTTACATAATGTATGTATATATTGTATATATAATATAAATTTGATCTTAAAGCCATAGTAATTTATGGCAATTGCCCAGAGAGTTTTTTTTTTTTTAATTTTTAATGAATTTAATCCCTTTTAAAAATTCTAATATCTCTGCAGATTCGTATAAATATATATATCTTAAACATATAAACTTAATGAGGTCACAAGCACAAGAAAAATAGCCTTAATCCTCAATTTATTCTGATTTGTAGCTTTAATATTCTATGTTCTCTGTTCTAGAAATTTTTTTTATAAAGACAAATTAAATTGTTTAGAACATTAGTAGAGTTATGAATCTATTTTTGTTTTTTTATGTTTATATATTTAGTTGCTATTTATTCAAAAACCCTAAGGACATAAGCTTAATTGTTTAAATTTATTCATTTGGAATCTAACTAGATTTGTTTTTATTGCAATTGTAAGATCATCATTCATGATATGAAATAAGAGTATAGTCACTACTTTTTTTTCGAAGATATTTGTTCATACTGGCACATAAACAGAAATCAAAATTATATTTACATATATATTGCTTTCAGGTTAGATTGTTATCTATTCGCTTAACTAATCCCAAAACTTAAAATTAATTTCTAAAAATCCAATTAACAGTGAACGAAATAATCATTTAAACCAGGGTTCGAAAATTATCATTTTTGATAATCTTTTTTGATTAAAATGAATCAAACGATTATCTTTTTCGTTTTGTACTGTATTAAAAATGATCGTGATATTCCCCATTCACCAGTTTAAAAATATGAAACGAAAAACGAATATCATTATCAAATGATTTTTTTAAATGTGTGTGATGAAAAAATCGAATGAGTGAAATAAAAATTTTTTGAAAGAATTAAGATTTCCCAAACAAATTTTTTTCTTAAAAAAAAAATGAGTACATAAATATTACAAGAGCCAAATTGATACATAATAATATGTTTTTTTTGTTCAGGTTGCTCAAAAATAAATAAAAACTAAACTTTGAAATTTATTTGAATGGGTTTTTCTGACCGATTTGTTAGTGACAATCTAGTTAATTTTTATTTTGTTACTACTTTAATACTTTTGTTATTACTACTTTTGTTGTTACTACTTTAATTTATTAATAAACGGAAATAGTTATGTTCATGTTTAATTCTCTATTAACATCTCTATCAAATACATTTTTTTCTTTTTAATCTCAGCCATAATAACGTCCGTAGCGTTAGGAAATACGAATTTAATTAAAGTAAAATAATGCATTTTATAATACGCATAATAATGCATTTTATAATAGGCATTCAAAAATATTACTCATATTCTAAATTTTATTGCAATACTGCAAACCCATAAGTAAATTCAACTTCCCACCAACTCATTTTTATAATTTTCATTACAACGCATACAGTAAAACGAAAAAGAATATCAAACTCAAAACATTTTAACAAATATATTTTGATATTGAAAAATCAAATGATATTTGTGTTAGTAAAGTGAGTGATCATAATCATTCATAGTCAACATTATAAAAATTATCGTTTGATACATATCATTTGATTATTATCAAATGATATGATATTTCATTCCCTGATTTAAACCATTGTCAATATAGGTGTAAAGTTAATAATTCTGAAGAGTCATAACTCAAGCAATTCAATATTCTTTCAGTAATTTCAAGTAAAGTGACCTTAAATAATAAAAAGGAACTAGATTCATAAGTTTCCTGCGTGAATATTAATAATTTCTTTAGTTTACATAACTATCTGATTAATCTAGTATCATACCAATAAAAATTAGAATCAGAATTAAAGGCTTAAAAAACCTCGCTAAAATCATCTCAAATCTTCAAAATTGTATGTTTTATAATTTTAGTAATTTCAATTTTTTAACTCTAGAGATAAACATAAAAACATTGTCTAAATTTTATATTTTTTTTATATTCAAAAAGTAATAAAATTTTATTTAGCATAAAGATAAATTAAAAATATAAAAACATTAACCCTATGTTAGGCACTTTCAATTTGCTATCAGTTTGTGAATATCGAAAACGATTTGCTAATATTTTTTTTACGAATAAATTTTTGATATTACTGACATTTATTGCTATATCCATCTTTTCGCAAATCATGTCTTACTTTAATCGCTTAATATCCCAGCATTAAACAAATTAGCCTGGATTAGTTTAGGGTTAAATCTTGAAAACAAAAAATCTCATGTAATGAAATTTTCTGAAAAACACTTGTAAAATATTTTCATTTTAAATTTACTTCAGAGGTGAATGAAAATAAGGAATTGGATCTCATCTCGTATAGAAGGAGGGTTTTTATTGAAAAGAAAATTAAATAATTTTTTTAAAGGACACTTGATGCCTTAAAGGTGGATCTAAAAAATATGTTTTGAGATCTTTTTATGAATTTAATTTCAGAAATTTATTTATTTTTGAATGAATTTTTTTTTTTTAAATATATATTTTTTTTTTATGAAAAAAAAGGATGTAGATTCGAATGGCAACATGTTGTTTAAAAATTATAAAATAAAAATACTAATTTTTCAATGATATTTCATAAGGATAGTAAAAAAAATGAAATCTCTGTCAAAAACAGAAGGTTAACGTTTTTTTTGTTGTTGCTGTTGTGAATAGAATTTAATTCACAAAACCAAATTGCTTGAAGGTATTTAAAAAATATTTCAATTTTTAATCTTTATTTAAAAAAAAAAGACAAAAAAAAAATTAGGGGACATAAATTTCAATTAAACTATGACAGAAATATTATGTTTGATGACATTTTGATAAAAACAAAAAAAACTGTTCTTATAACAATAAAATAAAGATTAATTTCTTTTATTATTTTCTCAGAATTAACGTTTGAATTTAACGTTAGCAAATGCATTTGAAATTCTGAAAATTTTCTCTGCAAATGTCATTATAAGAAAATATCAAAATATTATGCATGTTTAGAAAAACTAAATTCAACTCTTTTCATTTATATGTCGACGATAATTAATTATATAAGTCGACATACATATATACATTCCAAACATAAATAAGAAATTTCTTTGTAATTAAGATGTTTATATATAATTAAAATAATAATCACATTTCAGTGCTTAACTACATTATCTGTAGTTTCAATGTCGAATAAAAATTGTGGAAATTTTGATAAAAAAAAATTAGTCTATTGGAAATTGGAATTATAACACTATATATGATATGATTATATAGAATTTTTGAGGGCAATTTTAGTGGCTGTCATACCTGGTATCATTGTTATCTGATTTATTACATTCGTATTGACAAATAATGCCGATTAAATAATATGCAAGTAAAATAAAAAAATTAAAAAATATATACCGTCTATGTATTTAATATTATATGCGAAATTTACATAGTATGTATGCTTTACCTACTTTATGTTTTACAATAATAACAACCTAAATAAATAGTAAGAAAATTATTTGAATTTAGATTTAAAATTTAATTAAAAAGTTTTCATTTTTAGAATTTGTTATAATAATACTTTTAAGTTAAAAACTCTAATAACTACACAGAATATTTACATTAGTTGTTACAGTAGTTGTCAACAATAATTTTATTAATTTTTTTTTTAATTAAGGTAATAAATGTACTATGACATAATTTTGGGTTAAGTAGATTATTTGTAAAGCTTAATGATATTATTTGTCAAATTTTTGAATCAATATTTAGATATTAAGACACATTAACGCAAGTAATAAACTCTGCTGAGATATAGTACTTTCATTTAAAAACTACTTTGCTGTTATGATTGTCCATTGTCCAACGTAATTTTAAATTTACTTACTTGAAATCAACATTATGATGTTGATGTTTTAAAATATAATCTGATTTAAATAAATTCAGCCAAATATATCTTTGGAAGATAGCAGTAATAATCCAAAAATTTATTTTGTAACATAATAATCTCTATCAAAAGTGAATTTCTAAGTGCACAAATTTTACTAAAACTTTAACTTCAACATGAATTATTTTTTTCTGAATATTTATGCTATAAATTTATATATATGTACACAAACAAGGAAAATTTAGTTTTTCCATTAAATAAATGAAAACTTTTTGACAAAAAATGAATCTGACAAATTTTAGTGAAAGCATAATTTTCTTCTTCCACAATTTTAACTTAAAATAACATATGAAATAATTTTTGTCACATATTAATATAATTGTATCCTAAAAAGTTTTAGTCATGCAAATTATTTTTCCTCATAAATTTAAGTTAAAATAAATTTTATGGTTTCAAAGTGGAATAGGACAAAAAAAAATAAAACATATAACTTTCTATCTCAATTAGTTCAAAAAATTTATTTTACATAATTTTCCAATGGAAAAAATTTTGAAAATTTTTTTTCTCTAAATTACATCATATGTTTGAAAGCCATAGATCACAACTCAACGGATTCTAAGGTGATATTTTATAATAGAATAGTTTTTGTTAGATATTTTGTTAGATATTTTGGTAATATTTTTTAAATTGCAATAGTGTGAATAAAGCAATAATAGGTAATAATCATCACTTGAAAATAGAATCAATAGTTAAACAATATTCTATTTAATTATCATTCCGACAAAGTTATGCAAATATAAAACATTTATTTGCCCGAGTATATACTTTTAAGTTCAAGAACACGATTCTTCTTTCCTCATTTTACTTTTAATAATTTTAATTTACTAAGCACTAAAAATTTAGTTATAAAAATCCAAATCCATTCATTGATTTTTAATTAGCGTATGCATTTTTTTTAGCTTGCATAATTATTTAACCTGTTTTTGTCCATTATGCATATAAAAATATAAATATTACTATGTACATTTCTACAACATACTCTACCTACTTACATAAAAAAATAAAACAAAAAATAAAAAATAAAATAAATATTTTAGAGCTCTTCTTTAATTATTTTTATCTCACGGTAAAATTTGAAGTATATTATTTATAAATATTTTGAAATTTTATGATGTGGAAAGCCTTAAAAGGAAAAAAAAATATTCTAAATATTTTAATGTAACACTAGAATTATATGATCTATGAATATATATATTATTAAACTTTATTATGCATTATGTTAATATTATAAAATTATATTATAGTCATAGAATAAGTTTTAAATGAATTTTCCTTAATTTTTAAATACACCTTTAATTATATTTTCTTTTTATGGTAAAAAATAATTGATGATATAATTATTGGAAAAACTTTTATTTTGTCGTTATCGCATAAGTTTTGAGAGGTTTTTCATATAACCATAATAAAATCGTACCTAAGTATACGTGCTATACATATATCGAGTTTTGTTATTTGTTATGTTATACGATTAATTTTATATGATAAGAAGATTAACTTAAATTTCAATATGTTCAGATTTTTTATATTATATTTTTTTTTCATTCAAACAATTTTTAATAAAAATAATATAGTGACAAATCAGAAAGAAGATAGCTGTATAATTTAAATTTTTATGAATTTAATAAATTACAATATATATACTATGTATATTTTATGTACATATAATTGCATTTTTGTAGATTGTACATAGTAGCATTTTTGTATTTATTTTATTAAAAAAGCAGAATGAATCTGTTCGTTTTTGGAAAGCATTTAAAACGATGATGATGAAAATGTTAAATAGAATTCATATTTACTGTTCACACAGGAAAGTGCAAAAAAGTATGGAAATGAATTGTACAAAAAAAGCTCTTTTGATTGTGTTGAAACAGCAACAAAACTTTATTATTTACCTATTTTTCATATTTTCCTATTTTTTTTAACTAACTATATATATACCTACCAATTTTGTATGCATTTTTGTATGCAAAAAAGGAAAAAAGGTAAAGTTAAATTAAAATGCTGTTAATATCTTCACAATTTTATCAAATTTTTCCAATGGAATCAAAAAAAAAAAAAGATGAAAGAATAAAATAAAATTAACTGCGTAAAGAATTTTCACTAACTGAGCAATTTCTTTACACAAGCAAAGCGTAATTTTTGTTTTCATTTACCTTTTTGTTTTTTTTTTTTGAAGAAAATCATATAATCGGTTTTCTGACAAAAGATATTTAATCAGGAAAAAGTAATTAAAAGATGCATTTCACTCTTACATTATGAAACTCTAAATGATCGAAAGCAATTTTATGAAATTATAAATTTTTCATAACGACAAGGGCCAATTTCTTGCATAAAGTGAGATGGTTCAATAAAATAATGTACTCATAGCTTTTTATAAGATTTGGAAATATCCCAGCGGGTAAGTCTAATCTTCATGACCCTGCCAGCGACAATATCTTAAGAACGTATAATATATTTTTCGCACCTTAACACTTTTTTTTCATTTTAACCCATAATTTATTTCTATACTAAATATGTCTTAACGAAAACTGACAGAGAAAGCTAGTAAATTTTTTAACAAAAGTTTGAGTTTTTTGTAATAAAATCTTGGTTTCTAAGTTATCTTCTGGCCTAAGTTTTTCTTTTTAGAAATTTTGTCAAAATTAATTTTTATTTTTTTCCCTTTTTTTTTTAATATTTTGTACCAGCGCCTACAGTTAAACTTCTACAGAAATTAATTTTATTCAATGTTTGAAATTATTTATTAACATGAATAAAATAAATATTCTGAACAGAATATTTAAATATCATTTGAGTTAAAATGAAAAAAAAAAATAAAAAAATTAAAATAAAAAAAAATTAAAAATGAAGTGAATGAAAATGTTAAAACAGAATACAAAAACTTACAATTATTTACTTTAATGAAAAGAGATTCAAAAGGATTGGCAATTACGTTAAAAACGAGTAAAAAATTATGAAATCAGCTCTATTTGTTTTACGAAAAAATAAAAAAAAAAATAAAAAATAAAAATAAACAAAATAAATTTCTAAAGGATTTATTTTAAAATATCATAAAATCTGAATGCAATGAATGAATATTTGAAGAACAATTCAAAGCAACAACAGAGAAAAAAAAATGTGCATCAGGATACACACATAAATTTAGTAGAAATAAGCATAAGTGCATATATATAGTATATGTAAATTAAGCACTGATGAAGAAAATCATAGCTATACACATTCATTTAAATCTATGATTTCAAAATTAAATTATTTTCATTGTACATTCATATATAAAAATGTCAAAAATAAATAATATATTTAAACAAATTGCAAGTGAAGTCACTTGCGGCAATAAAATGTTATAGTTTTTTATTTTTATGTTTTTATTTTTTTAAAACCATAGATCTGGTATAATTATTTATTAAAATTGATTTTTTTTCATGTAAACATTATATCTTAACATTTAAATAGTTGCCTCCAGTTACTATTATAATATGTATATGAATTAATAGTTTAAGAAATTTGCTTTTAAAACTGGTTTTGAAATGAGGTGGCTATACATTTAATAATTTTCTTAATTTTTTTGTTTTAATTTAACTGATATTGTGGTTTTTCATTTTCCATTAGTTTTGACACACAAGTTTGAACAAATAATATTAATTTTCATCGATATTTTGTTCCAAAATCCTCAGTCTGACTCCTAATAATAAAACTGTGACTTCTTACGTAATAAAAATATAAATAATATGGTGTTCGTTGTTCGCACATACATTTAGATATTGAAATAAGTTTTGATTCAGAACTAGGTTCGGTCGGTGGTTGTTCTAGTTTTTTCATATAAAAAATTATCAAAACAAACAGAGTTCGAAACTAGTTTCAGTTAAAATTACTTAAATTTTAAC
>OZ023273.1:53266892-53320135 GCA_964007475.1 Hybos culiciformis
ATCATGTGCAAAACACTGAACTCAATTAACTAGAACATAATTCACAATAGGATTATCAGAAAACATTTTAAACACCCTTTACTCTTTAAAAATTAGTTCTTCCTCATGTTTGCAAAATGTTCCATAATAATAATTTCAATCGTCTTATGGTACGAAAATGATAATACCTCATTGATGCATTCATTTCCTATATATAAGGTACAAAAAAAAATATGAAAATAAATAAAAATTGAAAATAAAATGAAAAATTGTTCGATGTTATTTTATTGTATATGCTAGACAACAACATTTTAAATCATATAAGTAGTATTAATAAAACTTGTAACATCATAGTAAAGATACAATATTATAAGCTGATTATTTATGTATCTTACCACAGAAAACACCTTCTTAACAGAAATGTTATCTTACGTTAAACTGAGTTAACTATATACATACGTATAACCAGTGGTGGGATTCAGCCGGTTCGCACCGGTTCGCGCGAACCGTTTCTTAAAATATTTAAGATTCACGCGAACCGTTTCCTAAAATTTGTAGGTTCGCGAAAATAGCCTGAAAAAGTTTTGAATTAACTATTCACTGTTTTAACAGTCCCTCCATGGCAATTTCTCAACTACTCAAAGAATATACAATTTAAATTTACATTGAAATTTGTATTAAAAATTTGACAAGCGTTTTACTTATTTATCTGAAAAATCTTCTTTTTCTTTAACTATGTTATGTGAATACTGTGAGTAAAGAACTGAATAAGAGTAAAAATATGCTTTTACAAAGTATTAAACGTGTAACAAGCAAGCCTGTTTTGAAATTACAACATTTGGAAACATCAATCTAAAAATTTATGAGTTTTTATGAAGGACTTATATACGTTCTGGAAAGGTCTTTAGAATCTAAATTAAAACAACTTTTTAGAGGATTCGAAACCATGAAAAAAATTGTATTCTTTTTTTTTACGGGATGCGAACCGGTTGTTAAATGTTTTGAATCCCACCACTGCGTATAACCCTTGCGCACTAGCAATTTTAGATGAGTTGTGTTCTTAAGTCATCCGAAAAATTAGCTGATTTGTTAAAAGCACATAACTAATCGGCGATGGATGACTTATGTGCATTTAATCGACGAATTAAATTGGATATAACCATTGATTAAGAATACATAGATTCTTAGCTTCATACGACATTATTTTCGGTATTTTTATGTAAAACAAAATAAAATACTTGATAATTATCAATATATGAAAAGAATTTTATTTAGTTTTACTAACCCTTCACATAAAAATACCAAAAAAGGCTGAAAAAATGTTGTATGAAGATAAGAATCTATGTATTCTTAATCAATGATATAACTCAATTGACAATTGACAGTTGCAAAGACTTATGTCACCGACTCAAATATTTTCCAGGATAACAAAATGCTAGTAGTTTTATATATTTATAACGTACAAATGTAGGTATAGGTATTTATATATTTTTCATTTAAATGAAAAATTATTAAATCTTAATTAAAAATTTTAGAAAATATTTATGATAAACAAAAATTTGTCAAAACTTGGTTGTTTTTATTGTTTCTGTTTTGTATTAAATTTATTAATTTTTTTTTTTACTCTATAATTTAATAATGTAATTTCGTGTGATATAGAAGCTCATATCCATAAAGATTTTTCCTTTATTTTCCAAAAAAGAAAAAAAAATTAAATATTAATTTTAATGAACCATTCAGGAAAGATAAAAAAAAACAATTATTTTTTTTTTCTACTTAATTTGTTCATTTTTATTTTTTAATCGCGGTTCGTATATGAATTTTTAATTAAATTGAATTTTTTTTTTTTTTTCAGTTATGTTATTCTTTTATTTTATTTTATCCTCAGGGGGGAAGAAGATGTTGATTTATTTTTAATTTAAAAAAATCTGCAAAATTGATTCAAGTTTTCGAAACTTGTGTTGAATATGAGGGAGAATAAGAGTTGAGTTTTCAGAATTGTTGTCATTTGACAAATAGATACTAGTTATGTACGTAAATGAAGTGAAGTTAGATTAAATAATCCATTATTGAGTTTGATCTAACACAATATTCATTTCTAAAAATCTTATCCACCATGTTTATTTACCTTAATAATAATTTAAATTATAATTTTCGGCTTTATTCTTACGAAGTGAGAATCTAAGATGATGGTATAGTCGTATAAAGAAAGTTCTTGGAAGTCTGCACCCACAAATCTGAAATATCGGTCTTATTTCAATATTCTCGAGATATCATTTTAGTGATATTAAAATTTCTCTACTTAGTTTTTTCACCATTAAAGTTGATCTCACTATACTTCAAATGTATGTATTGTTCTGATTAGAATTTTTTTTTAAATGTCTAGAGTAAAATTCTTCATATTTTCTTTGGGAAATTTTTGGGGAGTTAAATTTTTTTATTTTGTTTTGGAAAAAATAAAAAAAGAAACAAAATAAAAATTTTTTTTTAAATTTTTAATGAGGAAATATTTCCAAATGAGACATTATATGAAAATGTTTTATTACTTACAACAAAACTTAGGAAAAAAGAATTTATTTCGAGGGTTGAGATATTTAAAGAACAATATTTTCTTTTTTGTACATAGTTTTTTTTCTAACTTTATTTCAGGACTGTTAAAATCTAATAAATATATCTAATGTTTTTATTTAGGCCATTTTTTGTCGAAAGTTTAACTCATTGACGATATAAACATTGTAGGGATATCAAAATAAAGCAATGCTTTTCATTCAGCAAAAACAAAATTTCAACATTTTTTTCACTTATTAGACAAATTGCATTTTGATAATTTGACAATACTATTGATTGCAAGTATGTATTTTCCTTATATTTAACATATGTACGAATAAATAAAAATAGTTCACATAATCATAATTCCATTATTCCTTCCTATAATAGCAGTAGAAGGTATGTAGTTAAAATTTCTACTAATAAAGGTTTAAATCGAAATAAATGAATAATTAACATATTTTTCAAGCAAAAAGCATGACGTAAGTAATAGGAAGGTGTACATAGTTATCGTAGTAACATTTTAATAACAATTTTTGAAATTCATTTCCCAAAAAGAAGTACATTGAATTAACTTCCATTTTCCTTTTGCCTATTGCTTCATTCACTAATCTGTTATAAACAAATAATAAATTTCAAATTTAAGTTAAAATAAGGTGAATTTTGTAATCAAAAAACATTTCGATAGAGGTATACAAGTACTGTATAAATATTTCTTAAAATTTTCTCATTTAAAATTAAAATATTTTGTTTAATTTTTTTTTTTTACAACAATTTGTTTGAAAAGTGAATTTAATGAACTGTGTTGTTTCGCGGTTAAAGAAAAATTATATATTTGAAATCAAGAACAAATTTTTATTTGCATTTCTTTTCATTAATGGTATTTTTTTTTACTCTCTCTTCTGATTTACTTATGTTGTATTTCTTTTCATGAAAAAAAAAATCTTAAATTTAAATTTAAATTACATTTGCATTTTGATTTAATTTGTTTTCTATTCAAATTAAATTAAAATTGATTTAAGGTTTTCATTCCATTTGTAGGTCTTGTCTTTCTTTTTTGTAAAATTATAATAATCAGTGATTTTAATATTCGAAGGGTTAAGATTGAATTGAATGAAAATTAAAAGTAATTGAAAGAAAAATTAATGCCATATTTTTTTTTGTTCATTATTCTTTTACAGCTTTTTGTAATGTTTTTAAAAAAAATATTAAACCAATGTGTAAAATATTCTTAGAAATCACACAGAATTGTGTGATTGACTTGAAGTAAAGTATTTTACGGGCAAGTTCGTGGTTGAAAATGGAATCAACAATCTAAAATGTCTTTGGATTTAACATTAAGCTGCATTCAAAGTCAAATTCAATTATATTGCAACAAACAAATATATTAATGTCAAATAAAGGAAAAACTCCTTCGCAATAAAAATAATTCACAATTTTTATTTTTAAAATTATTTCCTTGACTATTCTCCAAAAAATTTTAAAATTTTGTGCTTAATCTCGGAATAAAATTAATTCTACAAATTTATAAAAACTATATATAGTAAAAATAAAATAAAATTGGCATATTTCTAAAGCTTTAATATATAAATACATACTTATATAATATACATAATGTTTATGTGGAAAAAATGTTTTCTTAAAATCAAGAATTTATTATTTTGATTTAATACAAAAATTATCAGTTCGAGAACAAAGAAAAGAAGATTCCTTTTTAGGTCAAAAAAACTTTATAGAAAATAATTTTTTTAAACAATTTTTTTAAATGCTTTTTGAGTTGTTGCCAAAAAAGATTTGTTCCTTTTTTTTCTAATGAAATGCTTGTCAAAATTTTCCACATAAAATATGATTCTGTTATAAGTTTCAATTATGAAATTTTTAATCTACAATGTTTGTCCGTAATTCTGTGAACGTGAAGTTTATTTTCAGCAAACCCCAAACCAATAAGTTTCCATATAGATTACATTTTTTTTTAAGATTTTAAGAGCTGTATAAAAAGTTAATTAGTATAAATCAACCTTATCAAAATGAAACATAAAGATAGTATTCAATAATGCCACATAGTTAGTTGGATTTAAAAATAAATATTTTATAGATAAAAAGAATAATTATGTTTAATAAAAAGTATACTATACTTTAATTAATTAAAAAAGGATTAGATTTTTGATTTCTATACATGCTTCTTCGAACATGCTTCTTCGAACATGCTTCTTCGAACCATAAAACTACTTTCCAGTACGTCCTTCTAATCAAAAAAAAAAGAAAACAACCTTTAATATCATAATATAAATACTTGAAATACTTTAATGTAGAATTTAAATCATAACAACAGTATTAAAAAATATTCTTATTATGCAAATTAAAAAAAAAATTTACAGTATTAAAAGATAAGAAATATATTTATTTAAATTCCAATATATGATGCGAAAGAAACTTTTTAAAATAAAATTAAAAGCATTGTTTCAAAAGTATTTCTTTATATTTTTATTTTGTTTTTTTTTTTTTTTGGAATAGATATATAACAAAAAAAAATGTATAAAATTTGGAAAAAGAATTAAAACAAAAATCCTTTTGATGCAATTGACGTCCGTATTTTTGAAAACTTTTAAATTTGAAAAGTTGTTGAATTTTAAGTTGGTTTGATGAAACTTAATATCATTGTTATAAAAAATAACATGAAATTTGAATTTTTTTCATAAAATATGTACATAAAATTTAAAGGAAAATTATATAAAATAGTTCGATTATATTTCAAATAGAATTTCCTATTATATGTAGGTTATACAGGTATTTGTTTCATCATTAATATAATATTTAATTAATGAATAAATTTATCATATTTTCTGAATGAGTTTTAAAAAATTTTTTATACTTGATCAGAATTACCAAACCGCTATATATTTTCGTCTTCTAATCAATAGTAAAAAACGAACGAACAATAGTTAACTATGCTCAATATATACTTCAATAATAAAAAGCAAATACTTACATACTTAAGTACTTAAGTATTTAAATACTACACTGAAGTTCTAAGTTTTCTGAAAAATAAACGTCAAAATAATGAACATTTTAAACATTTACGCTGAATTTATTTCTGACAACTCTTTTTTTTTCCCCCAAAATTGATGTACAAAAAAATATAAAACGAAAGAATTAGGCAAAAAGTTAAAATTTTATCTAGAAAAAATAAGAAATAAATTTAAATAAAATCTTAAAATAAAAAATTATTTAATAAATCTTAATATTATTTTTAAAACATTAGAAACTTATTTAAAAAATTCCTTGAAAATATTGAAAAAAAAAAAAAATTCAAAGAAAAGTTTTTCTTTTTCTTGGAAAAGTTTTTCAAATAAAAAAATTTTTCTATACTTTTCTTTCTACATATGGAGCCCAAAATTATAAAAACAATTAAAAAAAAACGGAAATTTTTACTAATTAAATTCTACGGGTTATTGTTACAGATTGATATTTGTACATGAAATAAAAGCATAGAAATTAAAAAAAAGTACGACGAACTTTTTCTTTCAATTAATAATAAAATGAAAAAGTTTTATTGGTTAGAGAATTTATCTATGTTTTCTCACCATAGAGCTTACAATTTAAAAATTTATTTATTTCCGCTTTATTTTTGCTGTAATACACAAAAATCTGGTTATTCCATTAGGAGTAAAAAAAAATGATTTGTTTGTCCATTAACCAAAATACTTATTTCAATAACACTTTAATCGTGAAATAAACAATAATATCATCAGTTAATGGGTGATAGAAAAGTAAGTCGTTGTAAAAATAAAATGAATATAGAAAAAAAATTGTCCAGTCATTTTAGATAAGACTAAAGTGTTGCATATAACAACAGGGGCTTTTTGTTTTTCAATTTACTTCAATTCTCTCAATATATAGAATTATTATTATTACTAAATCAAATAGAAATAAATAAAAAATTAATTTTTATTAAACAGAGTGCTTGGTACTTTAAAATATAAGTTCAAAGAAAAAAATTGCATTCCTGAATGCATCATATTAAAATAAATGGATTTTTTTAATTTAAATCTTTGAGAAAAATTTTTAAAAATTTTAGTTTCTTCAACTTCTTCAACTTGCCTTTTTCAGGACTCACGTCCCTATGTAACTATTTTACATCATTATGATCATGATTGATGACTAAGGCCTCTCTCTCGATCATAAAATAAAGATAAATATTTGAATGAATGAGCCTCATTGTGACAATAATTTAAAAGAAAAGAAATCTAGGTTTTTTCCGCTGAATCTTTGCTATTATAAAAATATTGTCGTCGAAATAAAAAACTGAAAATGGCACTTCATTCAAATTTTTTATTGAATTTACTTTTCATATGCAGTCATCGTAATCGTCAGTTCTTCCAACCAACATTCAAAGATAAAAATTTGAAAATATTTATAAACCTAACATAAACATGATTTTCTAGATTATTTAAAAGTATCCTTTTTTCTTAATTCCATTCAAAATTGCAATAATCTTATTCATCGATTTTCTTTCTTATTTTTGTTATTAAATTTATGAAAATTTAAATTTGAAATTTTCAGTTCATATTTATTTTGTCTCTCTTTATCCTTCAAAATAATAATAACAGAGACATAAATTTGTATTCCGTTTACATTTCCGAATTACAAACATAACAAAAAAAAAAAAAAGAAAAAAAAGAATTTACATTTGTGTCTTTTTAAGTCCAACAAAATTTGATTAGACCATTTCGGTATTATTATAAAAATAAGGACGAAAACAAAAAAAAAAAAAACAACTTATTGTTTAACTAACCAAAAAACATTGATTCAAAGTGAATCCCCTGAGTAGTTATTGTGTTTGTACTTTTCAAATAATATTTTTCTTTTATTTTTTTTTTTATTTAAGTCATTCCACAAACAAAACCTATTTTCATCAAGGATGTGTTATTTTTTTTTACAGAAATGTAAAAACATTTTGTTCAGTTGATTAAACGAATATAAAATAAATCCATTAAGAATTTTAATATTAAGGGAACTATTCATACATATTATTCACGTCACATCTCCGGCAAGGCACCGTTACGTTATTTCAGACATAAAATATGTCATTCCTTGTAATTTAAATGGTACTGTCTGCACTCAACCTTTAAGTCGCCGTACCGCCTAAAAGAAATTACTGGGGCACTGAATTATGACCGCATGAATTATGACCGCGGAAAAAGTTTGTATGGGCGGGCAAAATTAATTTTTAAAATGAATTTTGTCCGCGCAACAAAATGTCTTTTGACCGCGCGGTCAAAATTCATTTTATTTATAAATTGAGTCGCGGTCAAAATTCATTTTGAAAATTAATTTTGCCCGCACATTTTCTCGCGGTCAAAATTCATTTTTTTATAAATTGCGTCACGGCCAAAATTCATTTTGAAAATGAATTTTGTCCGCACATTTTGCCGCGGTCAAAATTCATTTTTTTTAAATTGAGTTGTTGCCGGGAACGCGAGTATTATGCACAAAAGTTATGGAGAAGATACAATTCATTTTAAATGACTTATTTTGAAAAATGAAATCAACCCTCCGATAAAATATTGTGTTCTAAGCAAAAGGGCAAGGGCGCCAGCCGCAAATCCCACTGACCAACCTCCCGCCCGCCGCCCTGCTGCCCCCCCTTCCCCTTGTGTCTACCCCACAAATATTTTATCTTTTTTACTCACATACGATAAATAGTGTCGTTTTAAAAATGATTTTAGGCCTTTTCCAAAAGGATGCCGTACAAAATGTATGAAAAAGCTGTTTTTATTTTCAATATTTGTTAAGTAATATTTTTGATGAAACTATTTCTGCATAATACAGCCGCAAATTTTGTCGCGGTCAAAATTCATTTTTTTTCTAAATAGAGTCGCGGCCAAAATTCATTTTGAAAATGAATTTTGTCCGCACATTTTGCCGCGGTCAAAATTCATTTTTTTACTAAATTGAGTTTTTTTACTAAAATGAATTTTGTCCGCACATTTTGTAGCGGTCAAAATTCATTTGTTTTCTAAATTGAGGCGCGGTCAAAATTCATTTTGAAAATGAATTATGACCGCCAGTCGCGGTCATAATTCATGCGGTCAAAATTCATGGAGCCGAAATTACTATTCAAGAATTTTATTTTTGTATGACTGACCGCGTTTTTGAATAACAAACAAATATAACGTCCGTCACGTCCACTCTAACCAAATAATAAATATATGAAATTGTAAAGAAGATGATGTCGTTGGACTTCATAATGTTCGGTTATATCCAGGATTTTAACTTTAATTAAATAATTCTAACTTTCATGTTATTGTACGTTTTTTTAAATCAGAACTATCAAATACAATTTTTTTCACAAAATTTTTATGCAGTTGGAAAAAAGGTTCAAACTATAATTGAATAAGCTTTCCAGCTCCGTTCACTTTTTGTATTTTTTACATACCAAACATATATGATTTATCCATCCATGCTGAGATTTACAGATTTTTTTTTTTTACAATTCCCCGTAGAAGAAAAAGTTTGTGGCAAAAAAAATTCAATCAAAATTTTCTATTTTGTAAAATCATCTCCTTCCACAAAAAAAAAAAAATGAAAATAAAAATAAATAAAAAAAAAAATGAAATTTTTGTAACCTAAACTTGGAAGAAATTCAACCTGAAATTTGAAAAGAAAAATAAAAAAAAAAAAATTCATCTGTTGTCGAAAATTTTACATTTTTCATGAGACAAGATGAAATCAGGAGGAATATCATCATTTGATTTCATGTCTTTGTATTTGTTTTATTGTTGTGATATTTTCGTTAGTCAAAATTTTTTTTTTTTTATATCCTTTGGGCAAATAGATACAAATTTGAAAATGCATTTCCTTTTTATTTTTTTAAATTGAGCTTTTAGGGGTAAAAAAAAAAAAATCTACCAAAATTTTTTTTTTTTTATATCATGAAGAACTCTATAAATAGGATCTAATGACCTCAAGGATCACTTGAAAGTATATAACAAAGTAGTATTTTTTTTTTGTTGTGGGAAATATTAATGCAAATCTGCTCGCTCTATTGCTTTGTTAAATTTTAAACTTTGAATTCGTTTTTTTCCTCTAAAAATACTTCTTATGTAAGCATACATTTTTGAACACAAAAAAAAAATAGTTCTTTTTACTGTATTAGGGGAATTAGCAACGAAAACAATTTACATAAGCCATATAAGAATTGGTATAGGTTGGAAGCTTTCGTACAAGAATTGGTATAGGTTGGTATCGCTTTCGAACACTGTCCTCATTTTGCAACAACGAGGGGGTATATTATATAATTATAATTCAAAAAAAATTGTCAAATAATTCAAAATAATAAAATTTAATTTAATTTTCAAGGATATTTTTGAATTTTTTTCATTTAGGTTTAAAAAAAAAAAAATGCATTTGATTGAAAAAAATAAATTACAATTGAGAATTAAAATCAATTTTATTAGATTTGAAAATGCAAATTTTATTTATATACATACTGCAAATGAAAAATGAGATAGAAAAGAAAACAAAAATTTAATTTTATTTGTGTTTACATCCTCTCAATATGTTTACATTTAATTTTCAGTGATTTTCTGTAAATTTTAAAAGAATTTTTTTTTTGTTGAAAATATAAAAAATATTCCTTTCCAGTGTTGTTTGTTACAAGATACCTTATTTGTTTCTATTTGTCTGAATCTCAAGTATATCATCATATGAGAATGAAAAACCTCCAAAACATATGTATATATGAATTTTCCAGAAGGAAAACAAGCTTTAAAGTGTCACTTGAAGAAAATTTGTTTCGTAATTCCTTCACTGATGGGAAATTGTGTGAAAAACCTTCTTTTTTTTTTTTATTTCTTTTTTTTACTTTGTAAGGAACGAGAGAAATATAAAAAGGCAGAAGTGAATACATTCTTTTTTTTTTTCTTCTTTAACTTTTCAACTTCTGTCTGTTTATTCAGGAAGGAAGTCGAAAAAATATAGATAAAGAGTTTAATGCAAATAATATCAAAATGAGAGGATTCCTTCACATATTTGCAACTGCATAAATTTATAGGGAAATTATTATTTCATCGTCAATATAATATTTAAGAGTTTTAAGAATTTACAACTGGTTATATTTGAGGTAAATTATTTTGTTGATGAAAAGAGATCTTGGGGCTTGTTTAATCAACTAAAACACTTCTTGGCGCAGTTAAAACTCGTGACACAAGCTACGTACACAATTCAATTCATCACACAAAAGAAATGATATCAATTTGTGTGCCGCCAGACGCTAAGCGTGCGTGCGTGCAATCAGTGGTTGTTGGAGCAAAAATCAAAGCAAAGGAAAATTGCTGAAAATGTCGCATCGAATAATTTGTGCAAAAGAATTTTGGTGTGATCTTTTGTTGACAATTTTTCTTTGCCTTGACTTCTGCTCCAACAACCACTGATTGCACGCAAGCATGCTTAGCGTCTTGCGGCACACAAATTGATATCATTTCTTTTGTGTGATGAATTGAATTGTGTACGTAGCTTGCGTCACGCCAAGAAGTGTTTTAGTTGATATAATTATTTTTTGAAGGTAAATGAATATATAAAAATATTTCGAAAAAACTTGACATTTAGGGAGACTTTTGGAAATTTTGGGTAATTTTTTTGATTTTGGGACATTTTTTGATTTTGGGACATATTTGGATTTTGGAACATTTTTGATTTTGGGACATTTTTGATTTTGGAACATTTTTGATTTTGGGACATTTTTGATTTTGGGACATTTTTGATTTTGGGACATTTTTTGATTTTGGGACATTTTTTGATTTTGGGACATATTTGGATTTTGGGACATTTTTGATTTTGGGACATTTTTGATTTTGGGACATTTTTGATTTTGGGACATTTTTTGATTTTGGAACATTTTTTGATTTTGGGACATATTTGGATTTTGGGACATTTTTGATTTTGGGACATTTTTGATTTTGGGACATTTTTGATTTTGGGACATTTTTGATTTTGGAACATTTTTTGATTTTGGGACATATTTGGATTTTGGGACATTTTTGATTTTGGGACATTTTTGATTTTGGGACATTTTTGATTTTGGGACATTTTTGATTTTGGAACATTTTTGATTTTGGGACATTTTTGATTTTGGGACATTTTTGATTTTGAGACATTTCTTGATTTTGAGACATTTTTGATTTTGGGACATTTTGGGATTTTGGGACAATTTGGATTTTGGGACATTTTAATTTGGGACATTTTTGGGACTTGAGCGTGAGTGGAAATCATATTGGAGAGTGATTGAGTGAAATGAAATTATTGAGCGTCGACCTTTGACTGCGAAATATATTGTGTCCACAAACAAACAATCAAACAAACAAACAAACTTACTATTCGATTATCTCAAGGTAGAGGTCATGATTCAAATATCCGGTCATAACTTTTGAACTATTGACCCCAAACACTCATGCTAAGTACCGTTCGAAAGGTCTTGGAACGTAGATGCGAAAAATGTCATATGTCATCCAGAAAGGTCAAAATGTCACCAAGTTATACGCCAAAAACTGAAAAGGTGAAAAAAAATTCAAATGGCCATTACTTGATGACCTTTTGACCTTTTTGGTCGGATGACATACATAATTTTTAAGCTCACCTTGGACCATAATAAAAGAAATTGAAAAATTAAAGAATAAGAATACAAATAATTTTCCTTAAAGGATAACAATTATTTGTATATTTAGCCTATTCATAAAATATTCAATAGAAATTATTTCAAATTATTTTCCTTTTTCTTTTAGAAAACTTGAAATAAATTTTTTTAAATTTTTTTTTGTTCACATGAATTTACCGGTAGTTTGTGGATGTTCTATAGAAAAGAAGAATTTTTTTTTTTCTTTATACTATTTTCTCGTGAAAAGAAGTGAAAGTATTAGACCCTGAAAGGATGTGCAACCCAAAAACCAAAGCACTTTGTTCAAATTAAAAATTCACATTTATAGCTTTACCATTATAATGGAAAAGATAAAAGTTTTTCATTACATGTTACTTTCATACCCATAGGTATTCATAAAGATATGTATATATGTACGAAAAGTCATATAATGTAATATAATATGTAAAACCAAATTTTCAAAAGAAAATCAATTCATATTTGCTTCTTTTTATTGTGGAATGCTCCGACAAAAATTATAGGTGTATAGATTTCTTTTTATAGTATGATTAAGAATGAAAAATTTTATCGATAATTATACTTAGTATTTGTACCTGAAAAATATATATGTGATGCATAAATGTATAATTATATTAATGCTATATATTATTTTAATTTAAATGTGAAAATTTAGATAAAAATAAGATTTTCATCAAATGATTTGTGCACTGTGTCTATATATAGTAATTGTATATAATTACAAACCATAAATAAAAAAAAAAAAAAATAAATAAAATTCATAAAATATTAAGGATAATTTAGGTAGGATATCCTCAGTTTTCTCACTTTGAATTAAAACAAAATTAAATAGTACACTCTTAGAAAAGTGCAACGCGCTGGAACTTCGAAGAATAGAGTTATGAATACATAACTCCTTTTTTAGAGCAACTGAATAACATTTCGATGAAGTAAAACTTTTGAAACTTTGCTCAGAAATTGAATTTAACTATTGAACTATTTTCGAAGTTCCAGGAGTATAATTTTCTTTTTTTGAAATAGAGAATATTTCGAAGTTTTATTTTTTAAGTAAAGCTGAAATTTCGATATTGAACTCATAACAAAGTTTTTTTCAAATCTTGTTAGAAGTTAAGTTAACTACTTTCGGAGTTACAATAATATATTACCGTAATTATTTTGTGTTTTTTTATTAAGTTGAAATTTTGATAATGAACTCCGTAAAAAGTTTTTACAAAATTCTGTTGGAAGTTAAGTTGACTATTTTCAGAGTCCTTAGCATTGCAAATCGCCATAATACCAAATTTATATTTTCTATTTTATATACTTTTTAAATTTCAATACCGTAGCTGAGTGGGAGTGTTGGCGGATTGCAATGAAAAGGACGCAGGTTCGAATCCCAAAGAAATAAAAGAAATAAAATCATAGATTTAATAAAAATAATAAAAAAGTTCTAATAAATAAAAAAATATATAAAAATTTAAATTAAATAAAAAAATTAAATTTTATTTTCTTTTGTTAAAAAATAGGAATAAAATCAAACTCCTCAAGGTAGTTTATTAAACTTTTAACGGTGTTTCAATTTAGCTAAGAAAAAGAGTAAATAATTCACTATTTATAATTAAAAATAAATAACTCCGATAGATGATGGACTCTATTGAACTCCGTTTCGGAGTTCCATAAACACCGTTTTTCTAACAGTGTAAGATATCAAAAATTTGAAAATTATCTTCACTATCTTTTTTGCATAGAAGCGTTCATTACAGAGATCCTGCAGCCGTGATGTTAGTGAAAAAATTCGAAACAAACGAATTCTCAGAGTTTTATATTCAACCTTATATAATTTTTGTTAAATACTAAACAACTATACGCCAGACGCGGAAACATTTGAATGTTATTTGAAAAGCTTGTTTAATTTCCCTATAATAATTTGTCAACAAAAATTTATAGTTATATATTATTTCTCGGTTTATCTAATTTTATTTATAATGAAGCCAATAAAGAACAAAGATTTCAACCTACAATTCACGATGTTTGAACGAAAAATAATTGTCTTTTTTTTCTGTATATCCTTTATTGGTTTTATCAATCGATTTAAATTTAACCCTTTCTAAAATGTATACGAACAAAATAAATAGATATAACATGCTTAACCTTATTATTATATATAAATCATCCCCTATCATTCATTCATGATTTTACGATATCTGATCAAATGGTTAAACTAAAAATAATCAAAGAGAAATTATAAAATAAAAGAATTTTTGTTTCTGAAATGAAAGGGAAATACTTATTTTTTGATTTTTTCGATTAATGATGATCGTGTGTTAAGATAACTTTTTTTTAAGACTAAATAATAGTCATGAAGTGAAATTAATGCTCAACAAATTTAAAGTTCTGTCGCTCCGGTTGTGTTTTGTAGGTTTGAAACTAAGAACGAACTCTTTTTAGTTCTTTTTTTTTGTGATATGATATTTGAACATTAAGTTTTTAAAAAACGCATAAACCGAAAAGTCTCTTTGATTAAAATTTCTTATCAAACTATCTTTCATCGTCATACTTAAAACAAAAAAAATATTCTTGGTATTTTACTAGATTTTCTAATTTGCAGTTAAAAAATATTTTTAATATAAAATTGATTGAGCTGCAGCTTCTTTAAAGAATGTTTAAAGAAAGAAAAATTTAACTAGATTATTTTTATCTCAATGCTTCACCAGACATTCCTTACGTTTTCAAACTTATAAAAAAAAAGAATTAAATGAAAGGGGTGATAGACAAGATAACAAAACCCTGAAAAATAAAATATTTTTTTTTTCCTTTAAAGTTGAGATGAATTAAAGATATATCTCTTTAGTATTTGTTTTTTTAAATTCATTAAAGGTAAAAGAGGATTTTAATGAGAAATGTGATCTGAATTTTTAGATTGTTTTTACAAAATAAAAAAAAATAAAAATGTTTTTAAGATAAAAATATCTTATTTAAATCGAATGATTCATATTTTATTACAGGAAAATTATTTTATAAATTTTTATAGATATTAGTAATTAGAATAGAAATCTGAAAAGCTACAATAAGAACGTAAAAAGTTTATTTTGAATTTGATATATTTATACTTGAAATATAATACTCATTTATTCTATTCTTGAAAAATTTAATATAGTTAAGTTTATGAAATAAATGTGTCTATCGAATGGAATAAAATCAAAAATATGAAATAATATTATTGAAAGAGACAATTACTAATAATTCAAACACGAAAAATACTATCAAGAAAAGTGAATTATGACTGAGTCCTGTTATGATTTTTCATCTCGTCTGAAAAAAAAAACGATTTATCTTAAGTTTCTAACATGTTATTATAGTTTAAATGTATTTACAAATCAATGCTAAAATAGTGTCTCAATTGAAATAGTTTCAACTAATTTATCTTAGCTTTTATTTATCGTCGTCTGATTTTTGCTTACTTAATACAACATGTAAATTATTCATCAAAATAAATTCATATGATTTATAAAATGTCGGTTGTGCAGGGAAATTTGTTATGATTCATTTTTTTTTTTTGAAATATTGTAATCAATTTTTCATAATCATATCTGGTTTCGTTTTCGTCACGGTATAATATGTTTTGGTTAAAACGATGATATCGTTTTCACCCATCTTTAATGTTATTTTTCATGTTTTAAGAACATTTCATATATAATATTGCTGTAATATATCTTGAAGGATAATAGCAATATCCTGATTTTACTTTCGTTTCTTACTTACTCTTGAATTGTCCAAATAAAACTACCAAAGATTACGTACATGCCATATTATATTATATAGTATACATATATTTTGTTACATTTTCTATCTTAATTTTTTATTTAATTTATTTTCAAAAGTGAAATAATAATAAAAGATTTTTATTTTTTTTATTTTTATTTTTAAAAAAAAAATCCCTAGAGGCATTTAAGTGGCTAAAAATATATTCTTTCATCTTCAATCATCATAAAAAAAAAGGAAGAAACCAAAGATTGTTCAAGTAATATCGGTTTGATGAACAAAATTCTGCAAATACGAAAACATTGGAACAAATATTGTTTATTTTAGTGTTAAAAAGTTACAAATAAAATATAAGGACTGAATAATAGCATAGTAAAGGATGTATAATTAATACTTTATTCGAGAAGAAATTCGTGTTTAAAATAAGCATTAAGATAAGTTAAGGAAAATTTTGACTCTTCAGTTAGAATAAATTTTAACAAAATATTATATTCCATTTTTATTCAGATTTCACTTCATTTCGTTTAAAAGTGCTGATTTATATGAAAATAATAAATCTCTTGGCATAATAATATGGGAAAAAAAAATTTGGGCAGGATTTTGCTATATATGTAATAATTCATGTTAAAACTTTTGAAAAAATATAAACCCTATACATACTTTGTTTCTTAAGATAACACTGTAGGTTAATTAGCAAAGTATTTTCAATTTGTGTACATTTTTTGTTATGGTAAAATTTAATGTTTATTTGTTTATATTTATATGCGAAGGGGTCATTATGTTCTCCAATTTCGGAACACAGCAACTTCAAAATAATAAACTTATTTATTATGTAAAAAGTTTTATAATAATATTTATTAAATTTTTTGATCTGCTTAACCTGTGGTCATTTTGCTTTTCTTTGATATTGTTGGTCCAAAGTCGGATACAACTTTGCTTAGAACTGGCATATCTCACCACTAGTTGAAAATAAATTAATTTGAGTTCATTTAACAAAAACATATACATCATGTGGACATTTGAAAAATGTTTGTAAAAATTATTGCCTAAGTGGGAGGAATAGAACCCACGATCATACCACTAAAAACTAAATTTAAATTAATTTTTTCTGCAATGTGTGTAATTTCTATAAAATTTATGTTCATTCATATGTGTTGTATAAAAGTAAATAATAAACAAGAACTTTTATTGTTCTCAATAAAAAAAAAATAAAACAAAATTAAATACATTTCTACTACGTTTATATATTATGACAGGCAAACAAAAATTTCAAACAAATCGTTTGAAACAAAATATCACGTTTTAAGTAAAAAAAAAAATTATACATAATAAGAAAAATCAATGAAAATATTTACTTAATTAAAGAAGTTGAACTTTTTATATATATTATGTTTTTTATTTGTTTTTGCAAGAACTGAATTTTTTTTTTTTTTATTCTCAAATCACTGTCCCCAAAAAAAAAACATAAATTTTGTTGAAAAATCCAATTTATTATCTTTAAAAAGTCATATCAACCTGATTTCATATTTAATTTTTTTTTCACCAAGTTTATATATATGAATAAAAAGGTTATGATAAGTTCATTCACACATGAAATTGATTGAGTTTTCCCCTAAAAACATAATTTTTTTTTTATTTATTCTCCTTGAAGTGAAAACAAAAAAAAAACAGAAAGAAAAATAATGAAAACTTTTGTTTTCCTATTATTTTTTTTTTCTCTTCAAGTGTTGATTTTAATAGTTTTTGTGATGTTTGTTTGTTTAGGACAAAAATAAAAATATATAAGTAGGTACATATTTATATATATATTTTTTTTTTAGCTTACGGAAAACAAAAATAAATTTTTTAAAGTGAATATAATAAAAATTCAAATAGAAAAAAGATCATCGTGTTGTCCTTAATAGTGTTAGATAAATTTGATGATTTTTTTTTTTTTTTTTTATTTTGTAAATTAGAGCTAACAGGTGAACAAATTTGGCATTTTCTTTGATGTAGGTTATGTCATAGCAAAAGGTTTGAATGTTTGTACACACAGAAAAAAATCGTCATATTCCAATTCAAGATTGACGGGTTTGATTCAATCCGTACTGAAAAAACTTAATTCAAGTATGAAATTACTTGAAAAATCCCTTAAAAACTCAAATGAAACCAAAACTAAAGTCATATTCAACTCCCCCTATGATTCAACTAATCCTCATAAAAAAAGACAAAATTAAACCAAAATGAAACTTAAAACAAGTAAACCAAAACTTATTTCAAGCCATTTAAGTTTTGTTTTGGGATTTAATTTTACTCAATTTAACTCTCTGTTTAGTAACTCAAATCAAGTCATAATAGGATTAAATGTAAACAGATAAAAACTTCATTCTTTCTTATATTATATTTTCCATTTTATATTTTCCATTTTATATTTATATTTTCCATTTTACACATTGTTGTAAATGTAGTTCATAGCTCAGTGGCAGAGTTCGTGGATTGCAATGTTTAGGACAGTGGTTCGAGGCTAGAAGCGGGCATAAAAAAATTATTAAAAAAAAAATAAAAAAAATTAGAAAATAAATAAAAAAAGAAAAGAAAAATAAATAAAAAAATTTAATAAATAAAAAAAATTAAATAAAATAAAAAAAAATAAATAATAAAAAAAAAATAAAAAAAAAATAAAAAATAAAAAAAATAAATAAATAAAAAAAATAAATAAAATATTAAATAAATAAAATAAAAAATTGTGTCTAGTAATTTTTTTTTTGTATTTGCGGTGTTTTTGCTGATGAATTTGAAAGGTTTTTGGTTTTGGGGTAAAACGAACTTTGTTTTTGTAAAGATACGAAAAACTTATATTAACCCTTTTTATGTCTCAAATTAAGAATTTTACAAACTTAATTTGAGTCAAATATTCTTGATTTAAGTAAAGGTATGAGGTAATTTAAGTTTTTTTAACAAGACTTAAATCAAGTATTTTTAAGATAATTATCAAGTATGCAAATGGCTTGGCGCTATAATGAGTCGCGGAATACTTGAATTAATGCCTTTTTTATTTAATTTACGCCGTGTTTTTTCTGTGTGTATGTATTTATTTTGGAAAAGTTATATTGTGCCTGCTTAACATTTATGTTTTAGTAGTCTACTTAAGTTAGGCACTGAACTTAAAAAGATAATATAAAAAATACAATTTAGTGTATGGATAAATTTATAATTTCAATATTTCAATGTTGTAATAATATGGTTAGTGTATGACACATTTCGTTGATTCATCTATTTATAATGTTTTATATTCCTATAAAAATATACGATATTAAATATTAATGAATTTAAAAACAAAAAATATTAAAATCTTACTTTCTAAAAATAGGGATCCTTCTAACTACGTAAAAAAATAAAAATATAAATAAACATTTAACATATACATCACCTGGGTTTTTATTTGCTAATCTCTATCCCCCCAATTATTATTATTATTATTATTATTTTTAGTATATTTTTCTTTAACTAAAATTAACTTAAAAACTTTATAAATATTTGACTCTTTTATGCTGTGTGATGGCATTTTCTTTAGAATTTTTTTTGAACTCTGCTTTTAGGATTAATAAATCTTGCATAAATAAATATATATTTTTATAGGTATATATATGTAGTTATTTAGTAACGAATGAATGTCTTGTCTAGGATTTTTTTTTGTTATTTTATAGAAAAACTTTTCACCCTCTCTTATAAAAGTTATTATTAAAATAATGTCAATTTAATACAAATGACATTTAAGATTACTTTTAGATATTATAAAGCGGCCAGCAACCAAAAATAATATATAATAATAAATAATAAATAATATATAAATAAAATATACCTTATAATATTTATGTATTTATGTGGCAAACATCTATCACAATGTTATTTTCATTTATGTTTAAAATTAGTAAAAATATTGAATTGACATTAACATAAATATTTTGTATACTAAAATAAGTCTTCTACGTAAATTGAGATATAATTAGGGCTACAAATTAATATCTAAAAATTAAGAACACATTTATGTATCACTTATTTCTTGATAAGAAATAATCAAAATCCATTAAAACTCTTTCAAGTCCCAATGTAGTTTTTAATAATTAAGGATTTTTTTATCTGTAACAACAAAATACCAATATCTGAATTCTTTAAAGAACTTTAGAATAATTAAGTTTTTCATTTTCTATTTAGATTATTATTTTATTATTAAAAGATGACATATTGAATTAATATTTATTAGGAATTTTCCTATATCTTTATATATCTTAACTCTTAATAAATATTCGTATTATAATATAAAAAGCTGTGAAAACAGAGGAGGGAAATTTTTGTATAAAGACACCATAAAAGAATATTGCTATTATCACACATATTCATGGTTCATGAATATACAAGGAAAATATGTTGAAATGGCCAAATCTTTGAAATTGCTTTCCATTATTATTATTATAATTACTGTTGTGTTCCATTCAATTAGAAAATTTTTACTGTATCAGACATTTATTATCGTAATTGGCATCAACACTTTATTTTTTAGATTGGTTCATAAAATTTTATTGCAAAAGAGACAAAAACTTTAATATCAGCCAAATTTAGTTAAAAAAAAAAAATAACAAAATTTAATTCAAATTTGGATATAAAATTTTTGGCATATAATATATAAACATATAAATAAAATTGTGTCTTTCGCAAATTTGTACTTTGTTTAGAACATGTTATCGAAGACATATTGATCAAATAGTTTGAATGTTTGTTTTATTGATTTACTAATAATAATAATAGCAAAACCTAAAATCACGATTTACAAAATTTTTCATTTTTATATTTTTTTGTCATTAAAATAACTTATATAAGATATCTCACCCCAAATATATATCTAAATCTGCTTACAACATACGAATAAATAATTTTTTGAACAAAAAATATATTATTCTATTTTGTGTAAAGTGATGATAGAAACAAATCAAATTTGACCACATTTTCACTTTTCCTTAATATGTGTGTCATTTTTCTTGTCAAAAGTTATTTTTTGACCCTTTTTTTTCTTATCATTTAATATAAAAAAAAATAAGGAGAAAAAATTATTTTCTTTTGCCATTTTATGTACGGGTATCCAAAACAGGAAGAAGCAAAAAAAACTCTTCAAAAATATCTTTATAATTTTTATATATAAATATTTATATTTATCATAATGCGTTAATCTGTTTTTTTTTTTTTTTCGTAAGCTAAACTTAATTCTTAAATTATTCACATGGTTCATTCAGAAAAACCTTTTTATCATTTGATTAAAATCATAATAATATTATTATTATGATTATTATCCTTATAATAAAGAAGGAAAAATAACAAAATATTTATGTCTTATTTATTTATTTTTGTTGTTATTCTTCTTTTTTTTTCAATGTACGTAACAAAAATAACCAAAATAATATCCTTAAAAGATGTGTCTATTTTATATAAACATAAAAAATATTTCATAAATATAATAAATATTATTAACGCACAAAATTTTGTATGTAAAGCTTTATTAAAAAAATATAATAATATAATTTTTATTTTTCGTTATCTCATAAAAAAAAATAATTTTTTTTCTTTATAAAAAGATTATGGTTTAAAAAAAAAAAAAAAGAAGATATTTTCTTTCGTTTAAATTTAAATATCAAATAAAAACCATTTTATTGTTTTTCTTAGATTTTCCTTATATTAAATTTGTTTTTCCACTGTTATTATCATTGTTATACAAGTTCAAATTCATTATGATTATATATAAAACAGATATCTTATGTACTTTTATTCATAAAATTTATCATAAAATTAATGTAAATTAAAATTAGAGTATAGGTTGTGTCGTGTTAAAAATTATTTTATTGTATTTCGTCCTTTTCATAGTATTCGATACCTTAATTTTCTTTAAAAGTTTAAATACAATAAGTACTTAAACTTTTAAAGAAATTGATGACTTCTGTGTGTATTGATCTAACTAATTTATAATTTTGCTGAATAAAGTCTCTGAAAAGTTTAAACTCTCAATACGAACTTTACTTTCAGCCGCCTACAGCTTGGAAAGTAGAGCTTCTGCAATGGCAAAGTAAATATATTGCCTTGTTGCTAATTTATTTCGATAACAATTTTGGGTTCAATATTTAATTCCAAAATAAAGATAAAATGATTTTTTGAAAATTTATTTATCTATCTCAGGTGTGCTGTATATACATACCTACATAGTTGCCCACAAAGGCAAAATTTAACATTCCAAAACTTTTCTAATTGACTATAAAAATAGTTAATTCAATCACGAAAATTGATTAGATTTTTCTTCACATACATTTTTTTTTTTTTTTTTTCAAAAATATGTGTACACTTTATTCTGATGACTAATTTTTTATAAAGTCCATCAACAATAGAGTTACTGGAAAGACTATATAGTTTAGTAGTGATTTATGCGAAAAATCAAGTAAAATAAGTTATTTTTATAACTTAACCACATATGCATGTAAGTACAAGAATTTTATTTTTCCGTAATTTCACTCCTCTATATGATAAAGTGAAAATTGCCAAATAGGGAAAATATAATATTTAACTTATATTTTCCTTTGCATTACCAAAGTTAATAGAAAAATGAGAAAATAGGTCTGGATAAACTTAGGATTTTCAATTTGTAAAAAAAAAAAAAAAAAATTGTTGTCCCTTTTTTTTTTCTTTGATTGATTGATTGATTGGTTGAAAATTTCCAGAAGGTTAATTTTATTGAAATCAAAATTGATAAGGTTCTTTTGAATTTAAGTACTAAATTTAAAAATATAATATAACAACTATCAAAATCAAATTAATGATTTTCTTTTAAAATTTATTTGAAAAAACAAAATTTATTTTTTTTGTTGGAAACTGTGGTAAAATAAAGGCCAGAATAAATATTATCATATACCATTTTGGTAATTGTTAAAAATGTAAAAATATTGGGGTATAATAAACTTCATTATGATATGGCGCAAATTCGATAAAACTATATTACTTTGATTATAGTATCGTTCGTCGTGGCCAAAAGAAAAGTATTACAATCTTAAGAATTCCCGAAGATTTTAAGATAGGGATGAATTAAATTTCTACATAATCTTTTACTTTTCACATTTTTAATAAAAGCTATAACATTTTAGAAATAATTCCACAAAAATTTTAGATATCAACATCTTTTATTGACATTTTGACTTTAATGTATCTTTTTTTTTTTTTATTATTTTTTGAGTAAGAAAATTTATTAATAAACAAATTTTTTCCCAACTCTTAGGTGCAGAGAAAATGATTTCTGATTAATTTTCTAATTTTTTTCCGTCAATTTGCTTTATTATTTTTTTGGGTATTTTTCACAAAACCGAAAATGTTTTTTTTTTTTTATTATTTTATTTTCACAAAGCATTAAATTTATGGGATAACTTAGAGAATACATTTTTTTAGATAGAATACTATATGTATACACAATTTTCTTTTTTCTAATAAAAGTGTATAACTGCCAGATTCTTGACAAAATTCAAAAATATTGGTCGGTTAATCAATTGATATTTTGCAAGTAATTTATTAATGTTCGATTAAAATTTTGTTATTATTAGGCGAGAAATTTTTCAGATAAGATTCGACCAATCGATTTTAATAAACTGATTTGTTTTAATTCAAAAAGATTCCTTAACTTAGATTTATTTCATATTATAGGAATATGATACTGCCTACAAAGATCTTGAGACAGGAAGTAAAAATGTGAACCAATAGTTTGTTCAAATTCGGTTCTTAGATGCTTACAATTTTCACAAAATTCTAAAATTTTAAAATTATCTCAAAATAATTAGCTTGAAACTAAAACAATTTCTTTTTTATTAAGCTTACCGGAGAAGATAAAGTTGAAAAAAAAAATTAAATATATTTATGTAGGTATGTTGTAATTTCTTTACGGGTCTTTATAAAAGAAAAATCAAATATTGTAAGATTTTATTTTGTTCATTGGAAAAACAAATTGCGCAAAAACACTTACATTCCTAAGGGAGCATTTAACAAACAAAAAGAAAAATAATGCTGAGTTATTTTCTTTGAACCTAACTATGGTACTAAATAACCATACTTTTTTTTTGCTGGGGCGGTTAAAAAAAAAACTAAACTAAACCAAAAACGAAGTTATTTTCTGTATGCGTATGTGGTGCAATAAAAAAAAGAGATAAACGACTAAAACTGAAAATAATTTTCTTTATTTTTCGTTAAATAATATAACAAGAAAACAAAAAAAAAAGCAAAAAAAATCAACAATGAAAATAAAATAAAATTATATAATTTTGTTTTGTTTTTTTTTTTTTTATTTTTATTTTCGTTTCCTATTTTTGCACACAAAGTTTGTGTTGTTTGCCGTTGATGATGGTCAATTGGGGATTTCATGGCCAAAATGAAATGAAATTTTTTAGCCAATAATCCGTAACACAAACATAGTTAGTTATATGTATATAGAAAATGAAAATAAATAAAAACAAAAAAAAAAAAAAAAGGATAAAATTTTCTTTTATTTTTTGTTTTATTTGTTTCTATATATTTTCAACGAACGTACACATGTATTATATATGTTAAAATAGGGATTAATGAAAACAAAATGGGTTCTCTATAGTCACAAATTTGATAAAATAAAGTATAAGAAATTTTTATTGTTATTTATTTAATTTTCTTATTGTATATGTTTTTGCACTTTTGATTGTTAATCTTTGAATTAAAAAAAAAAAAAACATTCATATTTAGTTAGGAAAATAAATATAATTTTTTTTTTAACTAAATACAAATGATTTATATTTTTTTTTTACATTTAAAAATCAAGAAATTGTTATTTAACACGTTGACGGACAGTTGCGTCTATAGCCGTCATAGTGTCTAGAGTCATAGTGTCTAGAGTCCGCTGGCGCCATGACGGTTGTAGCCGCAACCTAATTAAAGGTGCTGAATTAATCAAAATTAAGTGTATTTAAGCAGAAAGAGTAAAACTATACTTCTAATATTCTAAAAATTACAAAAACATATAGTGTCAATTTTCGAAAATTTCACTTGTTTCTACTGTCCGTCAACGTGTTAAAAGAACTGACGTACTCTTGTACAGTTTAGAAGATAGCTGTCATAGTAAATGTTGAACAGTCAAAAGCTAAAGCCAAGCAAAATAGTGTCAAACTTTCACAGAAGCTTTATATTTTATATAAAACTCATAATTTAAGTTTTAAGAAATATTGATCGGATATGTCTATACGGGTCTTAAGTCTTGTCTCCACTTCAGGTTGAAAGTAGTGTTAAACTTGTTTAAAACTACAAGCGTATACACTACAAATTCTGTTTACTTTGACATGACGAAAAAAAAAAAATTGTTTGTAAACTTTTAATATTATATTTTGCTTTCAAATATTTTAATTATATTTTGCTTTCAAATATTTTTATTTACATATTTTTGACAACCGGTTGATTTTTTGTATTTTTTCCTTCAATTTTTGATTCATTGAGTGAAAATTTCTTAAAAAATTGTGAATTTCTTAAAAAATTGTAAATTTTACTAGTTTTGGACAAAACTTATTACAAACAACTTCAAATTTTTATATGTACAAAACTACTTTAAACGAGAACGAAACTACTTTCATGTGTACAACACGTTTCACACTGAAGTGGAGACAACACTTTAGATTTATGAAAAATTTCTAAATATTCAAATCAAAACCAATGACATCGTTCATTATACATAATAAAATTTTCTAAGTTGATTCAAAATCATAATTTTTTTTTCTTCATAAAAATCAGAAATTACGATTAGAAAATTTTTTTTTAAAATAATAAATAGAATTAAAAACTGATACTTATTAGAGGTATATATACGTTTCAATTCTAAGGTTCACTGACATTTTTATTTATTGACATATTATATCACCAATAATTTCAATATAAATAAAGTACTACTCAACGTTTTTTTTCTCAATTTATACAAATTACAGATAGCTTTGAAAAACATTATTTTCCAATCACCTGCTATGATAATGAAAACATCCATTCATGTTACGGAAACCAAAAATCAAATACTTATCAAAAAAATAAAAAAATACTTGAAATGAAATTTTACAAACAGACAATGTCAACATAAATTTTATAACGATATAACTGAAGGTATCAAAATTTTATATCAAAATCCCTTATGTCCTTGTCAAGGTTCTCTGATGGTAAAATCAAAAATTTTATACCAACATTTTTAGGCATATTTGTTCAAGGTGTAATCATTTTATTCCCTTATGTGATTTGATTTTTAATATAGAGATTTCAATTGAAATTTTGATAATGTACGAACGTCCTATATGTGCGTAGTATGTATATAAGTACTGGCGTAGAGAATGAAAATTTCAAATTATTAGGTAAAACTGTTTAGGTAATTAGGAGTTTTTCTTTCACATATACAACATACCTTTCATTAATATGAAATAATATTTTTTATTTGAAGCCAATTTAAATTAATTCAATTTTATTTTAATCTAAAAGTCATTCTTATATGCGTTAACTATATAATTAAGCTGTTTGTCATGGCAGCTCATGGTTAGCTAATCAGAAGTATCGGCTAGAAGAAAGTAGTAACATTAAATTTATTCTTAGAAACTTATTTCTGAAAACACGGAAACTCTTTTATTCACCCTTGTCTATTATGTATAAATAAACATTTTATATGATCTGTAATCACGCATTTTAATTATTTGTTTTTTTGTTAGATTTTTTTTTTTTTAATTAATTTAGGTACTTCTCAGACTACATATTTACATAAAATTAGAACATATATGTATATATACCTACTTTAACATAATGTATAACTATATATGTACGTAAAATTATTAAACATAATATAGAATCATAAGTATACCTACTCATATTTAAATAGGTTCTTGAAATTAAAAATAACTCTCTTGAATTACCGATGGATTATTAATTATTTTTCATTTGATTTCATTTCAAATAGTGATTTCCTGTGTATTTATTCTGTAGTGAATTTTGAAGACATTTATGTGTATAAGATGATAAAAAAATCGCACTAAGGTACTTACAACAAAATTTATGTTACAAACAAAAACAGAAAAGATATGTTTTTGCATAATTGACATGCAGATGTTAATTGCAGATACATTTTGTTTGCACCTTAAATATTTATTATTATGAAACATGTTCTCTCACCGAAGACTCTTAATTAAACAAGATAATAATTGGAATCCTACTCAACTTAGATTTTTTATTATATGTATACGACGATATACAATAAGTGGGTATACTATATCGATAATAATATATTATTATTAACATTTATTTTAATGTATCTGAAGCGTTTTTATTGCAGTAAAATAATCAACATTTTCAATACGAAATAAACTTACTTAAAAAAAAAGAAGGGATTTTGATTTTAATGAAATGGGATTTTTAGCAAAACATTCGTATAAGTACATATTTTTTTTTTCAGATACTCTAAACTTTATAATAGCTTACAAAGGAGTGTATTCATGTACTTTTACATTAATATAAATATTGTTCAATTCTTCATGAAATTTTAGTAATAGGTAATTTTATTGTAGATATGTAATACCCGTATATTCTTAATTTCAATAGATAACCTTCTATTATCTAAATCACATAAGTTGTCAGCGGTCATAGTACAATGTAGTTTTGTTGTTATTCTGTGCCATGTTGTTCAATCTTCATCTCGAACTGGAGTATTAACTTGAACAAAAAGTATATGGCCCAAATGATCCACAGTCATTTTCATTATACTTATTCAAAAAAAAAATTAAAATTTAAAGCATAATAAAGTTTACTTCTTAGTAATATTTTAAAAATTAAGAAAATAATTTAAAGGAACAACCAACTTAAAATGTGTGTAATATGGCTCAGTAAAATTATAAAAGACAAAAAAAAGGAAATAAATTCACTTATATGAATTTTATATATACGTAACGTAAAATGTAAACTCTAAAAGTGCATAAAATCTACAAAACCGCATTTATGTTTCAGAAAAGCACATCATATGTGGGTTCTTAGGTCAATGATATTTTCATGAAGGCCACATGCTCTTAAAATATAATATCTGATATTCAGAAGATATGTACGTGTTTGTTTAAGCAAACATGTTTAATTTTTTTTTCTTTTATTTTTTTTTTTTGCTAATTATCATAACAAAATGAAAAAAAAAAGTTTTTTTTCTCTGCCACAGCTTAAACGTACATTATGCATAAATTTATTTAAATTATTCTTGATAACATTTAATTATCATTATTCTGGGAGACCGTTAAGATTATATTAATCAAAATGTAAGAATTTTCTCACAGCATATATAAGAATTCAAAAACGATTTATTATAAAAGCCTCACTTGAAGAAATTGTAATATAAAAATAAAATTATTATTATTATGCAAAATAAATTATTGAGTATAAGCTATTGAGTTTTTAATAAATTAACCTCCAATATGAGCTCAACAATATCCTTCGATACTAGACATTTTTCACTCAAATCAATATAAAAAGCATTCCAACAACACATTAAATCTATAATTGGAAATCTATTTTAATCTTATTAAAATCTAATATATTTATTTTTGTGTAACTTGGAATTCAGCTCTATTTGATAGTATATGTAAAAATGTGCATAAATTGAACTGTTATTTTTGAAAGTGGTATAAGTCCATTTTTTTATGTGTCATTTTTTCATGTAAATATGAAGAGAAGGTGGCTAAAATTACCATTAACTCATTTTTTTTAAAAAGTGGACTTATACCACTTTCAAAAAAAAACAGCTCAATTGAAACAAAATCTATATGAAATAGAGCTAATTTCCATCAGTTATTTCGTACTTAAAAAAGTTGTATGAAACTATACCTCCGTTTATATAGTATACTTCTCTGTGCTCAAAAATAACTTTTATCAAAACAAAATGTGGAGGAAATATTTTTTGAAAAAACAACGTTTTCGAAAATGATTTAAAGAAATAAATATTTCAATCAATTTAATTTCTAAATTATATATATAATTAATTTATAGATATGTTTTTCTGTTATTAAAATTAGCTGATTAGGAAAATTCATTTTTGAAATTTGAACTTTATGGACATGTAACATTGTAATCTTTAACCAATCCATATGTTTTTTTTAATTTTTAACTTAATTTTTGCAGTAAATGAATACACCTTAGTTCCCTTTAATTCTATACTATATATACCTATTCTATGTCTATATTATAAAATAAATTAAAATTAAAGCAAAAAAAAAAATACTCCTTTCCGTTTTTATTTGATCACTCACCAATCATAATCATCATTCCTGGTATCAACTAATTAATCTTGAAATTGTTCAGTGAACAAATTAACTGGTAAAAAAAAAGAATTTTTTTTTTTTAAATAAAAGTAAAAAACAAAAGCAAATTCAATTTTTTAAACATCTGGTTGTTTTAAAAGTAAAAAAAAAAAAAAAAAGATACAAAGAATTTCATGAATTTTTAATGATTTTAATTTTCAGAAAGCAAACCATATATAACTTAATTTAACTCCATCAACATCACTGTGGCACACTATGAACAAAAAAAAACAAAATTATTCACATTGAAATATCTTATTTATGTGTAACTGAAAGGGGAAATTAAATTAAGTTAAACTACTAATTACTGGCGTCTGCGAAGGTCTCTTTACGTCTTCTAGAATGAAAATCCCCCCGATGCGCTTTTTATCTAAATAAAAGATAAAAAAAATAATTACTTATTCTTTTAAATTCTCTTATATATACGCTTTTGCCTGATCGTTAAAAGTAAATATTATTATTTTCTTCTTTTTTTTTTCCTTTATATTCATTCTTCATTTTAAGGTCCTTGTCATTTCAAATTAATTTCATTTGATTTGATGATAATTTCTGACTGGGTTTTTTTTTATTTTATGTTCTTTGAAGTTTTAAAATAACATTATCTTGAACTTCCTGGTAGTAAAAATATATAATATATAAATGATACATTACAAGAATAACAAAAAAAAAAAAAATTAAAATGATTGATATGCGGTTGTTGAAAAACTGTTTTCAATCCAGGATATTATTGTTTTAACAAGTGACAGTAACATAATATATTTTTAGTTTAGTTTCAATGTGTTATATATGATGGGTCAATGAAAATCATAATAAATCATAATAGTTGTGAGTCTCTCTAAATATTATACTACAGACAATGGAAAACTTTTTTTAAAATAAGATTTTTTTTTTAAATATTGAAAATAAATAGTTACCACCATTAAATGTCAAAAAAATGTAAAAATAATGTTAAATTAAAAAAACAATAAAAAAAAAAAAAATTAAAGAAAGATCTGAAATGGAAATAAAGTAAATTTAATTAAAAATATTTATTAAAAATTTTTTTATTTAATCTTTTGTATGACAAATAAAAAAATAATATAATATTATTAATAATGATAAATGTCTTTAACAGCACTATCCAGATTTGCCAGGCAAAAAATAATTATATTTGATTATGTTGTAAAAACCACATACGTGCAAACATAACCACAATATAATTTACCACAAAATATCATAATCTGAGCATAAAATTCATGATAAAAACTAAAAAAAAAAAAAAACACATACAATGTCCAGGATAATAATTTGAAAAAAAAAATAACAAAAATGTATTATCCGTGTCGAACATAACCAACCAAAAATTATTTAAAAACATAAAAATATCTGTCAGAAATTTTTAAGAATTTGTTATAGATTCATTGCATATGCACATAAATATGATGGTCGAAGAGCGAAATTCATGACTTAAATTTTTTTTTTAAGTTATTTAATAATTTCACACTTCTTATCAAATTTATAAGATTTTGGTATTAAACATTTATGTATATTATTTATGTTATTGATGGAATGAACTTATGCTTAATTTTGTGTCCCTAATTCTTGTGAAAAAATTAATATATTAAAAAAAAATAATAAAAGAAAAAATAAAAGTTAAAAAAAAAATGATTGCTATTAAGTCATTTCAGAGTTGAACATGTCAGGTTAAAAAAATTACGACAACGAATATTTGCTAATAAGACATAATAATATCAAATAAAAATAATAAAGATATGCGGACATCATTGAACAACAAGCACAGATAAAGTTATATTAATTAGATGCATATATGAATAAAATAAGAAAATTATTATGCTAAAAAGATATGAAATAATTTGATGCTTCAGGACACAATATTGTTCAAAAATAATTTTTGTATTTCTGTTTCTTCATTCTTTCTGTTTTATATTAAAAAAAACAAAACAATTATTAATTAATTGGATTGAAAAAAATAAAAAATAAAAATTTTTAAAAACTTGGAACTAAATTTCACATGCGGAATATTAAGAGTATTATTCTAATTTCCGACGACATGAGAATAAAATTAATTGTTTGATTTTAAGATAAATTTCAAATTTCGAAACCACTTTTAACTCTTTTTTGGAATACACATAGATTTATCTTTAATTTAAAAACATATCTGATTCTATACTTAATTTTGAATAAAATAAAATGTTTTGACAATGGATAAATAAAATAAATTAATAAATTCCAGACCAAGTAATATTTTTTTAAAATTTCTCACACAAATTTAGGGGAACTTAAATTTTTCGGTTTTCAAAATTTAGAAAAGTCACTCAAAAGCGGTATAAAAATGTAGGTACTATACTAACCACATAAATTCGCAGCCAAAAAAAAACAGACTGAAAAGAATCATTCAACCGGTTCAGCTGACTATAAAAAAAAGAACAAAATAAAATAAAATAATTTCAAAATTCAAAATTTCAATGTACGTTTTAACATTAAATAAAAAAAATACATAAAAAAAAACAAAAATAATAAAATCAGATATGAAGTTCATTTTTTATTTGCGCATTCTGAATGAGTAAAGGGAACAAAATGCTGGACTTTAAGATTTAACAGACAGATTGATGAAGATAAACATTTTATTCAAAATAAACGAAAAAAAAAAACCTTTTATATTATATTATTATTATTTTAATATTTGGATAGATTTTGTGATTTAAAACCAAAAAGTATATTACATTTCAATTATAAAAATTACATGGCTAGACCTTTGAATCATGATTTCTTTATTAAAAATACAATGTTATTTATAGTTATTTTATTACGTTTTCGAGAAAAGCTATTTTTCAATCAAATTAAAAGATTTATGGAATTTATAAATTAAAATTGTGTTCATTTATTTTATTTTTTTCACTGAAAATATAATCCAAGCCAAAAAATACCTTATCTGAAATTTTTGTGAATTTAAATTTAAAATGCAAGGATAACAAGCCCGAAAATAATGCATCACTATTAATCAGGTTACATTATACCTTGTTCGAGAAACTGAAACCTTTTTTTAAAAATAAAGAACAGAATCACATAATGTACGGAGACCGTGTTCAACATTTCAATGTAAAATGTTTTTTTTTTTTTTCATATTACGAAGACTCTATATTTATATACCAATTTTAATTGAAATCCACTTTCAGATATCAAAAAATTGTCATAATTATTTAAAAAAAAAAAAGTTTTAAATATTCAAATTCATTGTAAAATTATGGATATAAGCTAGAGTATATTCAATATACTCTATGGACTTGAAAAACTCAAGTATATAGTAAAAACACAAAAGAATCAATATTCTTTTTTCAATATTTTTAATTACTTTTATAGTGAAAAGCTATATGTCTATCAAAATAATGAAATATTTATTTTTACTTTCTAAAAAAATTAATGAATAAAAAATATTCAAAAAGGATTTATACTCATAGGAAAATTTGCATAAATCTTTATTATTTGCTCAAATTAAAAATACAAAAAAAAGAAGATATTTTCCAATTTTCTCGGTCAAATAGCTTTTCAAGTTTTTTTTTTCTTTTTTATATATAAAAATATGTTACACAAATTTATTTAATTTCCAATGTGTATTTTTCTGGAAAAAATAATAATAATTTAGCTTGAAACCATTTTTATATTAAATTTATATATAAATTTTTTCAAGTGAATAAGGATAAAAGAGGGATATATTATATTATATGTAATGCATTCAATTAACATTAAATACCGAAATTTGAATATAATTCGAAAGAAGGGTTTTTATTTTTGATTAGAAATTATTGAATATAATATTTCTAATTTTGTATTGATGTTTTGATCGAAAATTTGGCCCGATATACGTCGTAAAATTCAATTAAACTACCTTCGACGTTATGTCACATTTATTCAAACAAAAAATGATAGTAAATGATAAAAATCCTCTTATGATGTAGTATTCCAAGAAAACAACTTTTGTATTGAACAATATTGTTGCTAATATGGAGATTTTGAATACATATGAATAACCTTCCAAAGCTGAAATCTTATTTTTCATTCAACATAATTTATATAATTTATATAAACATTAATATTTAAAAACGATTAAAATAAAAATAATAATACATTTTTATTACCATTTACACTTATTTTTTTGTATATTTTTTTTTTGTCCGATCTTCCGTTTCGTATACAATAGTATTAAAAGCCCCCATATTTAATATAAATTAAAGTAACCAAAACTCAGTTTTAATCATATACTTGGGATATCTTGCTTTCATTTTATCAATAAAGCTTTATTTTATTCATTAAAAATATAAAAATCAAAAACATTTAATCCTATGTTTAAAAAAAAAAAAAAATTATTTTGTTAATAAAAAAAATAAATTTGCAATATTTATACCGGATATAAAACTTGTTAAACGTTTTTTCTTTTTTTGTGTATTCTATACTCAGAAAACATAATTTGAAAAAAAAAAAAAATTGTTATCGCCAAAAGCTAAAAATACTTTAAATACGTTTTTTTTTTTTGGTAAAAATCCCTTATTTTTTTTTATTAAACATAATTTTGTTATTTTTTTTTATGTTCTACTATAAACATGCATACATACATATTATTTTTATAAATTGTGTATAGAAATATATATTTTAACGATGATAGAGGATATACCTATATTGGGATTTTCAATAAATTTTTTTTGCGCGCCACTTTTTCATTAACCAAATGGAAGAATTTTATTTTAGCGTAAACCTTACAAAATTTATAAAAAATATAAAAAAAAATTAAAAACAAAAAATTAATAAATGAAATTTTCTGACTAGACACAGAAAGAAACTTCAAAGTGCATTCCGATAAAATTTGATATCTTTGGGTAATAAGATATGACATTTAAAATATTGTTGAATTCTTTTGCTATTGAAATTTTGTTTATGTTTTTTTTTTTTCATTTTGATTTTTTTTTGGCAAATATACAATAAAAAAAACCTATTTAAATATAAAATTTTATATACTTATTTTAAAATTTTGTTAACTCGGTTTTTTGATCCACAACGTTCCGATTATATTTTCCCTTATTCTTTGAAATTTCAAGATCAAAGAGAAAGAAATTCTATTCAATTCAATATTATTTAGGATTTATTCAAGTTTTGTTATATATTTTTCAAAAAAAGTTAATATTTTAAACTATAATTTTGAAAATTTTGTTTGAATAGATAAATTATTAATGAGTTTATCAAGATATTTTACGAAAAATCGATTCGAATTCACAAATTATTAATTATTTCGTTTTAGTTAAAAATATAAATTAAATATTTTTGTAAAAGTGAATAAATTTTGAAAAATATTTATTTGCTGAACATTTTCATATCAATTGAGAAAAATAATTTTAAACCTAACCTACAAAGTTTAATTTCCACTTCTAAATGTTCCAAATTTCTTACATGTGAATATTATTATTTTTTTTTTTATTCTTTAGAAATTTATGTCATTTAAAAATAATGACATTCTTTTAATTTACATAACAATTTATTTTCCATACAATGATAATTATGCCTGACAATTATGCATCGTTATCTGAATATTTTATGTTTGTAAACATTTTAATTTTGGGGCTAAAAGAAACTCTGAATAACTTAAAATAATTGTTATATGTATAAAATTTTTCAATGTAAAAATATGCTAAATAAATTTTATCATTTTATGAAAAAGCCTAAAAATTCCATTTTCAGATAAATATAAAAAAAGATTAAATTCAAATTCGAATAAAATCGAAAGCCTTTTAAAAATTTTCTTCGTTATAGAAATAATTATTGGCGAAATTTTTGTGAACTATTAAAACTATAAAAATGATACATAAATTAAATTTAAAAAAAAAATTTTGTTTTAATTATTTAATTTCCTTGTGAAAGAAGTTAAAATATTCCAATGAATAATAAATGTACGTAACTAAAACATTTTAAAAAAATTGATTGTACAAAAATTTCCAATTAAATATCTTTTCGAGTGTAAGAATTTTCGCTATACTAAAGAAATAGGTTCAATGTATTTCGTTATTCACTTATCCAATAATTAATTACTCTAAGTGTAAATATCTTAGAGTGTCATAGCTTTGTTCAACATTATCGAAATAAATCAGTAATAATGAACAAAATATATATGTTGTACATACATGATATTCTGCAAAAAAAGCATTGTCTGGATAAGCTCATTAGAATAAGACTGATTTAATTTAGAAAAGGGAAAACATTTATATATTTGACATATAATTTGTTCAGGCAAAAATTTTTATGCTTAAGCATTAATAAAAAAAATTTACGTAAACATAAAAATACATACATAACATACATAGTTATATAATAAAATAATAATTTAACTTTTTAAATATTTGATTTCCAAAATATGTTTGTTCTGTTCTATAAGAATATTTTTATTATTTTTATATAAAATAAAATGTAATTAATTTTAATGGAAAAACATGTCAACGAACATTCACACTTACAAAAATAAAACGAAAAAAAATAATAATAATATCCTACTACGGTATGTGAAGGAAAAGTTTCATTGAAAAAGAAAAATTTTAAATTAAAATACGTTCAAAAAAAAAGAGGTTCTTAATTGCAATTAAAAAAGTAAAAATATGATTTTTTTTTTATTCTCAGCTAGACAAATAATCTATATACGAACTTAAGAAAGATACATATTAAGTTTTTTCTTTTTCATACATTTTCAGATTTAAATAAATATGGTGCAAAATATATCCAAATTCCATAAATAGTTAGAAAAGTTCTTAAGAAAATATGCAGACATGATATCCTAAGGAATTTTTGTTTTAGTTATATTTTATATAATTGAATTTTAATTGTAGAAATTTTCCAAGACAAATTTTTAATTAAGATGGTTTAATTTGTGAAAAGCTTAAAATATGAAATTTATAAATGTAATTTAAATTTAAAGTCATTTTAATAGTTTTCGAGGGTGGTTATTTTATATAAAATAGCTTCAGATCGTTGAATTAACTTATGTTGTTTTGGGAATTAAAAAAATTGAAAAATTATGCTGATAACTTATTTCTATATATTTTCTGAGAAATTGTATTATCTAGCATGACAAATTTCAATTACATAACATGCATAGTACATGTAAAACTAATTGTTTAATTTCACTTATAATTAAGGAGTTTCACTTATAGTTTTCAGAATTCTTTGATAATAATATTTATTATACATAATTTAACTTGAAAAAGAAATACTGTGAAGGATTTACAGATACAGGATTAATAGAAATCAGAAATTAATTTTTAATTAATAGTTTTATCATGTACTGATGTTTTGTTGAAAAGGTTATCATTCTTGAGCTTAAAAACATTAAGCTCTAATGTCATGATCTTTTATATCGACAGCAAAAAGTCTTAAATGCGCTTTCAATGTATTATTAAAAGATACAAAGAATGGTTTATTCCACAAATTATTTTATTAATCTAAAAACAAATAACAGCGTTGGATCTTCATAATTTCTGAGGAATAACAATTTATTTTCTTGTTTCATTTTTTCAAAACTATTCGATAAATCTCATTTTTTTTATTTAATTTTATTTTCTAAAACCAAATTATTTATTTATTAATTTACATTTTTATTTATTTTTTTTTTTTTTTATCTACATTTTTAAAAATTTATTTTTACAAAAATAAAAACATAAAAATGTTTTTTATTATTTTTAATTTTGTATTTTCTTTTTTATTTATTTTTTCTTCACAGGATGGCCAACGTGGTCATTTAGAAGGTTTAGCATCTGTGTATTGTGAATTATTAATGGCACCATTTGGTGATATATTAAGTGCTTTAGAGAATGCTAGACAATCAGCATGGGCTGAACGTAGCCCACTTAATCCAGCTGGTATGGGAACACAACGCGGTCATCGTGGTAATTCATGTCATGGGGGCTTACCAAATAGTCATAGCCAACCAATTTATGTGCCAGGAAAATATTCGGTAAATATCTTAGAAAAAACCTAGAAAAAAAAACAAATTCACATAATTCCCCAATTGTACCATATATATAATAACCATATAGTTAGTAGTTATATATTTTTCAATTAGAATTCCTGCACGTTCACACTTTTTCATATATTCATATACTTAGAATTCATTATAATATATTCACATGCATAATATTATATATACCTTAGAAATTTTCATAAATTTTCTTTTTTCGTAGTTGTTGCTTAATTTTTTATGTTCATATAATCATATATTATTGCATATAACTAACTGGCTTAAAAGGCCAGATTTTACAAAATTTTCAAACAAATTTTCATTATAAATAAAATATCTAAGATACTATTGGGAAATACTGAAATTTTAACTTTAAATTAAAGCTTAGCACAATTGTTTGGCTTTGATTGATTTGTGAAGAGGTTATCGATTTTCGTCGCCCAAAACGGTTTAAAATAAATGTAGTCGAAAATACATTATTATATAAATTACATTACAATTATTACATAAAGTGTAAGCTATGTTTACACCGATTTGTCTCACATTATGATACCAAACTAAAGGAATGATGAGGTAATAATATTATTAATAACATCATCAATAAACGTCCAACATTATGTGTTTTATTGTTCACTACACGAATTACAAATATAATTTTGAAAATTTATTATTTGTTTTCGCTTAAATTTTGACGTGAGTCGCTGCGATAGTTATAGAAAGGACTGGGCCAGCTAAAGATTCAAAACTAAAATTCTAAGCTTGCGGAACATTATTTTATTTATCGTTAGGAAAAATGTTGGTACAGTTTTTTCGGAAAAAAATTGAATTTAATTGCATAAATATAGTATGTATAACTTATATATATTATACCTTCGTTATAAAAAAAGAAATTTTTATTTGAAAAATTAGAAATATTTCAAACTCCATGAATTCATTTCATCCTTTGGGAAATTTCGAATTCATTCAGTTGAATTTCATAATTTTTGGCAGAGTTGGTTTCAATTCATATATTTTTCCAGGTTTTTATGCATACAATCTATTGAGAATTTAATTTTTTTTTTTTAATTTAAATTTTTTTATTTTATTTTTATTTTTTTTTTTCAAGTTCGAGAAAAATTCTTTTGAAAAATTCCCTTAAAGCTGCCAATAGGTTTTACATTTTGTTTTTTTTTATATATTATGTGTATATGTAAGTAAAGCGCACATATTTTATATTATATATACAGAAAGAAACAATATAATGTATTTCCTTTTGGAAATTATGCTATTATGGTAAACGAGTAAAATCTCTTTAGTATGCAGTGTAAATAACCAAAAAATGTATATTTTGTATTTCTTTTTTCATTATTTAAAAATACTTAGTATGTAAAGTATACAAAATAAAAAAAATAAAAATCCAATATTAAAGACAGTAAGAGAGTAAACAAAGAAATGAAGAAAAAATCGTTAAAATTATACACATATATTAATACACCTATCCGCAATATCCTTATATGAATAAAAATAATTACATTGTTTCTAATACAGAGTTCTTCGAATAGAATTATTTTTAAATTGGATATTATTTATCGCACTTTTGAAAAAGTTTTGATGTGTCTAAAATTGAAATATTTAAGCAGATCGGGTAAATATTTATTCACGAAAACAAAACACTAATATTATATTTGAACGTAAAATTTATTGCTTATGTAAAAAAAAATATCGTTCCAAAATAACAGTCGAGGTGTATAAAACCGCAATTTGTCTACAGCAGCAGGTCTATGACAATAAAAACTTTTGTGAATTGTTTAGTTAGATGTTTAGTCAGAATGTATGTGTTTCATTAAAAAAAAACAAGTGAATCATATAAATAAAGATTTATTAATATAATAAAATATTAACACTATTATTTTTCTTATTGAAATTAAAATTATTTTTCATTTTATAATCTTTTGATCTATATTCCAAACGTCAAATGTGAAACTAATTTCCCAGTTTTAAAGAATATAATGTAATCACTTGCACACATGAAAAATTCCTTTAAGTATTATTATAATTGCTGGCTCTTTTTTTTTTCCTTTATACATATTTGTATTTTTTATTTTTATTTACTTTTTTTTCAGATTCATTAAGTTGTCTTTTATATTATTTCGGGTTACAACAGAATTTTCTTTCCAAAAACAAAATAAGCTCAGACATTTTTTACTCCTTACAAATTTTTAATATAGAATTTTTTTTTAATATAAAAAATATGAATTCCCATTAGTTGAGTTTGTTATAAAACAAAAATTTAGTTTTACAATAACTCTTTTGGTTTCATTAAGCAGGAGTCATTTGAAGTCATTAGTTTTAGAACATTGACATCAAATTTAAGGTTTCAAAGTCAAATCAGGTTTTATCAATCTATGAATGTACAATTTTTCACCGAATAATAATAAATAATTGAGAGCATATTCTATCGCTGCTGTATAACTATAGATACTGTCATCTTATGATTTTTTTAATTATAAGAATTGATCGGAAAAGTCTCGTTTGTCTTAAACCAAATTTATTGAGTCCTTTTATCTGTTTTAATTTGGAATCTGACAATATGTCATTATTTAGACTATTTATTTTAAAAATTTATAATTTTGCAGTTTTCCATCCGATGCGAATTGACGAATATGAATATTCAAAACTCGAATCGAAAAAAAATATAAAAAGATTATATAAAAACAATTTGTGAATTGAATCTGGAAAAAATTTCCAATAATAACATTCATATTACATCAACTATTTTATTCACAAAAAATCATTACTATTGGGGTTTTTAAATATTTTAAAGGTTGATTATTTTACCATTGCATTGTAATGATACTGCATAAAACAATTTTTCCCCATAAATGTCGTCTTCAACTATCTGAAACTTGAATCAACTTTTATATTGTTGCAATAAAGTTAACATATATAGCTTCAATGTTTAAAGATGATTCATATCATACTTATTTGTAGAATTTTAATGAATAATTAATTTTAAAACATGACACTTAAAAACTAAATTTAATGAAAATGATAGCAATAATTCAATGCAATTATTTTTTTAAATTTATATTTTTAAATAATATTTATAACTTAACCTCAGAAATATAAATAAAGAATAAATAAATAAAAATTCTCACATTTGAATCCTGCTGTTTTTTTATATATATAGCTTAAATATATAAAATTTGCACAATTAGAAAGAATTGTTTTATTTTGTTAAATTTGAGAATGGACAGTCATAGGTACTAAAACAGAAAAAATGAACAACGATACTAAAAATTAACAAATAAAAAAAAAAAAAGAAAAACTAAATAAAAACCAAAGAATTTATGTTAAAAAAAAAACAGAAACGAAAATGTTTAAAAAAATATATATTTTATTTTTTTATTTTAGTTTGAAAACCCCATAAATTGTTTTCGTTGTTTAAACATTTCTCATGTGGCCTCATGTGACTTTCCATTCAATGTCTTTAACACTTTTTTCTCATTTTTATGTATGTCAAAAAAAAGTAAAAAAAGAAAACACATTTTTTATTTATTTATAAAATTGTTCCTTTGTTTTATTTATGTGTTTATTCATTTACGAATAAAATGACTGTTTTTCTATATTTTTTCATTCTCTCCATATATATATTTTCTATTTTTCGCAATGATTTTCATTCTATTTTCATATTTATTTTCAATGTTTTCTTTAAATTTTAATATTATTATATTTTAATGACAAGTAGAAATTTCTTTTTTCGGACAATGGAAAACTTTTATCACAAAAACATAAAATATACATTTAATACTATGTATGTTCAAGAAAAAAAAAACATTATTTTGATGATTTCCAAATCATCAAAATCATAATAATGGGACAGAATAAAATTCATTGAACACAAAAATATAAAATACATATATTTATATTTATATTTATATTATTTTATTTTAGAACTTTTCTTTTAATCTTATAACATCCTGGAAGTAGGAAAATAAGTTTCTTAGCACAGAGTTAAGCTGTGCATAATTATAAGTTCGAATGTTTATTTAAAATTATTATTATTATTATTATTTAGTTTATTACAATAATACAATTTTTGTAAGAAACTTAAGTCTAAAGCTCTAACTGCTAAGGTTTTCGGCTTAATACTTTGTATGTTTAGTATGGTTTTTTGATATCTTATTATTTATACCTCGACTTTATACAATCTTTAAATTAAAATTATAATTGCACGCTTTAATTAAAAACACATAAAAAATAAATAAATTTTATTATAGGTACATAATAATATCGAGTATAGATTTAATATGAAATATTATTGCTGATGAAGCCAAAAATTTATTATATACCTAATATATGAAATTAAGAGAGAAGGTGTTTCGTTCGGTGTGATTGAATGATTTTTAATTTTAGTCGGCCGTCATGGTGTAGTGGTATTGCCATTATCCTACGGTGTCTTCGGTCGTGGGTTCGATTCCCACCTCGGGCTGGAATTTGTGTCAACTTTTCAATTTGTCTGTCTCACTTGAATTAAGTGTTTGTGTTGTTTTTTTAGAACTCCCGGCGAAACACATCTGTATTTCTAGTTTCAGATACTCAGTCCATCATAATATTAAACATTACAGAAAGACTTTATGTCTCTTAAATTTAGTGTTATATATACATATAGTTTATTGAATATGCAATTACTATACATAGCTGCAATACATATTTTCTATTATTTTTATATTTATTTTCAATTCATCTGCTTAACATTTAAATATAAATAAAATTTTTGTTTTACTTCTAAAATAATAAAGTGAACTTTTATATATACTTTGTTTGTACACAAACATTTTTTTTTTTAATTTTTATTTATTTTTCACTTTTTGGTTTTTACAGCCATCAAGTTGTCTTTCCGATAAAGAAGAAGATGAAATTTATGGATTTGGTTATGGTGTTTTTGCCCCTAGAGTGGCAAGAGGTGCATTACAACAGCAAACCAATAATTTAAATATACAACAACAGCAGCAGCAGCAGCCACAACAACATCCAATGACACAGCAGCAATTAGCATCACAACAAATTCAACAACTACCTAATCCGACGAATTTAAATTTATTACAACAACAAAGGTTATATAAAAATATATAAAATGTTTTTTATTAATAGTTTTTATTATTATTTTTTTTTTTTTCAGTTGTTTAAGTCCTAGATCAGCATATTTTTACGAATTCCCACCAAATACAGGTAAGATAATAAAACTAATAAATTACAATAATAAATAAAATTTTTGTAATTGGCATAAGTTGGAGCGGAATGAATTTTATGTATTTGTCATTTGAAAGTAGAAGTCAATTTAAGAAATCTTAAAAATTTAAATGTGGACAACCGGATACTGTAATTCATTTACGAGATACCTCCTGTTCTACAATTTTATCTTCTTCTGAAAATAAATGTTAAAAATTTATTATATCAAAAAAAAAAATATCATCATTATAATATTCAGTAAAATAAAATTAATTGTTTGAAGTCAATTTTTTAAATAATATTTTTTGACTAATTGGATAAATTTTTAAGAATTATCAAATGAAATATTGAAAAATTCAATTAACAGGATTGTGCATAATAAAAATTAATAATTTATTACATTATTCTTTATTATATGACGAACCAATATTTCGCAATGAAACTCTGAAGTTTTGACATCACAAAGTGGATACAAATTAAAATTTTATTTTATTACAGAAGGACGAGTTGAAACCAAAAAACGTACAACATTAGCAAGATTATTAAAAGGATTACGAACAGTAAATAGACGAGATAGAAATAGCCATCAGCAACAATCAGCACAAATTAGGGTAAGTTTTTCAAACTTTCAATATTTTCACAAATTTATTCAAAAAATATCTACAAAATTTTGACATAAAGGTCGTTTATCATTTATATCTTGATTTTTGACAGCATTTAATAAATAATCTTGATAATAAATGTTGTAAAAGAAATAAATTTTCAATCACATCAATTTGTTTTCAAAAAATTTAGTTTAATTGTCACAATTTCAAAGAGATTTCGTCGGCCCAAAATTATATTGTCGTATCTGGATATTTTGCGAAAATGAGTTAAGAATTGATCTTTATATTTTTCGAAGTAATTTTTGAATCTGTTTTTTCCACGTTGCTGTACGTTTAATAGTTCCCGAGATATTTAGTGTCGATTTTACTTACGACAAATTTTTCTTTGGCAAAAAAATTTTAATAAAATATTATAATGTCGTATCATGTCATTTACGACAGAATTGTATGTAAAATATCTGAAAAAATTCAATATTATAATGTCGTATCTGGTATGAAATTTAAAATTTTTTCAGACCTCAAGGTGAGGAAGTTGAAAAAAGTCTGTTATTACTTGGTAGTATAAAATATGCTTTTAAGACACAAATCTAGAAAGATTATTGAGGCGAATTACGAAAAAAAATTAAAAAGTTTTTGGCCTCAATTTTTATTTCCGAGCGTTCCAAACTTTGAAGTCGATTTTCTCGAAACTTAGTTTTTGCAGATACGAGATTATAATTTTGGACCGACGTTTTATTTAAGCTTGAAATATAAAATTTGGTGTTTAACTCTAATTCAAAATTATTTTGTTTTCGTCAGAAGTTCAACTCTTTTAAATTAAAAAAAGCACCATCATAAAAGATAAAAATAATTAAGAACTATTTTGATTAAGATATAGAATAAAATATCATGAACATGCAGAATGTATATAAAACATTAAAAATACATAAATTTGTTTACATTTTTATAACCCTCATGCTCATAAACATATAATACATACTTGTCTAAAAAGTTTGCACGGAAATAATTAAAAAACTTATTTTCTCACCAAAATAGGGGGTTCTAAATATTATTTTATTTAACACTTTTACAGAGTGATTCATGTTTTATTTGAACGCTATATATGAAGGTGTTTGAACTAGCATCCTGCGAGGATAGTATGTACCTAGTAAACCTGAATAAATCTTTAAACTTCAAACTTCCAATTCTTCTTATTTAAATTTTATAAAATCAAAACATCTAGAATTAAAATGATATGAATGCATTAAAACTTCCTTTATCATTAGTCGCATCCTTGTACTTACACAATTAAAATGATTACTTTGATGTTCTAGTAAAAACCAAATTAGACAACTACTTTCTTTGGTCTATCTCTATATTATATACTTATTATATTATTATTCCTTGCAAAATAATTTTCTTTTATCAAATTTAGAAAAGAAAACTTTAAACTGTTTCGAATAATGTTGGTTGAGTCGTTATGTAGCTATTAGACTTTGCCCAAAGCACTCTGAAATATTTTCCGTGCACAAAAAAAAAATAAAATAAAATAAAAAGTTTAATAATTGTGTTTTCTTTTTTGATAAAATTCAAAAAAAAAGCATACAATTATCTTTCCTTCCAACAGTTTTCTTTAAATGAGATTTTTTTTTATTCTACTGGGCAAATATTTTCTTAAAAAAGACTTAATTTTCTTCTACATTATACATATATAAAAAAAATTGCAGAAAAAAAAACTCTTTTTCAGAAGAATGTATTATCCTGATGAGGTCGTGTATCTTGCTAAGGTCATCTTCATTACAAGAAAATAAATAATGACAATATTCTTACTTTGCCAAGAAAATATATATGATATACAAAAAGTTATGCATACATTTGCAATATAAATGAATTTAAAGAACATCGAAATATAATTCTCTCTTTGAAAATTTTGTGGATTTTCTACAACATTGTTTCTTATAAGACTCCTATTTTTAATATCAACTGAGTCTAAATAGCAGCGATACATTTGACTGTACCTATTTCATTTCAGTGTCATTACATTTGATACATTACACACTTTTGATATATTTGTCTGTTTTTGTATTTGATTATATTTCATTCACACATACACCCTAAAAAAAGTATATCTAATATATTAAATTTCCATGTCACAATGTTAGTTACCGTACTCCTCCGAAACGGCTTTACCGATTTTTACCAAATTTTATATGCGTATTCAGTAGGTCTGAGAATCGGCTACTATCTATTTTCCATACCCCAGGGACCTCCCCCGGGGGCGGACTACAAAAGTTCGTCCGATTTCATTTAAATTTTTTACGTAAAAAGAGGAAGTGATTACACACAAATTCCGTAACAAAACAATTGTTGATCTCCTACACAGGAACCTCCTACCCAAGGGACTTCCCATTGGGGCGGATTTTAAAAGTTCGTCCGATTTCATTCAAATTTGGTATGTAAAAAGAAGAACTGATTACAAACAAATTCTGTAACAAAAATTTGCTGACCTCCTACGCAGGGACCTTCTACCCAAAGACCGCCCCTGGAGGCGGTTTTCAAAAGTTCGTCCGATTTCATTCAAATTTAGTATGTAAAAAGAGGACCTGATTACACACAAATTTCGTAACAAAAAATTTGTTGACCTCCTACCCAGGGACCTCCTACTCAAAGACCGCCCCTGGGGGCGGACTTCAAAAGTTCGTCCGATTTCATTCAAATTTGGTATTTAAAAAGAGGAGCTGATTACACACAAATTTCGTAACAAAAAATTTGTTGACCTCCTACCATAGGGACCTCCTCTCGGGGCGGACTTCAAAAGTTCGTCCGATTTGATTAAAATTTGGTACGTAAGAAGAGGAACTGATTACACACAAATTTAGTAACAAAAAATTTGTTGACCTCCTACCCAGAGACTTCCGCGGGGGACGGACCTCAAAATTTCTTCCGATTTGATTCAAATTTGGTATGTAAAAAGAAGAACTGATTACACACAGTTTCGTAACAAAAAATTTGTTGACCTCCTACCCAGGGACCTTAAAAGTTTGTCCGATTTCATTCAAATTTGGCATGTAAAAAGAGGAAATAATTACACACAAATTTCGTAACAAAAAATTTATTGACCTCCTACCCTAGGGGAGGATTTCAAAAGTTTGTCCGATTTCATTTAAATTTGGTACATAAAAATGATTAAACACACAAACTTCGTAACAAAAAATTTGGCTCCCTCTTCGAATATATAGAAATCAATTTCTTTATTACTAATAACTACAAAATATTAAAAACTAAACCACTCAACCGATCGTTTCGAAATTTACACCGTCTCTTTGTCTCGGGATCGTTATAGGCTATTTTAAATTTGAATGGCACCCTGCCCAGAAATCCCTCTGCAAAAGTTCTTCCGATTTCATTCAAATTTGATTCATAAAAAGAGGAAATGGATAAAAACACAAATTTGGTTTGGAAACCTGTTTAAGGGAAGCATATCATTCGATTTCATACAATTTAAGTGTTGAATAAGTAGAAATGATAAATATTAATTCTTAGATATTTTCCCAAATTTATAAAATAACTAGCTCTTATAATTGTTCATCAATCTGACAACAAAAATTTCACTTAAAACGTGTTTTCCACAACAACGTGTGTGCAGGTACAGCTAGTAATCAAATAAAATAATGTCAAAATATATTTAGTTTCCAATTCATTTACATTCATGTGAAACACATCCAAAGTTTCCCAACCTGCCAAAAATAATCGCATATGTTTGTAGCCCTTATATTCTCTTCACTCAATTCCAAATGATTTTCATCTATAAAATAAAGATAAGTTTATGGTTCTTTCATTCTGCTGATGATATAGAATATTTGCTATTTTTCTGAGTTTTTTGTTCCGACCGTTTATAAACTAAATTCTTAAATATAATTTTTATTCAAAAACATATACAATTTGGAAATTTCTTTTATCATTGCTATAATAAAAAAAAAAAGGTTCAAATTATAAGAATGCTCTTTTCTATTAATGGAAAATTGTTCAAAATGAAAGCCTATATAATTTTTAAATGTAAAATCGATGCGAAAATAATAATTTTTATATGTAAGGATAAAATTTTAACCTTTTTTTTTTTTTTTTTTCTTAACTTTATTTATCTATTTTTTGTCCTTTTTTTACCACAAAAAAAATTACACCCAAGATCAAAGAAAATTTATTTATTTTTCATAGGATTTTTGCGAAATAAATGTTTTCGAAATACTTATAAAATTTTAACATTTAGCTGTATCAGCTAAATTTTTGTTTTATTTTTAATTTCTAATGATTAATCCACAGTCCGATGGAGTATTTTTCACTTGAATTGATTGTTATTTCACGTTTTGTTTTCCTATTCAGTTTTAAAAGATTTTTACAATTTTGTAGTAGATATTAAATTCCTAGGAAGTAAATTAAATTTCAAGTGTTAAGAAGTATCATTTTCTTTAAAATAATTTATAATTTATAAATCCTGATCGAACTGTTTCAAAAGCAATACATTAATAATCTGTTGAACACAAAACTTTCTAATGACGGGAAATAGTTTACAAATTTTTTAGATTTAATTTGACATGTCTTTAAATTTAAGGTTTATTATCAGCTCTATTATGAATGCTTTTGTGGTGACTTCAAATATTAATTAGATGATAGAATATAAACCGAATCAGTGGTTCTCTTTCTATTATTGAACAACAACAATATCCTTCTTTATACTGGATTCAAAGTTTTTAGTGAATTTTGTGCACAAATTATCTTTTTTATTATATATTGAGATCCAGAAAAATTTTCATTTTTATTTGCGACTATTATCAACATTTTCTATTTCTTTAACTTTTAAACAAATGAATTTTCAAAATTATATATTTTTAATTTATCATTTCCTTTTTGCTCATAGTATAACATTCTTTTTAACTTGTTGTGAATCAATATAACAACCAAATCGAAAATTACTTTTTTGACTTTTTCATTATTTTTATTTTGCCGAAAAAAAAAAAAATAAATGAATTTTGTTTTTTTTTTATTTATTTTTGTAGCCTTCTAGTGAAAAGGATATTATTTATTGATTAGATCAGTTTTGATATCAAAGTACGGAAAAATAAATGAAAATCATTAAATAGGTTATCAGGAAAAAAAAAAATTTTTATTAGCGTCAAAAAATGAAATTGGTACGAAATCTAAATTAGAGGAAAAAAAACAAAAAAAAAATTTATTGCCCTTTAGATTATTTCATATAATAATTTTCATTATAAATTTTATTTCCTTTCACTGCTTTATATTTTTCGAATACATTTTTATCTTTGGGGCAATTACTAGAAATTTTCCAACAGTATAATGATATAGTTATATACAGTTTTTATAACGATTATAGGTTAGAGATTTTTCATCATTTTATAATTTTAAATGTTTGAATTCTTTACGTACAAAAATCCTACCTCCGTAAAACATTAACTTTATAGAAGTTTTATCAACAATATATCAACTCAAAACTAAAATTTAGATAAGTTTTGAATTCTTATAATTAAAAGCATAATGCCTAGTTAAACGGCAATTATTCTAATGCTCCATAATAAAATCGAAAGATTGTAGGAATGTCCTTGTAGGAATGTCCTTTTTTTTTTAAATTTAACTCCTAGCTATATTCCTTGATTTGAAGTATGAGGACAGCACAGTGATAGAAAATCAAAATAATGTTGACATACCTATTGAAAAGACACACACTTTTTATATGCTCAGAAATATTGCCAAATAATTACCCTTCCAAAAATATAAAGATATCAAGATTTTATACTGTTTTTATGAGATAAAAAACTTAAAAAGTTAAGTTATAAAAAAAAAAAATAATTTAATCCCAGTTTTACGTATTTGTTTTTCCCCTTTTTATTCATTAACTAAATTTTGTCTCTAAAAGTTTTAACTTTTTAATAGTTTTTCAATATAATCATATTTAAGAATTTATCAAAAAAACAAAAAAAAAACGTATTCTTTATTGCAAACTTTATTTTTTTCTTAGTTGCACCCATTTAAACACACATTGAGGTTCACCATTAGACTACTTATCGAAAATTTTACCCTTAATTTTTATTAGTAAAATTTATGTAGAATCGATTGAATTTTGGGTTTTTAAGAATATATATATACGTGTATATATATATTTCTCTTTATCTTGAAAGTAATTTAAAGTTTTTCTAGAATAAAAAAAAAAAATTTAAGGTTTACCTTTCACCCTTAAAAATTCAATTTTATTTCTCTTTTTTTTCATTTAATAAAAAACATATATTTTTTTTTTAAGTAAAGGTTATGTCAAAAGAGTTTGTATTGCATGAGTTCTTTCGAAAAATATTTTCCCAAAAATAAACTGTGATGTATCAAAAATAAAAGAAAATTTCTTGTCGACTATATTCTTATTAAAGACAAAATTAATTTTAGTTGTTTTTAGGGATAGGGTAATCAATGTAGTCTTCTTAAGCGAATAGATTTGTATTTATCAAGCAGTGGAAATTCAAACTCTAATGCAGTGATGCCCAAAATTTAAGATTGAACGTGCATTTACTACCATCATCATAAATTTTTGGCATGTTTTATTAATACACGGAAAAAATACACAGTTAAAAATTAATTTTTTGTCTTGTAATATAATAAATAACTTGATTGTGCTCTTGCTCGAATTTATTTACATTTAAAGTCAAGTTTTGGTATTTTTAAATGTAATTTAAAATATTTTTAGCATCCTCTTCTAGAATTTTCGTTTAAAATCCAAAAATAAGCTTCTTTTTTTTCTTCTTGAAAATTTATTTTTAAAAATTTTTTTGTGAAAACTTTGAAAATACGATTAATAATTACAAAGCAAATCAAGCTCTAAGCTAATTGCTTTAAAATTGATTGCAAATATAATTCTCTTCATATTAATTTTTAAATTAACATTAATTTTCTGCAGTCCTTTTATTTTTATTTACATTATTCATACATCAATCACACAATTGCGATCAGAAAATATTATAAATAAGAATTTCGCATTTTACAGTGCATGCACAAAAAAGAAGGAAAAAAAAAAATACAGAAAAAATGTTTTTTTTTTTCTTTCTATTCAAAGTGCGAATGATTTTTTTTTTTAAATGGGAAGTGCGAAGACGAAATACAAATATTTTTTGTCATGCACTTACATAAGCACGAAGTGTATACGAAGTGTATAGGGTTTTTTTTTTCCTATTCTGTTTTATTATTCATATAAACAAAGTGGGATTACAATAACAAATGTGGTACAAGTGCATAGGAGATGATCATCCTTGCTCTAATGACATCCTCGGCGAATCTCTTTTATCGCTTTCTCGTTTTATTTAAAACTATTGTTACCAGGGCTGCGGAGTCGGAGTCGGAGTCGTGGAGTCGGAGTCGGTAGTAATTTTAGCTTGTTAAGAGTCGGAGTCGGAGTCGACAAAATAAAGCCGACTCCGACTCCGACTCCGACTCCAAAACTATTAAATTTAGTATACTCGACCAAAACTTATTAAATTAAATAAAACTTTTATATAATTATATTTTTATAATTAAATTTAACAAATCAACAAACAAGTGCCTGGCACAGAAATCCAATAAAAATATATTATCACGATTTTTGGCTTACTGGGAAAATTACGGGAAATACCATTTTATGTTCATATTAAAATTTATGGCAATTTCGGGAAATACTATTTTTTATAATTTCTGGTGCGGGTACAGAAAGTATAGTATATTGGTATCAGACAGAGAGTCAAAGTAGTCAAGGTAGGAGTCGGAGTCGGAGTCGGAGTCGCCAAAGAAAAAAAATGAAAAATCGGAGTCGGAGTTGGAGTCGGTAATTTTGTAGACCGACTCCACAGCCCTGATTGTTACATTTCAAAATATATTAATAATAAAAGAAACATAAAGGTTGAATTCACAAGGACGATGTACATTCGTTGCAGGATAAGAGCAATACCATAATACCACAATAAAGGAGCCTAACATGCTTGTTGTTTTGTTTTTTTCTCAAATAAGAAGCTTATAGGAATTTGTTTTTTTTTTTTCAATTTTATAATAAGTTAGAGGTGCTTGTAGAAAGCTCGTAAAAAATTTCATTGAAAAAAAAGATGGGAATTTTAAACGAAATTCTTTCTGTATTTAATACTTTTTATACAGAAAAAAAAAGAAAAAGAAAAAAAACTAACAACAAAAAGCCCCAAGTTCAGTGAAATTGTTTTCTTGTTGCTTACCTTAAAAATTTAAATAATTTAAAAGTACCTATATCTAGGAGGTGCATGCATGAATAAAAAGAATTTACAACATAAATTAGATTTTTTTTCCATAAAAATAGAGAGACTAGGATTGATCAAACTTTGGGTCGATTCCTCGATAAAAATTTTTACACAACTTAATAGATAGGTTTCAAAACATGAAATTTAACTTTCGCTCTCAACTAGTTAGTTCTTTTTTTAAGAGGCATAACTTTAGTGTCATTAAATAATAAAAATATTTATTAGATCTTTCGACATTTCGAAATTAAATTTCTTTATAATATTCATTGCAAAAATACACTTGGATTCTTTGATAAAAATAAAAATGAATAATGAGTGATTTTCTGTCATGATTTAGTTTCTATTTTCAGAATGCCATAAATCGTATAACAACTTATTTACAAACATGACATTATTTAATTAAATCTTCTTTTTCTAACAATTTTCAAAATTTTTAAATTCTTTATAGCCCGAATGACATTAATAAATTAAATTTTACAAAAATTTTAATGATAACATCTTTACCAAATTTTTTTGCAGTAAGGGTGATAATGGTTAAAAGCATAACTTGATGTGTCTAAGAAAAACACAAAACTAGTACAGGTGGAAAAGTTTATTTTAAACACAAAAACGAATATAAATTTTCTTCTTTTTTTTTTTTTTTTGTAAATATACATAAAAGTGGTTAATATTGTGGTTTTATTTTTTATGCTCATTCCTTCAGTTTCAAAATTAAGTAAAACTCTATATGTGGTTGAACATGGTATAAAATAAAGTTTTGTTTATTTTATGAAAAATAATAAAAAATTAAATAAAATTATAATGAAAGAATGCAATTTTAATTTATTTTTATTTAAAGTGTGTTAAATGATTTATTTCGGAAAGAAAATTCTTTTGAAAATTGAAAAAGTTTATTTTATTTAATGCTATCAAAAAATTTTTTTGAAATGTACCATTTTTAGTTTTGTACATATAAGACCAAGTTTCAATGTAATATCATGTCGAAAAATAGAAATTGTAATTTTCATGTGTGAAATATGTGGAAAAGCGGTTACATTGTATGAAAACTCTATAATTTAGTATACCTACAAAAAAAACAAATTAACAAAGTGTTGGTTATAAAAATTTACATCCGGAAATTAATAAATAATAACTAATATTAGCAGAGTTCAATCTTAGATGGATGGGCTTTGGGTGTTTCCCACAAATTTAATTAAAAAATAAATAATATTTTAATTTATGTTTTGACAGAAATTTTGAATAAGAATAATTAAACTGTTGGCATACGAATTTTTTTCAAAGTTGATGTTCTGTCAGCTTTATATTACAAAATCATTACAAAGAATGAAAATATTCGCAATACTTTCAATTAGGAATTGTCTGCTTTTATATTTATTATTTTTCGGTAGATTTTTTAAGTATATATGCATTTTATATTTCTTCCAACATTATAATAAATACCAAAATAGATTAAGTAAAAATGGCATTCTAGTGGTATGTATGTATTTGCAAAAGTATGTATAATACATAATACCTGAAAATTTTCGCATTGTCCAACTTCAAACAGATAAAATTCAAAACCCAACACAAATTCCAAAAATATTCATATAATATTGAAAAAAAAATAAGAGTATTTTTATATCAAAAATTCAGATCAAAGCAATGTTAAACTTTTCTTGAACACATAACACGTTCAACGAACTTAAATTATGAAATATTCACCAAAAAGAAAAAAAAAAACAATTTAATAAATAAATAAAAAAAAATCCTTCATCCTTGAAAGTCGTGTGCAATTAAACTGTAATTAAATATAAATAATTATTATTATTATTATTGCAGACTTTTTAAAAACAGAAACAAGAACTCATTAATGTC